>CM052543.1:19446165-19682116 GCA_028533065.1 Trachops cirrhosus | reverse complement strand
AAAAAAAGAGCAGGGCAGAATTAAATGACATAGAGACTAAAAGAATAATTCAAAAGATCAATAAATCCAGGAGCTGATTCTTTGAAAAGATAAAGAAAACTGACAAACCTTTATTTAAGCAGACTCATCAGGAAAAAAAGAAATAGGACCCAAATAAATAAAATCAGAAATGAAAGAGAAGTTAACTGATACCACAGAAATATAAAGGATTATAGGAAATTACTATGAATGACTCTATGCCAAGAAATTGGACAGCCTGGGTGAAATGGACAAATTTCTGGAAACATACAACCTGCCAAAACTGAATCAAGAAGTAGCAGAAAGCCTGAATAGACCAATAACAAAGAGTGAAATTGAAGCAGTAATCAAAAAACTCCCAGCACACAAAAACCCTGGACCAATGGCTTCACAGATGAATTTTACCAAACATTTAAGGAACAACTAACTCCTATCCTTCTCAAACTATTCCAAAAAAAAAAAAATCAAAAAGAGGGAGGACTGCCAAACTCTTTTTACAAGGCTAGTATTACCCTAATTTCAAAACCAGGTAAAGACACAACAAAGGAAGAAAACTACAGGCCAATATTTCTGATGAACATAGAAGCTAAAATCCTCAACAAAATACTGGCAATCCTGATTCAAAAATACATTAAAAAAATCGTACACCATGATCAAGTGAGATTCATCCCAGGAATGCAAAGATGGTACAATATTCACAAATTAATAAACATAATATACCACATAAACAAAATGAAGGATGAAGTCACATGACCATATCAATAGATGCTGAAAAAGCATTTGATAAAATCCAGCACCCATTTATGATAAAATCATTCAGCAAAGTAGAAAAACAGGGGGCATACCTCAACATAATAAAAACCATATATAAGAAACCCACAGGCAACATCATACTCAATGTGCAAAAACCAAAATCTTTCGCCTTAAGATCAGTCCATTCTCACCACTCTTATTCAACATAGTACTGGAAGTTATAGCCACAACAATCAGACAAGAAAAAGAAATAAAAGGCATCCAAGCTGGAAAGGAGGAAGTAAAACTGTCATTATACACAGAGAACATGATAGCGTACATAGAAAACCCTATAGTCTCCACCAAAATCTACTCAACCTATTAAGTGACTTTGGCAAAACAGTAGAATCAAAGCCAATTTTCAGAAATCAATGGCATTTGTGTTCACCAACAATGAAATATCAGAAAGAGAAACTAGGAAAAAGTCCCATTTACTATAGCAACAAGAAAAATAAAGTACCTAGGAATAAATTTAATCAAGGAAGTAAAAGACCTATACTCTGAAAACTACAGAACACTGAAGAAAGAAATTAAGGAAGATACACATAAATGGAAACATACTGTGTTCTAGATTAGAAGAATTAACACCATTAAAATGTCCATGCTACCCAAAGAATCTATCAATTCAACACAATTCCTATGAAAATACCAAAGGCATATTTCACAGATCCAGAACAAATTTATATGGAGCCAAAGAATACTCTAAATAGCCTCATCAATCTTAAGAAAAAAGAACAAAGTAGGCAGGATCACAATACCTGATATCAAACTATACTACAAGGTCACTGTAATCAAAGCAGTCTGGTACTGGCATAATAACAGACACATAGACCAATGTAACAGAATAAAGACCCCAGAAAAGTCTCTAAGATCAATTAATATTCAACAAAGGGGGCATGAGCATACAATGGAGTAAAGACAGCCTCTTCACTAAATGGTGTTGGGAGAACTGGATTGGTATATGCAAAAAAATGAAACTAAATCACCAACTTACACCAGACGAGAATAAACTCAAAGTGGACAAAAAATTTAAATATAAGTCATGATATTATAAAACTCCTAGAAGAAAACATAGACAGGAAAATTTCAGATACCCCATGTAGCAATATTTTTGCCAACATGTCTCCCAGGGCAAGGGAAATAAAGGAAAAAGTAAACAAATGGAACTACATCAAACCAAAAAGCTTCTGCACAGCTAAAGAAACCATGATCAAAATAAAAAGGGAACTGACTGTATGGAAGATCATATTTGCCAATGATACATCAGAAAAGGGTTTGATCTTCAAAATATATAATGAACTCATACTACTCAACACCAGGAAGACTAACAATCCAATTAAAAAATTGGCAAAGGACCTGAATAGACACTTCTCCAAGGAGGACATACAAATGGCCCATAGACATATGAAAAATGCTCAACATCACTAGCCAGCAGAGAGATACAAATTAAAACCATATTGACATATCACCTCACACCTGTCAGAATGGCCACTGTTAATAAATCAACAAACACATGCTGGCATTGATAAAGAGAAAAGAGAACCCCAGTGCACTGTTAGTGGAAATGCAGACTGGTGCAGCCACTGTGGAAAAGAATATGGTATTTCTTCAAAAAACTAAAAATGGAACGGCCTTTTGACCCAACGATTCCACTGCTGGGAAAATACTCTAAGAATCCCAAGTCACCAATTCAAAAGAACTTATGCACCCCTATGTTCACAGTAACACTACTTACAATAGCCAAGTTCTGGAAACAACTTAAGTGCCCATCAGTAAATGAGTGGATCAAAAAATTGTGGTACATTTACACAATGGAATACTATGCAGCAGAAAGAAGGAACTACCTTTTGCAACAGTATAAATGGAACTGGAGAATAATATGCCAAGTGAAATAAGCCAGTCGGTGAAAGCCAAATACTGCATGATGTCATCGGTAAGAGGAATCTAATGAACAATAAACTAATAACCAAAATAGAACCACAGGCATGGAAACATGGAACAGACTGAAAGTGAACAAAGGGGAGGGGAAGGGGAATAATGGTGGAAAGAAGCGGAAGGGACTAGACAAAGAACATGCATAAATGATCCACAGACATGGACAACAGTGTGGAAAGTGACTATGAGAGCAGAAAAGGGCAAAGGGGGTAAACGTGAGACAACTGTATAGAATAACAATAAAAAAGTTGTAAAAAAAAGTAAATATATCAAACTATTAACTGTTGTCTTTCAGTGATCAAAAAGCAGAGTGATGTTACCCTTCATTGTTCTTTTTTAAAATTTTTTAAAAGATTTTATTTATTTATTTTTAGAGAGAGGGGAAGGAGAAAGAGAGGGAGAGAAACAATGTGTGGTTGCCTCTAGTGCTGCCCCCAAAGGAGACCTGGCCCACAACCCAGGCATGTGCCCTGACTAGGAATTGAACCGGCCATCCTTTGGTTTGCAGGCCGGCGTTCCATCCACTGAGCCACACTAGCCAGGGCCATTGTTCTTTTCTATAAAGAGTACATATAAATTATACAGTGGAGGTAAACACTTTACTGCATATATTTTAAGTTGGTACAGAATTCTTTCAGTTGAAAACCATTAGAAAGGCATGAAATCAGTTTAATTCCAAGCAGCACTTATCATGAAAGAGAACATATTAGAATATAATAGCAATCTTCACATGTAGGGAACTTCATAAAACTTTTGTTTTAATTATATATAAATGTAAATACATGTGTGTATACTATATGACAATGTTAAATGTATTTCCTACTGTGGGTCACAGTGCAAAAAAAGTTTTTACAATGCTATTACAAGATAGCTTGATAAAATGAGAAATGCACCAGTTTTGAAGTTGTATGGTAAATACAGACTTTTAATATGTGCTTTTGAAAAAGTTATGTGCATGTTTGTAGATTCCTGTAACAGAATCCAAAACAGATGTGCATTCGCATTCTGTTTCCTATTACTAGCTATGTGACCTCTCTGGGTTTCAGTTTCCTCATCTGTATAACAGGGACAATGACATTTGTTTCATAGGATATGAGGTCATGTATTAAAGTCCTGGCTTATAACAGGGATCTAAAAGCCAGTGAACAAGAAATGAGGATACTTATATGCACAAAACATGCTTTTTTGGTCATTTAAAAGAAACATGTAATCTCCAAAAATTTAAATCTTTCCATATTTTAAATCACAACTTGAATAGTTAAACTCAAACAGTGATTCCATATAGGAAAGTAGTCATTAAAAAACAGTGACTATATCTTTATTTTTAACATTTGGCTTCAAAGCATAACTAAAAAACTCTTGTAAATAGTTTGTCTAGTAATTTATAATTTACAATTACAAATACAATTATAAATTAACTTATAATTATAAATAACTATTATTTAGAATACAAATATTTACAACATAGTTGTAATGAATATATTTATTATTTATATTATATAATAAATATTTCATTGTAAAACATGTGTTGGAAATGTATTTATAATAATATTTAATATTTTATAATATGATTATGTTTTACATATTATAAATATGTTATAAAAGGCTTAAAGCATTACATCAGCATTCACCATATTACTGATCCTATATTTTACAGTATTCCTGCTTTTCTTTTTAATGTTCTTTAAAGCATGTTATGAAAATCTATATTTTACTACAATTAAAAGCTATAAAGGCTTTTAAATCTTTGAAAGTATTTATTAAAAATTACATCTTAAATACTCTACAGTGGAAATTTAGTCTATAATCCTGATAGGGGTCAGAGTAATAACACAAAATGGACAAATTACACTGTCATTCTACTTAAATTATTTAAGTTATTTAATTTGACCTGTAGATAGTCCCTTGTCTTCTCATCATGCCTGACTATTAAGTGGGAGGCCTTCATTCATGATGATCCTTTAATAGAAGCAAAGCTTTCTCCATTTAACCCATGCTGTTATCAATCATGTACAGGGATAAATGAGCCTGTAAGATTTTGCCAGTATCACAAATGACACTGTGACCTGAGGCCAACATCTTTATTTGCTTCTCCAGTGATTCACTTCAGCAGATATTAACCAATTTTATAATCCATGAAAGGCAAAATTAAAGGACACCATCCATAAAACAGAATAATTCCTATCAGCAACAAAGTGATGTGTGTATTATCTTATAAATTATATGGCCATACAGTGTGGTAATGTAATGAAGTAAAGATGGTAATAATCAAATGCCTAGGGCAAACGCTAATATGCATTTAATCACACAGCATGAAGCCATTTGTCACTACAGTTGAATGCATGTGTACATAAAATACATGAGTCACGTCCTTATTGTTATACTATAACAGCATCAATTTCACACTATCGTTTCACAGAATAACGATCGGAGGGCTTTGACATTAGCTAAAACATTCAAAGAGTATAAACAAAATCATTAACAACAGCTTTACAAATACAAAAAAAACAATTTGATTTTTCAGTAACTAAACTATTTTTTCCTAAACAATTCTTTGTTAAAGAGCTATAATTTCCAAGTTTCCTTTTCTTAAATAGTCCATAAACTGGTATCATCATATTGCCTTTATTCTCAGAAATACTCTTATGACTTGAACTAAATGCTAAATCAGTCTTATAAGCATATCTCCTTCATAAGTAATTTGAAATATAATATTTAGATGTAAAATATGGATATATGCCACAAAAAGTGAGTTCCTGTGT
Organism: Trachops cirrhosus; assembly: GCA_028533065.1. Lineage (NCBI taxonomy): Eukaryota > Metazoa > Chordata > Mammalia > Chiroptera > Phyllostomidae > Trachops > Trachops cirrhosus. Next base: position 19,676,609 of record CM052543.1, on the reverse strand, counting down.
GAAAACTGTACTAATTGTATGGAAGCTAGTGTGTGCGTGTGCATATATATGTATATATATAGAAAAAAGTTGAGAAAAATTACCAGAACATGACTCATGTACTATCTTATATTAGCAACAGTTGTGTTAATCATTATATTTTAACTTCCTTGACTGGTGTTCAAATCTTACTCACTTTTATATCCTCACACTGCCTGTACAATAATTTACAAAAGTCAAGCACTCAGTATTTGTTGCAGTGCACATTGCACTGAATTTAACAGATCGCTCATATGCTTTAGAAAAGTGGGGAGTAGGACACTAGGAAACAATGAGTCAAATAAAGTAGCATGTGCTATCTGAGTGTTTCCTGTAACTGTGATAAACTTTAAGTGTTTGATGCTAAAAAAATACCTAAAGAACAATTATGTAATGAAGGAAAACAGAAAAATATCCACATATGAATTTTTTAAATTAGACTTCTTATATAGAGACAATAAAGAACAAGAATGATATAATTCAATAAATTGCTGTTCAAGAAACTGCAGGTGATACAGATTTCAATCAATGATCTCTACCTTCAAGGTTTGGAAAGGTGAATAAAGTATTTATTCAAATAAGTGTAACCCCAGACATGATAACACTAAGCATGATATAAAAAACCACTATAAAAAAAAGCACCAGATTAAAAAAAAGGTGCTCTAAATGTTCAAAGGGTTCAAAGTACACAACGCCAGAGCCTCATTTATGCTATCTATAAGGATGCTAATCCAAGCTTAAATTTTTATTTGTTAATTTGTAAATAACCTCATTAACCAAAATAGTGATAAGTGCAATAGCAAACTGGAGTAAATGGTATCAGTGCTACTTGTAGCAGTATAGTTCTGATATAATTAACTTATGAAGAAGAAATCTTAGGCTATTGAGGAATTAAAGAAATAGTTCAAGGGAAAATCGCCTTTGGCAGAAGGATAACATGGTAGTTCTTACTGACACAAATTGATTTGAAAAGTAGAAGGTCACTGATGAGCAGTTTTCATAAAATAAGATACAGGTAGTAGTTTAAGGTTATAAATAATCAAGGAACAGCAGGGAATAGGAGAGAAACTGAAACATTTTACACCTTACAGAAAGAAGCCAATAAAGATGAAAGGATTAAATATGAAAAGGGAATAACTGAAGAAGTGAGGTCTGGGAGCCGGGTAGAAGGGAAATACACTGATGAATGATTGACCTTAGGGAAAAAAGAGAACACTCTTAGGGAAAGTAGAGAGTACTCTACTTTCTTAGAAAGTACAGTGAAGAATAAGGTGAAAGGGCCAAGTTACAAAGATGTTGAGGTTCCAGAAATGAATAGAATAGTATTATAGAATCAGGCGTGAACCTGATTTGTTCAATAAATTTCACAATACCAGCACTAAGGAGAACCTTAAAGTCTGAAAATATTAATATAAATAAAGGAAACAAAAGTTTTCATTCATTCAATAAACATTTGTTGAACACTTCTATAGTCAAAATGTAACAGTGATTAGAAAAAATAGAGACCCTGTCCTCAAGGAACTCTGGTAGAGGGAGATACAGATACATGACGATAATTATAATACAACGTGCAATGGTAGAGATCCCTAGACAGTATTATGGTAGGAGAAAAGGGGGGCTTCTCATCCAGAAAGGGAAAATCCCGGACAGCTTAGCAAGGTCAGTAACTACAGGGAGAAAGTGACTTGTGGGCTAAAAATCTTAAAAGTTAAGAAGTCAGCAAACTGAAAAATTAAGTAAGGTTATTTTAGAGGAGAAAAACAGCATAAGCAAGTGCACAGGTGGGAGAGACATCATTTTAAATGAGTAACTAAAAACAGTTTGAGATTAAAGTCTAACATAAAAGGCTTGGAGGGGATGAGATGAGACTCGAGACCCAGGTAAGTCTTGGGGGTCTTTATTGCCATGTTAAGGAGCTTGACTAATCAACACCATGAGAGAACATTCTGTTCTCTCATACAGAATGCCTTCCAGTATCTTCTCTGTTCAAACATAGTTTTTAAAGATTTTATTTATTTTTAGAGAGAGAAGACAGGAGGCAGAAAGAGAAGGAGAGAAACATCGATGTGAGAAACATCCATTGGCTGCCTCCCGTAAGTGCCCTGACTTGAGGACTGAACCTGCAACCCAGGCATGTGCCCTGACAGATCAAACCGGTGACCTTTCACTCTGAGGGATGACACTCAACAGAGCCACACTAGTCAGGGCTAAACATACTTAAAAATTATGACAAATTTAGCCCTGGCTGCTGTAGCTTAGTGGATTAAGCATGGGCCTGTGAACCAAGAGATCACGGTTCGATTCCCAGTCAGGGCACATGCCTGGGTTGCAGGCCAGTTCCCAGCAGGGAATGCACAGGAAGCAACTATACATTGATATTTCTCTCCCTCTCTCCTTCCCTTCTCCTCTGAAGATAAATAAATAAAATCTAAAAAAAAAAAAAAAATTATGACAAATTCCATTTCCTCCGTGAAGTTTTTCTTATGAATCTAGCTCACACCAAGCTCTCCTTTTCTGAACTGTACTTGCTGCCTGTACCATATAATCAGCATTTTATTACATATATTGCCCCATTCTCTTATAGTCTATTATGCATAATTTTGTACTTTTTACATCAATTGATAATGCATCCATAACTAGTGTTATTTTTTCATTAACTCATGTTTGAAGGTTTATTAAGCTGTAGTGGGAAACATGCTTTGGGAACACTTGATAAATATTTTATTAAATTACTATACATTATGTAAAATTATTAAAACACTGAATTTCTTGAAAGAAAATATCTAATACTATTATAAGTAAAACATTCTCTATTCACAATAAAATCTTTGCCAAACTTCTTGTTTTAAAAAAAGAAATACGGCTCTGGCTGGTGTGGCTCAGTGGATTGAGTGCCAGCCTGCAAACCAAAGGGCTGCAGGTTCTATACCCAGTCAGAGAACATGACTGGGTTGTGGGCCAGGTTCCCAGTTGGGGGCATGCAAGAGGCAACCACACATTGAGGTATTTTTCCCTCTCTTTCTCCCTCCTTTCCCCTCTGTCTAAAGATAAATAAATAAATAATCTTTTTTAAAAAGAAGTAGGAATTTCATATATAAATGTTAAAATTTAGAAATACTTAATTCTGGAAATGAATGGCCTGAAATATAAGAAGGAAATGAGAGAATTGGAAATTCTCTCCATAAAGATCATTATGGAACATGAAATAAACTACTAAAAGTATTAAAAATTTAACTAATCTAAAGCAACACAACAGAGATCTTTGGATCAAGTACATAAACACTAATTTTGGCCACCTTATAAATAAAATGTAGGAAAATCCTTTTAAAATTTCTTAAAACACTAATAACCTTTAACTAAATTAAACTCCAAATTTTTCCAAATATGAAATAAGAATTGCCAAAATGTCTTAATAAAGGCTGATTCTAACACAGCTGGAAATTTATTGCTCGTCAAACTTAAATTAAAACTAAGAATTTTAGTTTTATATGAAATTAATCAGTGCCAGAGAATTTCATAAAGACTTTTTTATTAACAGAGAGTTTCCATGGGTCATAAGAAAACTAAGAATGCTAAAGGGCTTCCTGACATTCTCTATCATGTCTCTATTAACAAAGAGTTAATTGAGCTATAAAAATTACATGAAAAGTTTATAATAAAAAGTTTTTACCTAAAATATGTATATTACAACAAAAACATTTTTGCCTTTATTATCTTCATAATCATTTCCCAAAGTGCATTCTAAAAGGCACAAGGTCCACAAGGTACATCTCTAAAAACAGATTCCCTGGTCAAATAAATCTGGAAAATACTGTGTACTAACTCCCCATCTTAGGGATTAATAGTACCATCAGCACAGTTAAAAGCTGTTTAACTTTAACCTGAAATTTCCAAGTTTATCTTGACCATGGGACACTCTTTTATAATTCATAAAGCAAACTAATATTTTCAGCAATGTATGTTCCAAAGAATGTATTCTGGAAAGTCTAATCTGTAAAATTGTTCTATATTCTCACTTTTGCTAGGTGCCTGATTTATGAAAAATAATTTCACAATAAGAAATACTGTCTTCATTCAACTATTGCCAGGACAGAAAAATATTAACTTCATCAAAGATATTTACCATTACATCAATCCCTCCCTTCAACCACAGCCTTCTACATGTTTCCCTCAGTGTGTTCCATCAATATGTGCTTCAAATAAAAAATAGGGCCCAAGGTCTACTGCAGCAAAACTTGGTCAAGGTATCAGTGTGAACGGTCTTGACCAGATTTTTTTTTAAATGAAAAGCTAAGCTAGAAAACATAAGAGTAGTAAAGGTAAATATTGCCTCATGTGAATTTTATTTAAGTTGTATTAATATATACATGTTTATATTGGCCTGCATGTAAAACGCATGTCTTAACATGGGCTGTAATCATAAAAACGTAAGAATGTTGTAAGTTAAAAAAAGTTGGGTTAAACAGGTTTCTTTACTGCAGGACTTTTTCCACCCTTTAATGAATCTCCAAGAGCATTTGTGACCACAGGAACTTTTTTTTTTTTTTTTTATTGAATCCTCTCACAGAACTAGCATTTCTTGGAACACAACTTAGGAAATATCGCCTTCTGGAAAACATGCACCCTCAGCTGTTTTGAGGCACATTACATAAAACCAATATTCAATTTTCACCTGTTTCAAAATATCCACAGGCTTCTCATATTAACTGCTGGTTCTTCACTATTTGGTCAAATTTACAATGGCTTTAACACGATTACTATGAAATCATAAGCACCTGTTTCAATTCTGGCTCTGCCATTTATTGGGTCTGTAGTTACTGGCATTGCATTATTATTATTTATTCTCTTTCCCACAGCTTCCTCATATGATCTAAAAAGAACACTAGGCAAGAGGAGCAGGAAAAAAATAAAAATAAAAAATAATAAAAAATTTTTAAAAAGAATACTAGAAATACTTAAGTCACAGGTTTTGAGATTTGTTATTTAGGATTAAATGAGAAAATGCACATAAAGGAGTTAGCCCAGCATCTGGCATGTAATAAACATTCAACCTATGATAGATATCTATTATTATCAGAATACACTATTACAGCATCAGTAGTTATGAAATCCAGTCAAAGCTGAAGAAACTAAAAACACTATGCTGCCACCCAGTGGGCACTATGATCTAACAATTGATAGTAGGTTCCTTCCTGGTATTATGGTATGAAGTAGTATAAAAATTAAAATATTCTCTCAAGTTACATTAGCACAATTTATAAGTCATCAAAGCAGGGAATATGATGTTTAAAAATTCAATAGCTACTTTAATCCAACCCAGAAACTGTAAGAAGCAAGGAAAACTTAGCAAGAACAAAGGATTGTAAAACAGATGCAACCTAACACGTTTGGTTTGTAAAGCTACTACTGTTGAGCCAATGCCCAACCCTGTTCCCGCCTACGGTCTTTGTAAGCGAATGGCTAACTGCCACGTCAGCTTCTGCGTAAGGCTTGCCCGCCCGCCCATATATAAGGACTTAACTGTAAGTCCTCGGCGGGACTCTCGTCAGCAGCCCTTGCGGGTATCGTGTCTCCGGACACTCTGAGAGTCCGCCCCTGCGCAGGTAAAACTTGGCCAATAAAGTAACATCTCTGAAACCCTGAAAGTCTCCGGCATCTGTTCTCACGGTTGCTGAATGCAACAAAACCAGAAAGGGTTATCACAAACACTCAAACTGACTAAAAAAAATGGCTAGGGAAGAGAACTATGAAGGACTGCGGAAAAAAATTCCACCCTTATAGAACTGACTGATTTTCAGGTTGGACTACTGTTTCAGAAAGGGTTTTTCCTTCAAGGTACAAAACAAACAGCCATAGACATTTATCACAACTAAGGCAAAACAGCAAATAATCAAAAGGTAAAGGATTTTGTTAATCTAAGTGGAAGATTCTTAGTGGAATCTTTACAATTTCTTTCTAAGTGGAGTGTACCGATTACAGTGACCTTTACTGCACCTCACAGAAGTTGTGGGGGCTTTTTTATTTGTTTGTTTGTTTGTTTTTACAATTTCACGGCAAGACCCTCCTCCTGCAAAAAGATTACTATTGGCTTTACTGCAGTGGTCTGAAACCACACCCACAGCGTCTTCGAGGTATGCCCGTACAGGGGCTCCTTTAAATACATGCCTTGAGAGTTATCACTGATTGTGTCCAAAAGCCAAGTGACAGATTAAAACAATGACAAGAATCATTTAAACCTACAATTCAGCATTACCAGAATTGGCAGGAAATTCCATTCCAGTCGGTTTGTGCGAGGCGCTTCCGCAGGAATAAAGCTGCCATAAGAATCAAGAACACTGGAGACACTTTCCTTGGGGATTCACTCACTTCCGGCCAGCCGCTCACTGCCCTAGAATTTCCGCATTATATTTCAAACACGCTGCGAAGTAGCAACCACCGAAGAAGGTCCAGATTCACCAGCCACAATGCAAAAGGTCGCAAACTTGGAATGCCAGACTTGTTTGAAAATGTTCACAGGAATGACCAACATGACTGCTTTGCACTCGGAACGCAAACGTGAAGTTTCAAAGCAAAACAAACAAAACCAAAAAAAAGCAACTACAGAGACTACATCGACGCTTCTCTATGACGAAAAGACCAGACCCACGGTACTAACCAGCAGCCTTGACAGCGATTCAGAAAAGGCCAGGAGACCCAGGAGCAAAGCTAGACGCCTGAGGGTAATCCCTTCTCCCTCGTCCTACAGGTGGAAGGTTCTAGACACCCCCAACACCCGAGTTGGGAGGCCCCTGGGCGAGCAAACCACTCAGCAGCCACAGCGAGGAAGGAGAGGATCAGGCAACCACAGATGCGGGTTAAATCCTTACATGATCCCTGAACGAAAAGATTAGGACTGCTTGTATACAGCCCACCCTCGAGCTGACGGCTCACTTACCTCAGCCAAGCACCTCGAGCACTTTCCTGGAAGTACTTCCGGTTCACTTTAACTCACCCCGGGGCGTTTCCGGTTTCTGGCCTTAAGATCTTTAGCTGGGAGTAGGTGGAGAATCTTGGGCAACTGGAGCAAAATGTAATTGACTTTTTTAAAAATACAGGCTCCTGGAAAGCTGTCTGCAGGTTTGATGGTTTTCATTGTTTAAGCAAACCTTTAACTGGCTTATATATCCATGTTTTTTTTAAATAAAATCTTCGGCAGGATAAAAAAAATCCAATGCGTTTTTTGTTGGTAGCAATGAGTACTGTATGGATGAGTACCGGACTGAGGGACTTCTCTACCTATGTATACTTTTTCATGTTTGAATCGTGTGAGGGTGTTATCCATGCAAAAAATAAAATGTTGATTTTTTTTAAGTAAAATAATAAAAAACTGTAGCTGTAATCATAGTGATGATCCCACCTTTTCCAACACGTAATATGAAATGCAATATATTTCAGGTCTCCTACATAGTTTTGGTTGTGCTACCAAAATCTGAAAGCATTGGTCCCTATATTCAAAAGTTTAACCATATTTCCAAGTAAAAGTCTGTCTGGAACTTTTAACTCCCTGTCTTCTTTCAGGTCTTTGCCTAAATGCCATCAAGTTAGGGAGACCTTCCCTAACTAACATATATACAATAGTAATTCCCACATAACATACTCTACTTTTTAGATTTTGCATTATTCATAACAATCACCATCTAGCACAATATATTTATTATCCATATCCTCCATGGGTGTCCAACCCGTGGCCCACAGGCCTCATGCAGGCCAGGATGGCTGTGAATGAGACCCAACACAAAATTGTAAATTTACTTAAAACATTATGAGAATTTTTTGTGATTACATGTCACAATATATTTAATGTGTGGCCCAAAACAACTCTTCTTCCTCCAGTGTGGCACAGAGATGCCAAAAGGCTGGACACCCGTCTCCCTAGAACATAAGCCCCATGAAGGCAGGGACAACTTTTACTCACTTTTGCATACCAAAATCTAGCACAGTGCCTACCATTTAAAAGACAAATAAATGAATGACAGAGTACAACCTTTCTGCTAACTACGACAGCTATACTGTAATATGACAGATTTACGGATAATTTACTTGTGTCAGACCATGAGCTAAGTGTTTTATATGTATTTTCTTGTTTTGGTCTCACAACAACCCTATTATTACATACTTTTTGCAAACTAGGAAACTAAGGTGTAGAGACGTTAAAAGTTGAACCTAATGACTTCTAATCCCCTTCTAATTCTATGCAAATTTTTCAATGATTGGTAACTATAAAATAAATGCATTTCTAGAACAGTTATTTAAAATAATTTCCAGAATCTTTTTGACATTTCTCCTTTTTCTAAAATATTCACTATAGACATTTGTAGTTCAACGGAAAACACTTTGGTTTCAATTGAAGTGAAAATTTTAAAATAGGAGTTTCGTTCATCATGATAACTTCATCATTATGTTAACAAATACAATAAAATTAAACATACCCTTTGACCCCATAATTCTACTTCTGAGATAACATTCCAAGGGAAATAATCAAATGGAAACAGAAGGGAGAATAATAATTTATGTAGTACTAGTTATAGTAATGGAAATTTTAAAATAATCCTGAAGTTGGGTATATGAAAAACCACATAGTGTATTAACAAAGTCAAACCCTTTATAACCTTTTAAAAATAACTATACTGCCCTGGCTGGTGTAGCTCAGTGGATTGAACTCGGGCTGTGAAGCAAAGGGTCACTGGTTCAATTCCCAGTCTAGGGCACATGCCTGGGTTGCAGGCCAGGTGCCCAGTGGGGACCACGTGAGAGGCAACCACACACTGATGTTTCTCTCCCTCTCTTTCTCCTTCCTTTCCTCTCTCTCTAAAAACATAAATAAAATCTTTAAAAATAAAAAATTTTTAAAAATAAAATAAAAATAAGTATACTGTTTTAATGCATAAAAATGTAATCTCAAATGAAAAAACAGGGTCCAACAATGGGTACACTGGTTGACTGAAACTGCTGTATAACTATATCTTTGAATTCTGAGAAGGATGAGGGAAAACTTTATGATGATATAACTTCATTTAAATTCATGGGATTCTTTTCTGATTGTGAAAGTATTTAATAAACTGTTATAAATTCTAATGTCTTATTCTTTTAAGTTATAACTATGTAGACTTGCCTAAGTCATGGTTGAAATGTTCTTTTACATTCAATGAGAGTATGCATAAAATGACCACCCTTGTAGTTCCTTAAAGAATTGCAAATCAAAATAAACTTGAAGTACTATTCTACTCCAATTATATAAGTACTATTTTTTTGTTGTTGGATTATGATACCCAATGTGAGTGAAGTATGTGATTAAATTGGTCACTGATACTTCTGGTGCCTTTATAATTACTACAACCTTTTTGGAAAGCCATATGGTAACATATAAGAAAAACTATGAAAATATATTTTTTTCTCTCACTCCAGGTAATTTGTGCAAAGGAAATAACATGAGGAAAAAGTTATGTGTGCTAAGATATTTATCACAGTACTATCTATAATAGAATGATATTGGAAATAACTTAAATATCAAAATAAAAGAAGACTGAATAAATTGCAATGCACTAAAGTGGCATTTTGATGTACACAAAAAATCATTTAAAAAATTATTGTGAGGGAGCAAACCTCTTTCAATTGTAATCATAACATTGTTATTGTATATGATTTGTATTCATCATATGATTGTCATAATTACTTAGTTACCTAATTATATAATTACTTAATGCACTCCTACTGGAAACAATGCTACCTACTCCTCTGTACCTGTCAGTGATCTAATTCATGATATTAGTCAATGATGTGGGTAACAGGTGAAAGAAAGCCTGAAGACTAAAAGGGGAAAATTCTAAACAGGGCTTTATTCTTCCCAGCTGACCCCAGCCCAGGATTCTTTATGGAAGCACCTATAAAACTCTGAGGCCCTAAATGAGGATTCATTTTTAGCTAGATGCCTTTCCCCAAGTAGAGACTTTTCTCTCAAGTACCTCACATAGAGAAGCCTTAAGACTTCATTCTGTAAGGTATTTTGCCTAACTTGTTTTTTCCTCTCTGAACACCAGAATTTTGATTCCAGTAGCTGGATAGAAACTAACTGATCCACATATCTATGTCAAAATACTTCAAAGATATTTTAATGCAGCATAATAAGATGGAAATTATGTTTTTTGAGTGTCCATATGTGTAATGACCTAAAAGTGACATCCTCAAAGTGAAAACAGTAGTTAAGTCCTTTAATTTTATTAAAAGTTGTTATATTTTATAGTAAATTCTCTGAAAGATTAGCTATTCTGTCTTGGAATAAATTGTTAATAGAAACATGTCTTATCTAAAAATTAATAAACATATTAAAACTGTTTAGAATTCCATATACTTCTTCAACTTGCCTGATGAATCCTTATAGTTCTCCTTCCAGGCTTTCCCTCCCTAGTACCTCACCCCAAAGAAAAGTACCCTTAGCTTTGGTCCATCATGCTTCCTCTACCTTTACTGTCACTCTGCCTGCCTAAAAACACCTCTCCCTCTTTAAATTCCTGCTCACATGTCTCCTCTTTGAAATTTCATCAACGCTCCACTCTAAGCAGAATTCATCATTCCTCCTTGGTACAATCACTGTACTCTACACATCTTTATTGTAGTATTTATCACACTCTGCTGTAATTATTTGCACTTTCTTTCTCCTACCCAATTATGGACTTCAGGACAAGGACTCTGGTGTATTTACTTTTAAATTCCCAAAGGCTAGCACAGTGGGTAATGCACACATAGTGGTTAAGGGCAAATGGCTTGATACAAATCCTGACTCTTACCATTCACTAGCTGATGGTTTTGGACAAGACATTTGATTTCTCTGTTCCTCAAAATCCACATCAGTAAAATAGGGATAATGATAGTACCTACCTCTAAGATATAAATAGGATACATAAGGTGCATGAAGTACATAGTACTGTGCCTGACACGTAGTAAGCATTCAATGTGCGATGGTTGTTATTTTTAATTATTATTAGTTTTTTTTTAATTATTTATCTATTTTTAGACAGAGTGGAGGAGAAAGGAAGGAGAAAGAGAGGGAGAGAAACATCAGTGTGCAAGAGAAACATTGATGTATTGCCTCTCACATGACCCCAACTGGGAATCTGGCCCACAACCCAAGCATGTGCCCTGACTGGGAATTGAACCAGCAATCCTTTGGTTCACAGGCCAACACTCAATCTACTGTGCCACACCAGCCAGGGCTAATTATTATTATTGTTGTTACTGTGACTGTATTTTTAAGAACTCAATTAAGTATTATTAATTGAATGCATTAATGAATGAATGAGCTATATGGTATGTGGCTATCAGGCATCTAAGTCCACACCCAGTTGATGGGAAGTTCTTCCTCTTCCTCTGCACTCTCTCTTTTCCCGTTAGCTCTGTCCTCATTGCCTCCTCTTAGTTAATCTGATGTAACTATATGCAAAGTACAGGCTTTCCTCACTATGAAGTGTGTATTCTTTTTTATGAATAGATTGTAAATCTTTATTATAGAGTGGAATCATTTTTACATTTGATGTAGATTAAATTCTTAGGATGCCTTAATCCAACTCTAGCCATAATTGTCAGAGAGTGAAACTATGTCATTTTTACTTGCTGTGGTTAAGGGAGTGAGCTTATTTACATGTCTCCCAAACTAGGTTCCCTGTAATCACAGTTCTCACATCCTATATTAACAGGCCTGGAGCTACTTAGAGTTTGTCATGAATAAGCACAGTGACTCCCTAGGAGAATAACAGGAGATAATATCTACATCGAAGAGTAATGTTTTATGTATAAAGTAAATGAACAGGTTTTCACAGCCTACGTAAATGCTATAGTGAAAACAAGCACTTAAAACTTGTTACAGTCATGGTGCTTATCCCATTTCATTACAGTTATTTGTTTCCATGCTTCTGAGGAGGGATTGGATCTTATTCATCTTTGTATCTGCAGCCTCAGCACAGGGCTTGGCACATGATATATATTAACAAAATATTTATAAATAATTACTTAAATTTAAAGTCAAAGTTGTATATAACAAAGAACTTTGTGTAATAGTTGATACTGCCACAAATTACTGTGGGACTCTTTCTTAAATTTTACAGGGTATGTTCGGTTTTCATTGTGGCTTTTCAGTTTGACATATAAGAATGTAACATGTCAATTAACTATGAATTTTAGGTGGCAGTATCAGGATAATGGATCAATCAACTGCAAAACATTATCTGGGATTTGTACTCCATTTAGTACATACTCTATGCAAGAGGTTTTATTGTGAACTTATGAGTTGTTGATTGTATTTAACTTTATGTTATATATACACCACATAGTAGAAAAATAAAAACTTACTTGTATTAGAAATTCTTCAGTAAGCATATTCTTTCTAAGACTTCTTTTTCTCTAATATATGGGATTTTTCTTTTAACTTTCAATTCAAATCTTAATGAAAAACACGAAGACAAATTCAGCAGGTTCATGAAATTTATCTTCTTTGCCTCCTCAGCCAGATCCTCTTCCTGACCCCTTTATTTATTTTATGCTATTACTATATTATTCTCTCAGTTTCGAGAGAGAAACTTTAAAGTAACTTTAAAGTTTTAAGGTAAAGTTTAAAGTAACTTTAAACTTTTAATGTAAAGAAACTTTAAAGTGCTTTTCTCTTTCCCTCTCTGTTACTCTTCTCCAAGTTGAAGGACATAGGGGTTTCACATAAAGTAGGTGAAGGAAAGTAAAATAATAAATCCTGGGGTTCTTACTTGAGCAGCTGGGTAGATGGTAGCTATTAAGTGAAGAGAAGAAAGAAGGGCCAGTACTCTAGGGGTGCAAATGGTTATCAGGATCACTTTGGCTGCAAATAACAGAAACTGGAACTCAAATTGAGTTAATAAGGAAAAATATTACCTCATATAACAGGAGGTCAAGAGATGGAAAATTCCAGATGTGGTTTATTGAGTCTTCTGCTCTACTTTCAGTGATTCTCTTTGTCTTGGCCTCCTCTGGTGTTGGGTCTTCCCATTGATAGCAAGATAGCTTTCAGTTCTGAGCATCATATCCAGATACAACAGCATAAAGAGGAAGAAATGGGACATATTGCCTAGCAACTACTTAGAAGAGAGAAAAGTCTTCTCTAGAAACCTCCCAGCAGACAGCTCTCATTGGCTCAAATTCATTCATATATGTATCTTTAACCAATCACTGATGAGAGAAATTAGATCATCATGATTAGCTTAGATCAATCAAGATCTACTCCTTGAGCTAGGGACAGGGTCATCTTCTCCTAAGCCATATGGAGACTAGGGATGTGGAAGACCTAACAAATCAAGGCCCTGCCCATAAGAAGGAGAAAATGAAGTTGAATAGGCAACCAACACACAGCATCCACTAACAAAAATCAATGGTTCTGTTTTTGCAAAGGTTAAGTTTAAGATATTTGTGAGACTATTGGGAAAGGTCAAGAAGGAGACTAGAAATACGAGTCAGAGTTCAGGACAGGCCCTGACTGGTATAGCTCAGTTGGTTGGGTATCATCCCACAAAGCGAAGGGTCACCGGTTTGATTCCCGGTCAGGGCACATGCCTAGGCTACTCCTTGAGTTCCTGGTTGAGGCGCATACGAGGGGCAACAGATCCACATCTCTCTCTCTCTCACATAGATATTTCTCTTTCTCTCTTTCTCCCTCCCTTCCTCTCTCTCTAAGACTAAATAGAGGAAACCTTTTAAAAATAACAAATGAATTTTTAAAAGGTTCAGGGAAGGCTCCTAGCTGGAGATATAAATTTGGGAATCAAGAGCGTAAAGAAAGTGTGTAATCCTTGGGGATAGATTAGATCATGTAGGAAGAGACTGTAGAGAAAAAGTCCTTAAAATGATCATCTTTAAAGCAGAGATAATAGCATTACCTATCTTTATGGGTTATTATGAGAGTCAATTGAGGTCATGAGAATAAAGCACTGGATACACAGTAAATATGAGTTATCTATTAGTCATATGTTAACCAATATCTCTGATGGCCAAATTTCAGCCGCATTAACACCACAATAGAAAAGATTATTTTCCACGATGCAGGCCTCCCAAATCCATGGATGATTGCCTACTATGATAACACTTATTGTTCTTTCTCTGATATAATTGTTATATGGAATGTCTAATTAATGCACATTATCAATCATATCTGATATCACATGCACAACCAGTTTTCAAACATTTTAAACCATATGATGAAATTATTTTTCAGATGAATTTCTTAAGGGAACAGATAGTATTGAATTTTTACATATTTAACTTAAAACTAAATATTGAACTTGTATGTTGCCACCAAATTGCATATAGCATGTTGTCATGCGAGAAATGCTGTCCATTAATGGATTATCCTAGATATTATATTGTGACATAATGCCATAGATCTTTTTTTACATAGGAAGGTTAGACTTCCAATTGTGACTGACTCTCTTCAAGTATAACACTAAAGTCCAATATGTGACCATTTTGCAGGTAATACACTATCTTATCAAATTGAAGATATCATTTCTAGTATCTCTTCTCTTCATGGTTATGAATTTTCTTTAATAACTAGAACTGCTTAAAACACCAGAAAGGATCAGGGGACTAGAATTAACTCTATTTTCACATTAACAGCCAATTGCCTCATGTTGGAGTTACCTTTTGTCTTGGGCCTCAGATACTGAACTACTTATTCCTCTGTTCAAAAGGCCAAGTATTTTCCCAGATACTTGGATGGGTATATGGGATGGGTTGCCCTGAACCTCCCACACTCTCTTCCCTCTTATTCCTGTCACACTATGGTTAAAGATTTAGTAATAACCTCAAAAGAAAGATTTGCTTAAGCCTTATCTGTATTAAATACCTTTGAAGAGTGAAGTAGGGATATTCCTCACTGAGCAAAGTATTTACATTGAGATAAAAAAAGAGACCCCACTTACAATGCTAAAGTGTGTAATGGAATGTTCATCGGTGCGCTTTATACCCTTCGTCCTCCAAAATTAGATGTAGAGGGGGTGGGGAAGGGTGAAAAAGGTGAAGGGGTAGAAGAGATACAAACTTCCAGTTTTAAAATAAGTAAGCCACGAGGATGTGCTGTGCAACACAGTAAATATAGTCAATTATATTGTGATAACTTTGCATGGTGATAGTTAATAGACTTGTCATGGTGATTACATTGTAAAGTGTGTAAGTGTTGAATCACTGTGTCGTATACCTGCAACTAATATAATATCGCATGCCAACTATAGTTTAATTATTTTTAATTTTAATCAGTTGTAGGATAGAGCTACAACACTTATCCATTGTTCCCTGACTCAAACTAAAGGATAAAGGAGTGGATGCAGAAAAAAAAAATTTTATGAGAACAGAAGAAAAAATTCATTGGGAAGAAAATAGTCTATCCTTGTAATCCTCGATATACTAACTCAAATGTACAGAACCTTAGATCTGAGACAAGGCGCTTCTGTTATTCAACCAGAGTGGTGAGCTTCTCTCAAAACTTTGCCCCAACTTTAAAGTTAGAAAACGAGACAGCTACTCAGGAAATTGGTTCAATCTCCCCTCTGATGCTCTTCAGTTGTTAACATAGACTAATCTTCAACATCTTATTTTATTCTGTTCATGTTCATGCTATTTAAACTTTTATATGATGTTCATAAATATGTAATACCACTTATGAACCTAAAGCCTGCTTACAGATTTTTCAAGGACACAGACTCCCATCATTTCAATCACAGTAAATCCCTCTGACATTAATAGGAATTCCGCATAAGTAGGAAAGGGATGAAAGAGCTCTTAAAACTTATACTGCTGTAAAATATACTCCAATGCTCATTGGGCCCCTTTATTCACAGAGTTCAGTAAGTCAAGTCATGTAAGAAACTGTATCCAAAATGTAAATCTAAGTTAAATAAAAATATAAAACACAAGGCCAAGTTGAGACAATTTTCTGAAGAAAATTCTTAAGATCATATTTATCCAACAAATTCATATTCTGGCCAAATGTGGTTTGAAACATCTTTAGTAAGTCCGTTTAAAAAATTCACAATGGAATAGGCGTGGACCCTGAGGGTGGGGCCCTCCTGGGCCCCAGGGCTCAAAGCTGGCTCCAAAGCTGGCCCCAAGGCTGGCTGGCTCCACAGGTCCAGGCTGACGTTGCTGCCCAGAAGGCCTCTAGGCTGACCCCACTGACCCTCCTGCTGCTGCTGCTAGCTGGCGATAGAGTCTCCTCAAATCCAAATGGCATCAGCCATAGCCTCACCAATCCAGAGTCAACTGCCTGGGAAAAGTGAAGGAAACATCTAAGAAAAAGAGATCCCCGAAATCAATCCACTCAAGATACCACGGGCTCTTCCACCATGATGACAAACAACTCAAGCATCCTAAGAGCCAATAGCATTTTATAACCTGCCTCCCAGCCCTGCATCCACTAAACTAACTCAACTCACGCAACCAACTCCCCAGTCCACTTCTGGGCCCCTTTGCCCAGGGCCTGTCACTTACTGCTTTGACTTCAGAGTCCTTCAGCAAAGACCACATTGCAGGAGGCTTTGAAAGATTTCTCCTCAAAGCTCTGCCACTTCTTGTCTGCAGTGAAGAGCACCAAGACCAACATGGCTTTCTCTCCTTTTGGCATCATCAGCCTGCTCACTCAGGTTCTTGCTTGGGGCCGAGGACAGCACCAAGAAAAACCTGGAGACCATCCTCTCCTCCCCCAAGGACTCTGCCCACGTCCACCAGGCCCTGAGGGCCTTCATATCCAAAGGCTCCACCTCAGCCTCTCAGATCTTCCACAGCCCAGACCTGGCCATTTGGGACACCTTTGTGAATGCCTATCAGAACCTGTATGGCAGCCCCAAAGTCCTGGGAAATGACAGTAATGTTAAGTTGGAGCTCATAAACATCAGGGTGGTGAAGATCAACCATAAGATCAGCAGCTGCTAGACAGCCTGCCCTCTGACTCTCACCTTGTCCTCCTCAACACAATCAACCTGAGTGCCAAGTGGAAGACCACATTAGATCACCCAAAAACCAAGAGGGAGCCCTTCCATTTCAAATCCTCTGTGATAAATGGTGATCAGCAAGAAGTACCTGGTGGCCATTTCACTGACCCAACATTAAAGGCCAAGACAGGGTAACTGCAGCAGGCTCATAACCCAAGTATGGTGATCCTGATACCCCCAAACATGAAACAAAGTCTTGAAGACATGGAGCAGGCTCTCAGCACTTCTGTCTTTGAGGACACCATGAGGAAGCTGGAGATGGCCAAGTTCCAGCCCACTCTCCCAATGAGGCCTTACATCAAAGTCAGGTGCAACCAGGACATGCTAGCAGTCATAGAGAAACTGGAATTTTTTTGGTCTTTTCTTACCAACTCAACCTGTGCAGGCTGACAGAGGACCTGGATCTTCAGATTTGTGCATTGTAGCACCAGACAGTACTGGAGCTGACAGAGACCTGGGAAGAGCTGGCTGCAGCCTACGGCTACGTCTGTGGCCAGCACTTTGCTGATCTCTGAAGTGCAGCAGCCCTTCCTCCTCCTGCTCTGGGACCATCGGTACAGATTCCCTATCTTCATGGGATGGGTGTATGACCCCGGGGCCTGAGACTTGCAGGGGCCTACCTTTCAAGTCTCAGCTTGCCCAGTTGCAGCCATGCTGTAGCCTGTCTGCACTTGCCCCCAGCCACCTCTGCCTCTGGTGTCATTTGTCCTCCACCTGAAGAAGTCCCTCAGTGTCTGGTGAAGGGACCTGCTTCTAGCATCCCTTCCCTATAACCCTCCAAACCACTTTTTGCAGCTTTCTCTTGTTCAAGTTCACTAGAGTCTACAGATAAAACCTGTCAGACAATGAAAAAAGAAAACTATTTCACAAGACCTAGTAAGTCCTGGACAGTCTTGGGAAAAACTAAGATATTATTTCTCAGTTAATTTCTATATCTTTATGCCTTTCTCCCTGCTCTGAACCAGCCTTCTGAATCATCAAGGGCTCCTCTGTAGAGACTCCCTGGAGCCGATGACTATTACAGACTGTAGGACTATACTCAGGCATAACATTAAGAATTTTAGAGCCAGCCCTGGCTGGTGTGGCTTAGTGGATTAAGCACGGGCCTGTGAACCAAGAGATCACAGTTCGATTCCCAGTCAGGGCACATTCCTGGGTTGCAGGCCAGTTCCCAGCAGGGAATGCACAGGAAGCAACCATACATTGATATTTCTCTCCCTCTCTCCTTCCCTTCCCCTCTGAAGATAAATAAATAAAATCTTTAAAAAAAATAAAATAAAAAAATAAATAAACTCAACTTTAAAAAAAAAAAAGAATTTTAGAGCCAGAAGGAAATAGAATTTTCAACTCCAACTACAGTTCTGAAGGTTGAAGAATCAGAAGGCCAGAAAATTCAAATACTTTTCCCAAAGTTAAATAAACTAACACTGATTCCAAAACTGTGGTTCATTTTTTGGCATACGCAGAGTCTAGGACTCATTTTTGGAAAGTCCTTCTTTTTTGTTATGAAGTAGCAAACTAATTTCACCCCAGATAAGAATGGTGTTTAATATAGCTGTATGTGAACTTTCTAGTATGTGTATAATCTATGCTAGGAGCAAGAAACCAACTAAAGGAGGTTAAAATGCTAGTTTATTTCAGTTGCTGATTGTAGCTATTTATGTCAAGCCAAAACAGCTCAAAATAACACTTTGATTCCTATCAGTTTCTGTTAACATAGAGGAGAATCAGAAAAAAAGTATGGAGAAAAAAAACTAGACTTCTAAACTACAAAGAAAGGAAATTATAGGCCAATTTCCCTGATGAACATAGATGCAAAAATCCTCAACAAAATATTAGCAAACCAAATTCAGCAATACATTAAAAAGATAAAGCCCTGGCCAGTGTGTCTCAGTTGTTTGGAGCATCATCCTGTAAACCGAAGGGTTGTGGGTTCATTTCAGGTCAAGGCACATGTCTGGGTTGTGGGCCAGGTCCTTGGTTGGAAGCATGTGAGAGGCAGCCAACTGATGTTTCTCTCTCACTTCGGTGTTTCTCTTTCTCTCCGTCTCCCACCCCCTCTCCATCTCCCTCCCCTCCCCTCTTTCTAATTAAAAAGAAAAAATCAAGTGGGATTTATTCCTGGGATGCAAGTTTGATACAATATCTGCAAATCAATTAACATGATATATCACATAAACAAAATGAAGGATAAAAGTCATACGATCATACCAATATATGCAGAAAAAGCATATGACAAAATCCAACACCCATTTACAATAAAAACTCTCAGCAAAGTGGGAATAGAGGAACCACAGCTCAAATTAATAAAGGCCATATATAGCATACCCACAGCTAACATCATACTCAATGGGGAAAAAATTAAAGCATTTCACCTAAAGTCAGGAACAAAACAAGAGATGTCTACTTTCACCACTCTTATTCAACATAGTACTGGAAGACCTAGCTATGGCAATTAGACAAGAAGAAGTAAAAGGCATCCAAATTGGAAAGAAAGAAGTAAAACTGTCATTATTTGCAGATGACATAATGCTGTATATACAGAACTCAAATATTCCACCAAAAAAAACCCAAAAAACTAGAACCGATAAATGATTCATTAAAGTAGCAGGACACAAAATAAATATTCAGAAATTGGTTACATTTTTATACACCAATAAGGAAATATCAGAAAGGGAAACTAAGAAAACAGTCACACTTACAACTGTATCAAAAAAAACAACTGGGAATAAATTTAACCAAGAAGGTAAAAGACTTGTACTTGGAAAATTATAAGACACTGAAGAAAGAAAGTGAAGATACAAATAAATGAAAGCATATATTGTGCTCATGGATAGCAAGAATTACTACATCACTAAAATGTCCATATTACTCAAAGCAATCTATAGATTCAGTGCAATTCCTACCAAAATACCAAAGGTGTTTTTAACAGAACTATAACAGATAATTTACAAATTATCTGGAACTACAAAAAAACCCAATAGCCACAGCAATCCTGAGACAGAAGAACAAAGTCGGAGGTATCACACTACCTGATATCAAATTATACTACAAGGCCATACTAATCAAAATAGCATGGTAATGGCATAAAAACAGACATATAGATCAATGAAACAGAATAGAGAGCCCAGAAATAAACACATACCTTTATGCTAATTAATATTTGACAAAGGAAGCAAGAACATACAATGGGATAGAGACAGTTTATATAATAAATGGTGTTGGGAAAATTGAACAGGTAAAAAAAAAGAACCCAAACCATCTTTTTACACCATATACAAGATTAAACTAAAAATGTATTAAAGACTTAAGTGTTAGACCCAAAACCATAAAAATCCTAGAAGAAAACATAGGCAGTAAAAATCTCAAACATATCTCATAGCAATATTTTTCCTGATATATCTCCTCAGGCAAGGGAAACAAAAGAAAAAACAAATGAAGGGGACTACATCAAACTAAAAGTTTTTTGTACAGCAAAGTTTTGCTGCACTACCAACAAAATGAAAAGATAACATGCTGAATAGGAGAAGATATTATCCAGTGATACATCTGATAAGCGGTTGATATTCAAAATTTATAAAGAACTCATACAACTCAATACCAAAAAAAAACTAATTAAAATATGGGCACAAGACTTGAATAGACACTTCAAAGAGGACTTACAGATGGCCAATAGACATATGAAAAATGCTCAACATCACTAATCATCAGAAAAATGCAAATTAAAGCCACAATGAGATATCACCTCACACCTGTCAGAATGACTGTCATCAGTAAATCCACAAACAACAGTTGTTGTGAAGGATGTGGAGAAAAGGGGACCCTCGTGCACTGTTGGTGGGAATATAGATTGGTGCAGCCACTGGGGAAAACAGTACAGAGGGTCCTCAAAAAATTAAAAAGGGAACTGCCTTATGATCTAGCATATAGACCATTAGTGTTTTTGGTTTCTTTCTATGTTGTATGTATGTGTGTATATATATATATTAGTATTTTTTGTTTCTTTCTATGTGTGTGTATATATATATTTCAATATATATAAAACTTCAGACTCAGACACAGAGATACAGAGAAATATATATATATACATATATTTCAATAAAGACATGGAAAGAAACCAAAAATACTAATTTGAACAAATATGTGCATCCCCATGTTCATTGCAGTATTATTTACAATATCCAAGATATAGAAGCCACCGAAGTGCCCATCAATAGACCAGTGGATAAAAAAGCTGTGTTATATATACAGAATAGAATATTACTTGGCCACAAAAAAATGAAATCTTACCATTTGAGACAGCATGGATGAACTTAGAGGGTATTAAGCTAAGTGAAATAAGTCAGCAAGAGAAAGACAAGTACCATATTATTTGGCCTATATATGTGGAATATAAAGAACAATATAAACAAACAAAACAGAAACAGACTCATAGATACAGAGAACAAACTGATGGTTGCCAGAGGGGTGAGAGTTGGGGAACTGGGTGAAAAAGGTGAAGGGATTGAGAAATACAAATTGGTTGCACAACAGTCAAGGGGATGTAAAGTACAGCACAGGGGATCTAGTCAATAATATTGTAATAACTATGTGTGGAAATATTGGGGGAAACGTTTTGTAAAGTATATGATTGTCTAACCACTATGCTGTATACCTCAAACTAATACAAAATAATATTGAATATATATAAACTGTAATTAAAAAATACAAAATTAAAATTAAAAAAACAAGATACTAGTCTTCCACATAGACTTTTGCCAGGCTGTTACCCTCTCCAGGTGCAAAGCGCAGTTACCCATCAAGGCAGAATGGTCGGGGCAACTTCTGGACAGTACCAACAGCGGATCCCGGGTAGTATGAGGAAGAAGGTTAGTTCAACAAAGAACTCTAATTTGGCAGGCCTAATGTGGAGCCCCAGGCAGGCGAAATTTGAAAAGGGCTTCATTTGATCCTGGTACTAACCCCTTGTGCATAACCCTTTGACATCCAAATAAAGAGAAATCTCTCTATCTATAAAAACATAGCAAAACTCAAAAGTAAGAAACCACCTAGAAAGAACGGCTCAACAAACTTTTCTCTGTAAAGGGGCAGATAGTAAATATCTTGGGTTTTGCAGGCCATATAGTCTGTGACAATGAGACAGAGTTGCATTATAACAGGAAAACAGCTATCATGCGCAGCCTTTATAGTGCAAAAGCAGCCACCCACAATATGCAAATGAAAGGTAGCTGTATTACAATACAACTTTATTTACAAAACAGGCAGCTGAAGAGCTGCAGTTTGCCTATCCCTGACCTGGAATAACCAGAGGACTTGGTCCCTCTAAAATAAATTCACTATAGAAAACAAAGTTTAGAAAGTTTTCTGATTCTTATTCACAAGAAGATCCAAGAATATATCGCATTTAGGAGAACAAAATAAACATTCATAAAAATCAAACAATTTGGGAATATAAAAAGATTGGATTTAAAATATGATTACCAAATTTAAAATCGCACTGAAGGCAGTACACAACAAAGTTGGAAGCAGAATTGGTAGAGCAGAAGCAAACTTAGAAATTTAACCAAAATAAAGCGATAAAAGATACAAGGGGAAAAAATATTAGAATAAGAAATAGATACATAGAAGAAAATGATGTTGATAAGAATTTCTAAAAGGGAAAGTAACTTATGGAAAAGAAAGAATAATCAATTAAATGAAAAAAAACCTCTCCTAGCTTATAATTTAGTGCGAGTGAGGAGGAGGGCACATACCAGATGAAAGAAAGTAGGCGATGTGTTGACAATTGTTGAAGTTGAAGGATGACTACAATTCTTTCTACATTTCTAAGATGAGAACTATTTTTGTACTTTTGTATATTTCCATAAGAAACAAAATTTTAAGTTATGGATTTTTCATAATAATGACATAATACATGTTAATTTTTTAATTATCAAAATAAAGTACAGTGATTACTTCAGCCGTACATATGAGGCAGGATAGCAAGAAGCTAGGAAAATTCCTTGGTAAGTGGAATAGGGAAACTGAGCCAGAGAGCTGAACAAACTGGCCAAGCAATTCGCAGCCAGATGCAGAGGATCGCCCAGGCAGAAAGCCCTGGGAACCCAGCAACAGGCAAAATTGGCGCCAGGCCCCACCCCCAGAGTGGCCTTTCCTCCCCTGGGATATTGCTGGTCATGCGCTTTAGAGTCCCTTACCTTTCCTCCCTAGAGATGACATCTAGGCCTCAGTTGTATTTCAGCTCCAGGCCCAGAAAAGCAGCAAAACCAGGTGGGTGATGCCAAGACCGGCTGCACTAATGACCCCCTATCCCGGCGCCAACTGATCAGTGGAGATCAGGACCCTGAAATGATACGCCTGAAAGGCTGATGAATATTCTATTGAGATCCTCCCCTAAGACCTCTCCAAAATCCCAGCCTTTAAAACTCTCAAGAGGGAAGCACCCAGCGCTCATTCTCCCTCTTGAGATCACATCCACCCCATTCCCTTCCCCCTCTCCTTCCCCAACACGCATGCATCACAAAAACTCTAAGGGACCCTGTGAGACTCACAAGCAGGGGAAAAATGGGTAGAGGCAGCTCATCCCAGGCGAACCCCCTGAACCTGTCCCCAAAACCCCCTTTTCTCTGATTCTCCAGTGAGCCAAAGCAGCCCCACCTAGGCTCCCTCCTGTTGCTTTTTGCATCCTACACTCCTCCTTGTTTCACTGTCTCCAGCTTTAATAAATGTACTCTGAAAATCACCTGGACTCATGTTGTGAAATTTTTCCTGCACAAAGTCAAGAACCCATACACCACAAGTCAGCCTGAAGTAGGTGCGCTCTAGGCCTGGTTACTGTCCTCTAACACATAGACCAAAATTGTAATGATACAGAGAAGGTTAGTGTGCCCCCTGCACAAAGATGACATGAAAATTTATGAAACATTTTATATATTTTTAAAATAATATTTAAAAAAATTTTAAGCACAAGGGAGCATGGACAAAAAAGGGGCCACACGCTTAAATCTGACAAGCTCCCCAAACACCATCTCTATGTGCTGTAAACGTTGCATGTTAACTATCTTGCACCAATGTAAAAAAAAAAAAAGGACATGTCTCTCCATTTCACTCTTTACCCAAGCTCAGAGACTTACCCACTTTGCTTTCTCTCACCTCCCTAATCTACCACCAATGAATTTCATATAACCCCCCCTTATGTCTCCTCCTCTGATTCTAATGTATAAAATAAGCTGCAAAACTGCCATTCTCTGGAGCATTCTCTCCATCCGTTGAGATTTTGCTTCCCAGCACTTGTCATCAATTTGGCTCAAATAAACTCATAAAAATTCTCTACAGGTTTAGACATCGATAGAAGAAATCGAAAGCTCCCACGACCCAGACATTATCCCTGTCAATGTTTTCATCCCTTAGGCTTCTTGGACTTTTCCCCTAACCATATATGTGTTTACGAAATTGAGATTATTTTACACATACTGCTTTTTATCTTGCTTTCCTTGCTTGATACAATGGAAATGTTTTTACTCACTTAAGTCCAGTAAAAAAACAGGTGTTGACATCATCCTCAGGCCACACACACAGGCTTATTATGATTTCACAGCTACGCTTCAATTAATTTGATGGAGAACCTTTTAAATATAACACAAAACTTAAACATCGTAAGTATGCAAGGACAATTCAGTAATTAAAACATGGTGCCTTCAGTAGAAGTAAGATTAAGGAAATCTGTGTGTTTGTATGCAAACAACTGATATCAACCCTGGCTAACACAAGCAGAGAAGAATTCATTGGAAGAATTCATTTGTTGGGCAGCTCACAAAAGTATTGAGAAGCCTGGAGGAGAAGACTCAGAAAATGGGCAGAAGCCAAGGAAGCTCAGCAGCAGGAGCCACAAGCCCAGGCAAAAATCGAAGGAATGGCCTGGTTAGGACCCTGGGAGAGGGGACACCACAGGACTCGACCGACAGGTTGCACAACACCCTTGCAGATTCTTGCTACCTTTGCTACTACAAATAACTCTAAACTGTTTCTGCATCCGTGTCTTACTGCCTCAAGAGTCAAGGCCCTGGGCTGTGGTGTCCAAATCCTGGAGCCTAGATAAAGTGCCCTCATCCTGGTTGCCCCAAGCTGGGGAAAGGGAAGATCAGCCTTCATCGGTTTCAGGAGTGGAAGGCAGACCCCTGCGTCTCCCTAGGGTTGCATACAGTAGGAAATTACCCCTATGTAGAAGGCGCATGGGAGAGGAATACGTATGTATTATGTGTTTTACATGATACTATTCACATAGAGAGGTAAGGTAGATGGGGAAGGAATACATAGACAGATAGAGATCCAGTCTTAACATTTATGACAAAAAGTACTAGATGATCATGACCTAATCCTTGACTGTTAATATTCTCCTCTAAATTATGAGAACAAGGCTTGCTCCCACTAGCTTCATTGATATGTTGTAAAGATAAATAATTTAATATCCCTAATGATGCTGAACACCTAAGGAAAAAAATACATTATAGATGCACATTATTTTAATCAAGGAAACTATAATTAGTACAGATCCTATCCGCTGTGCTTCAGACACACGTAACAATAAATGTTTCTAAGTCAGAGATACTGCAAATTGTCTTCAGGTAGTTTGTTCTAACAATAGTACTATATCTAAGCTTAATTCTTAAAACTGCATTAATTTTGAGTTAACTTTTTGAACTTTGTTCTTGTAAAATACAGTTCCAGGGCTCAGAACTGGAGAGGGGAAGAAAGATGCACAGACTGCCCAGTTGGTTGGATCTGTTACATTAATTTCACAATCTGTGAAGGAGTAGGTTGCCCCCTTGAATGGTAATGGAAAATTAGTTTCTTTATTTCTTCATTAAGACTGTGGGAGGAAAATTAATACTCTCTTCGGCTTTTCCAAATTAATAGAATATGTCTTTATTAAAATGATGAATGTACATGCCTACTTTCTTTTTGGTTGAGAGATTCTCTAACTCATAGAATAACAACTTAAAACTGAGCCTTAGAAATCATCTTGTTAAGGAAACTGAGATTCAGAGAGACTAAATTAGTTACTCAAGGTCACACAATTAATTAAGGACAGAGCAAGACTAAGCTTGGATCTCTGACTCTTAATCAAGTGCTATTTCAAATTCATCAAGCTATTTTAAATAGTGGAGGGGGATTCATTTATTATACTTTTCATATTGTCAGTGTATGCAATGTTTTTGGTTCCTATGCCCTGACGTGTAATATTCCCTTACTCAAAATAAAAGAAATTCTGTGCCTTTTCCCAGTTTTCTTTTTGTGAGGTTCAGGTGGAAAGAAATAGAACCCCTATCTTGGAAAAGGTCAACCTTGGACAAAATGTAAAGTCTAGTCTTTCTTCAACCACCCCCTTCCCCATTTTCTATTCCTATGCAACCCAGGTTCGCAGTTAACTTACTCATCTTACTGCCCTTCTTCATGAAAACTCCTCTGAGATTTTATTTTACTATTTCATACATAAACAGTATGTGCGATACACACACACACACACACACACCCCTAGGTGTATCCATCACCTATTTTAGGAAACAAAACCTACGACCAGGGCCCTAGCTCAGTTGGTTAGAGCATTGTCCCAATATGCCACTGTTGTAGGTTCCATCCCCAGTCAGGGTGCATATAAGAATCAACCAATGAATGCATAACTACATGAAACAACAAACTGATGTCTCCCTCCCTCTCTCTCCCCCCTCTTTCTCCCTTTTCCTTCCTTTTCCTCTCTCAAATAAATTTTACAAATTATTTTTAAAAACATACCACCAACATACCACCTCTTCTCTATTCCTCCCTGATTGCATCTTCTCTCCCATGCTCAGAGGTAACTAACCACTCTCTCGTCATTTCTGTCATTTCTTTATTTTCTATCATTTCTTTGCTTTCCTTTGTAGTTTAACTACATGTGAATGTACCTCTAGTCTATACATTGTTTAGTTTGTGCATGCTTGTAAACTTTCTATAATTTCCATAAACATAAATATGCTCTTATAACTTCCATTTTCACTCAACATTTCATTTAATATTGTTATATGTTGCCTGAATGTATTTGTTTTCACTGCTACACTGCATGTCATTAGATGAATACACCAAAACGTATTTATTTGTTCTTCTGTTGCTAGCCAACCCCTTTCTATTTTTTATTTTTCGCTCTTACAAACAACACTGTCAAGAATATCCTTGTACCTCTATTCTGTTGCAGGGGGCAGAGTACTTCAGCAGTGGGACTGTTGGGTAGCAAGGCGGAGCAGCTTCACATGTGAGACAATACCAAATCATTTCCTGAAGTGCCTCTAGCAGTGATTATGGATTTCCATTGATGTATACCCTTGCTGACACACTTGGAAGTGTCAGATTCTTTTTATTTTCTCTAACGATATAGTAGTTTTATTTTACATTTTTCTGATTAATAATGATATAGGGCAGGTTGTCATATTTATTTATTGATCTGATTTCTTCTCTGCACATTTTTATTGAGTTATTTGTCTTTGTCTTAGTAATGTGTAAGAGAGTTTTTAAATGCTATATTTTGAACACCGATTGTCAATTATCTGTTTTGAAAATATTTTTGTTTGTGAAGGGTCTTTTTAAATGTTTTCATTATGTTCTTTGCTGAAAAAATATTTTTATTTCATTTATCAATATTATTCTCTGACCATGTATTTTTTGTCTTACTTTAGAAATCATCCCTTTCCTTGATGTTGTATAGATATTTTTCTATATCTGTTTATAAATGTTTTAAACTTTTGCTTTATACATGTCAGTGTTTAACAACCTAAAGTTTATCTTCATATATCATATGAAGACTGAGTTTTTTCCCATATGGATAGCAAATCATCCTATTACCATTTATTAAAGAATTCTTTTATCCTCATGATTTCCAATGCCACATCTATTCATATATTAAGTCACAAATTACCTGTGTTTCTTTGCTGGCTTCTATATTCTGTTCCATTTATCTATTAGTCTAATAGATGATATCTTAATATCTTAATCACTGGAGCTAAGAAAGTCCTGTGATAATCAGGTAAGGCTACTCTCCTTCCAACACACCCTTCTTCAGAAGTGTCTTAGTTGTTCTTGGCCTCTTGATTTTCCCTATCAGTTTGAGAATTATTTTATCAAGTTTCCATAAGAAAGCTTGTTGGAATTTTTATTGTATTGCGCTTAATTAGGGATAATCAAATCTTTCTCTTCTTGAACATGTTATTTTCTTCACTTATTTTAGTTTTTTTTTATTTCTTCGAGCAAAGCTTTATAATTTTCCCCATGAAGTTTGTGTACCTACTTGGTGAGATCTCTTTCTAGATCTTTTTCTGAGTGAGGTTTCCCTTATATTTTTCTCTCAGAGTCAACACTCACATTTAAGTTATGCCTAATGGCTTTCACCAGGAGCTGCAGATTCAGTGATCTACAGAGACAGGTGAAAAAGACCAAGTGTAAGATAATAGAAGATGAAGGCTGGAGGTCCTCTACTCAGCTTCAGACAATTGCTGCCCAATGTTACCAGAACTTCCAACTATTCCAGACTTGCTAAAATTTCCTGATGTTTAAAACACTATAGATGTTTTAGAAACATCCAAAAAAAGATCTCTTTTTTTCCTGATGTTTAAAACACTATAAAGGCTGTCAGTTTCCATCATTCTGAGAGATTTGAAATAAAGAATGATAAGTAAAGAATCAGGTTTCAGCCACCAGGTGAAAGAGGACTTCAGACAGCAGAAAGGGAAGCATTCCACTAGGGTAGCTATAATTTAAAAAGACAGACAATAACAAGTGTTGGCAAGGATGTGGAAAAATTGGAATCCATTGCTAGTGGGAATGTAAAATGGTGCAGCCACTTTCGATAACAATTTGGCAGTCCCACAAGAAGTTAAACACAGAGTTACCATATGATCCAGCAAATCCACTTCTAGATGTACACCCAAGAAGTGAAAATATACATCTACACAAAAATTTGTAAGCAAATGTTCATTACAACATTATTCCTAATAGTCAAAAAGTGGAAACAATCCAAATATTCACCAAATGAATGAATATTTAAATGAATGAATAAATAAAATAAAATTTCACTGTGGTGTATCTGCACAATGGAATATTATTCAACCATATAAAGGAATGATGTGCTGATAGATGCTACAACATGGATGAACCTTGAAAACATTATGCTAAGTGAAAAAAGCCAGTCACAGAGGGCTACATGTTGTTTGTTTCATTTATACAAAATGTCTAGAATAAGCAAATCTACAGAGACAGGAAGTAGATTAGTAATTCTGAGGGGCTGGAGGGAGGGAGAATGGAGAGTAGCTGCTAATTGGTATGAGGCTTATTTGGGGGATGATAAAAATATTCTAGAATTAAATAGTTGCCATGGTTTCACAACCTTGTGAAGATCCTAAAAACAATAAATTGTACATGTTAAAAGTATGTATTGAAACTTCCTTTAAACTTAAAATCTGCCAACATAAAGCCCATTCTGACTTTCAGATTAATAAATTCACCCATAACTAAAAGTGAACTTTTATGTTTCTATGATTTTCTTTTTTCTAATAACTTCTTTTAACAGTAGCACCTTTTTTATTATTTTTTATTAAAATGCATCTCAAAAATCTTTATGGTTCTTCACATAAAGATCTCTTTTTTTCCCCTTAACCTCCCCCTGTCTATGTTCTACCTACCATTTATGCTACTTATTCGCTGTACTGTTACAGGGTGCAGCCAAGAGGGGAGCCCCAAATAGGGATTTGTAATGGGGTCCAGAAGAGCTTGGAGATAATTGGCTCCACACCACAGGGCCACACCTGTCCAGCTGGAAATGGGCCTGCAGAGGAAGACTGGCGCTGGGATTTAAACGGAGGCATGGCAGCCATTGGGCATCTCTCTCTCTTTTTGAGACCATGCATCTGTTTAGGACCATTTGGCTTTGGTGTCTTGGTTGGGACCATGAGGCTTGGGTGAAAGGCAGAACCACGAGGCTTTGGAAGTGCTCCCTTTAGCCACGTGGAGGGTGCTGGGAGGACTGTGTGCATTTGAGGGGAACTTTAGTTTGTGTTATTTCAAATAAATAATAAATTCCTTTCCTTTTCACTGATCTCTGGTATTAAGAGACATTTTTCCTCAGGCAGCAAGCAAAACGAACCCAGCAGGTGGGGAGGAACCCCTGGAGAAAAAAAGGGGGGGGTCTTTTATATCGTGCAGCCCCTCCCTCCCCCTGCTCTGTTCTGTAACAGTACCTTTTCCCTATTCACCCCTCCCTTCCCCGCTGATAACCCTCCATGTGATCTCCATTTCTGTGATTCTGTTCCTGTTCTAGTTGTTTACTTAGTTCATTTTTGTTTTTGTTTTAGGTGTGGTTGTTAATAAGTGTAAGTTTGTTGTCATTTTACTGTTCATATTTTGTGTCTTCTTTTTCTTAGATAAGTCCCTCTAACATTTCATATAATAAGGGCTTGGTGGTGATGAACTCCTTTAACTTGACCTTATCTGGGAAGCACTTTATCTGCCCTTCCATTCTAAATGAAAGCTTTGCTGGATAGAGTAATATTGCATGTAGGTCCTTGCCTTTCATGACTTTGAATACTTCTTTCCAGCCCCTTCTTGCCTGCAAGGTTTCTTTGAGAAATAAGCTGGTAGTCTTATGGGAAATCCTTTGTAGGTTACTGTCTCCTTTTCTCTTGCTGCTTTTAAGATTCTTTCCTTATCTTGGGTAATGTAATTATGAAGTACCTTGGTGTGTTCCTCCCTGGATCCAACTTCTTTGGGACTCTCTGAGCTTCCTGGACTTCCTAGAAGTCTATTTCCTTTGCCATCTTGGGGAAGTTCTCCTTCATTATTTTTTCAAATAAATTTTGAATTTCTTGCTCTTCCTCTTCTCTTTTTGGAACCACTATGATTCGGATGTTGGAACGTTTAAAGATGTCCTGGAGGTTCCTAAGACTCTCCTCATTTTTTGAATTCTTGTTTCTTAATTCTTTTCTGGTTGGATGTTTATTTCTTCCTTCTGCTCCAAACTGTTGATTTGAGTCCTGATTTCCTTCCCATCACTATTGGCTCCCTGTACATTTTCCTTTATTTCACTTTTCATAGCCTTCACTTTTTCCTCTAATTTGCAACCATATTCCACCAATTCTGTGAGCTTCCTGATTACTAGTGTTTTGAACTGTGCATCTGATAGATTGGCTATCTCTTTGTTGCTTAGTTGTATTTTTTCTACAGCTTTGATCTGTTCTTTCATTTGGGCCTTTTAAAAAAAAAAATCTCAGCACACACATTCTGTAGTAAGGGACAGAGGCTTAGATATTCACCAGGGCTGGACAACCCAAGTTGCTGCAGTGTGACGCTGTATGTGGGGGAGGGGTCCGAGAGGGAACAATGCTTCTTGTTCAGCTGTCCACTGGCTTTCAGTCACTTCCCCTGCTTTCCACAATCAAACTGGACCCTTCTGGTGCTGGTTCCTGGGTGGGTGGGTTTGTGTACGTTCTAGAACCCTGTGGGTCTCTCCTGTGAGGCTGGAAGTTTCTCCCGCCGCCTCAACCCCCATAGGTTTTTACAGTCAGAGGCTTTGAGGCTTTATTTCCCCACAATGGAACCCTGCGTTGCATGGTCTGTCTTGCTCCCCAGTTGTTCCTCCTGGCTTATCCACAAGCAAATGTGGGACAGCCTGGTCTTCCAGCCGCCACCTTGCCACATGTCCTCTCCAACCGGCTGCCCATCTCTACCCCTCCTACTTGTCAGGATGAATGTTTCTTCTTTAACACCTTGGCTGTCAGACTTCTATACAGTTTGATTTTCTGCCAGTTCTGGTTGTTTTTGTTTTTAAATTTGTTATTGTACTTCTTTTGTTTGTGCAAGGAGGCAAAGTATATCTACCTATGCCTTAATCTTGGCCATAAGTCCCACATAAAGTGTCTCAAGCCAGCTGTGTGGACTGTCTTGCTCTGGTCTTTTCACCGGTGCGCACAGACACCTGCCCCCTCTTTGCCTGCTCAGACTGGCAGGCTGTGTTTCCGGTTGTCCCAGACAATCCAAGCCACCAACAGTAGCACCTTTGATATTATATATTTATCAAGGCCTATTCTTCCAGATGGGATGGAAAAAGTTTTATAACATCTTCTTGTTTACTAAAAGACAGTAACATATTTTGCTTTGTGTTGGTATGATTTTTTCTTTTCTAGTATTTCTAAAAAAGAAATGGCCTGAGTGCTTCCTCCAGGTTCCTACTTAGGTTCTCACACAAATCTGCTGCCTTTGCTCTGAATCCCCTCCTCTCCTGCCTCCCCAGGGACCTCTTCCCCCACCTCATCTCTTTAAAACCACAGGGAACCATTGCCCTGATGTGCCTGTAGTTTTCTCAAACAACCCAGCCCTCTTTGGTCTCCGTGCCTCTACTCATCAGGTGCTCTCTGCATGGAAACTCCTGGAGGGAGGGTAGCAATGAGTATGAAAAGGGGTTGCTGGCTGTATTTGGGGGGCAGTACTGAACAGACTTGCTAATGAATCAGACATGGGTTAGGAAGGAAAGAATCAAGGATCCCTGTTAAGTTTCTGACTTAGTAACTTTTCAGATGATACTGCCATTTTCCAAGTTTGGGAAGGCCAGAGTGGGGAAGGACCAAGTTGAACATGGTAAGTTTGAGCTGTCTATGAGACATCAAGTGGAGATACCACATATGGCTAAATCAGTCTGGAATTAGACAATATGTGTCTAGAAAACAGGAAAGATTTGTGCTAGAAGTACAAATCTGGGAGTTGTCAGCAATTTAAAACCATGGAAATGCCCTGGCTGGCATAGCTCAGTGGATTGAGCATGGGCTGCGAACCAAAGCATCGCAGGTTCAATTCCCGATCAGGGCACATGCCTGGGTTGCAGGCCAGGTCCCCAGTGGGGACCACATGAAATGCAACCACACATTGATGTTTCTCTCTCTCTCCTCCCTCCCTTCCCCTCTCTAAAAATAAATAAATAAAATCTTTAAAAAAAAAAAAACCATGGAAATAACGCCATCCCTTACAGTGTAAATGTTTCCAAGGAGTGCTCAACAAGTGTTAGGTAATAATAGGTTGAACCATCATTTATTTAACCAATCCTTCCCCACCTCTTTTATAAAAACATGTGTTTCCAATATTTTGTGTTACTCATGATTAATTTTTATATGCTCCACAAATATTTACAATATGGGGTTTTTTTCAATTAAAAAAAAAGAACTTTTCAAAGAAAGAGCCCTACTCAGAATAGAGTTTGATTGTCAAAGTCAAGCAGGTAAAGTAACTGTGAACAGGGAAGAGAGAAGAGGAGGGAGCAGGGCTAAGTGCTGTGCGGGGAAGGGTCAGAGAGATGGAGATCTCTGCTCAGCAATGTGGAGAAAGCAGAAATTTCCAACAGAGAATTTATCAAGTCTGCCGACTATTTTTCAATTTTTAAAAAAAACTTCTCTTCCATCTCCCCTACACAATCTTTAGTAAATTCAATATTGCACGTGACTTCTCTACAGTGAATTAAATGTTAATTCCTGACTCAGGCTGATTAATAACAAGGGAAACTGCACAACCAGTAACTGGGCGACATTTTTGCTTTTGTTTTTGTTTCTTTTTTTTTAAGATTTTATTTATTTATTTTTAGAGAAAGAGAAAGGGAACAAGAAAGAGAGGGAAAGAAACATCAATATGTGGTTGCCTCCTGAGTGCCCCCTACCAGGGACCTGGCCTGCCACCCAGGCCTGTGCCCTGACTGGGAATCGAACCAGCAACCCTTCGGTTTGCAGGCCGGCAGTGCTCAATCCACTGAGCCACACCAGCCAGGGCTGTTTTTGTTTCTAATATGAAAGCAATAAACATCATTGAAGCTGTATCTTTGCATATGTTCCGTATTACTTCCTCGGCATAAATTTCTAGACATTGGATTTAAAAAAAAACAGACCATTTAAAAAGGTTTTTATACATATTGCCAAACTGCCCTTTGGAAAAGTTGAACTAATGTATCACCAGCAGAGTATTAGAGTGTTCATTTCCTCACACGTATGCTTTAATCTTTATCAAACAAATGGGGTAAAATGGTAGCTCACTTTTAACATGGCTTTATCACCACCACTAAATTTTTTTACCATCACCCTGAACCATCTCCTTGTTTCTAACCTTTTCCCACATCAATTCATTCTGTATGCCACTGCCAGATTAATCTTGTCGTAGGGTTCCTATGCCACTGTTCCCCTGTTCAAAAATCTTCAATGACTCCCCACTCTCTACTGAATTAAGTACAAACTCGTTAGTCTGTTAAGACAGCCTGCAATATGCCTCCTCGCATATTTCCAATCTTATTTTAGCCTCCACTTCCCTGCACCTACCCTATGATCCAGTCAAGATCCTGTCATTGTTTGGAACATGACCTATTATTTCTCACCTCCATGTTGTGATAATAGTGCAGTGATGAAAATTCATATCATGAGTGCTTTAAATGTCCCATCCCCTGCCTGTAGCAGACACTGCTAATTAATCACAACAGGCTTTCCCACTGAGCTGGGATGTATCTCAACACAGTGCTACTGACAGCCACCACCCATGAGCTGGAATTGGCACTTGAAGGGAAACTAATTTGCCATCCCTATAAGAGTCCTTTCACCTAGTTGGCCTTCACCCCAGCTCCTCTTCTTCAATGTGTTCCCATAAATGCAGGTTCACTTCAAATGTTGCCTCTTCTAGAAAGCCTTTCCTGATTCTACTCTCCACCTCCAATTCCCTAAGCACATTACATGGCTCTTTTTCTTCTTAGTTCATTTTGCTTTCTTGTGTCACTTATGTGCTATCTTCTGTGACTTTTAAAATTTTATTTATTTATTTGAGAGAAAGAAAGAAACACCCATTTATTGTTCCACTTATTTATGCATTCATTGGCTGCTTCTTGTAGCCCTGACTTGAGATGGAACCCACAATTTTGGTGAATCAGGAAGATGCTCTAATCAACTGAGCTACCCAGCCAGGGCCTCTTCTATGCTTTTTGAACCATATGTGTCTCAGGACAATAAAAGTAGTAAAGACTTCAGATTCTGGAGCCAGAAGGCCTGAGTTTAAATCCTGGATCTGTCCCAATTGTCTGTGAGTACCTGAGCTCACATCTCTGAGTTGTAGTGCCCTCAACTGTGGACGTGATAATTGGACCTACCATGAAAGTTATGAGGATGCAGTGAGAAAATCTAAGTACTTAGCTAAGTCACACACCTAGTAAGGCTTCAGAAATGCTTTATATTTCTCAAAAACTTAAACACAGTGTTACTGTATGATTTGGCAATTCTGCTCCTAGGTGTAAACCCAAGAAAATTGGAAACACATGTTCACACAAAAACTTGTACATGATTGTCCAAAGCAGCATTACTCGTAATATTTAAAACATGGAAGGATCCCAAATGTCTACCAGCTGAGGAATAAATAAAATGTGGTATATCCACACAATAGAATATTATTCAGCCATAAAGAGGAATGAAGTGCTGATACATGCTATAGTATGGATGGAACTTGCCAACATTATGCTGAGTGAAAGAAGCCAGTCACAGAGAAACATGCGTTGTATGGCCCCGTTTATTAAAAATGTCCAGAATAGGCAAATCCACAATGACAGAAATAAATTAGTGGTTGCCAGGGATGAGAAGGAGGGGGGATGAAAAGTGATTGATTAAGGAGTATGAGGAGTGTTTTTGGAACGATGAAAATGTTCTAGAATTAGATTGTGGTGATGATTAGGCAATATTGTAAATATACTAAATCCCACTGTATCAGACACTTAAAATGGTTAAAAATTATGGATTTTGTTATTTACATTTTGTCTCAATTTTTTAAATGTTACTTTTTTTAATTTTATTTGTTTACTTTTAGAGAGAGAGGAAGGGAGGGAGAAACAGAGGCAGAGAAACATCAATGTGTGAACACCGGGGACCTGGCCCAAAACCCAGGCATATGCCCTGACTGGGAATCGATCCAGCAACCTTTCAGTTTGTAGGGCAGCACCCAATCCACTGAGCCATACCAGCCAGGGTTAAAATGTTACTTATATTACTATTCATCTTTGTATCTCCTAAAGGGCTTAAAGAGATACATTAAAAAGTGTTGTTTTTTTTAAGGAAAAAACATTTAATATGGCCTTACATGTAAAGGTGAAATGATTTAAGTCACATCTATATTTATAGTGATTACATATAGGGTTATAGTGATTACAACTTACATGTAGAACAAACCATAGATAAATTTGTTGTTCCATAGAAATTCCAAGAATAGACTAAGCCCAACTAAAACAAACAGTTCCAACCACTTTAGGATTACACTTGGCTAAAATACTAATAGAACACTCAAAAAAGAAAAACTATAAATAACCATTTAGTAAGTAAAAAAGAAAACTAATTAAAACAAGAAGGTATTTTAAAACTATTTTTTAAATGTTAATATCTACTGTTGACATGGAGAAATTATGGTCTTGCTTGTCATTTTTCATTTTATGTAGATGGACATATACATTTACAACCCTTTCTGGAGGTTAATTTGACAGCATGTATAATACATACATGTATTTATGCCTAGAAAAAAGCCTGGAATCACGTACTCCCAGTGCAAGTATACTTGGAAGTGGAATTAGGCATTTTTTTCTTCCTGGTCCTTATCCCTTACATTTTTCTACAATAAATATATGGATTGCTTTTGCAATACAAAATAAGAAAAGTATTTCATAACTTTTTGGAAAAGTCAGGAGGGCAAGAGGAACCAGTTCACTTTGCTGAAGTTAACATGTTAATTTTTAAAAACTTTTATGAATAAACTAGAACTTTATTGAGCTTCTTAGTGGCATACATAGAAAACAATAAATAGGTAAAATATAGAAATCACTGAGGAGACGTTACATGTGCAGTTAGAGAATGACTCAGGGCCATCATCCTGAGATTGACTCATGAGATGCTGTCTTTACAAACCGGCAATGCACGGGTATAATAGTTAGGTAAGTAACGGTGGATTAGGCAATAATCTCCTGTGATGTTTGAGAACAGAATCTCCACACTTATTAAAGCAAATTGCTAAAATGTCTTTTCAAATGGTCATTTCAGTAGTGAATAGAGAATGCTTTTTGTACCACCCCTTCTCAATTCTACATGTAACTAACAAAAATGAACCTCATTTTACTTTTCAGCTCTTTGATTATTAGTGAAACTGAACATTTTCTAAGGTTTATTTATTGTCTATTTGTACTTCCCCTGTGTGAGTTGTTTATTCATGTGTTAGATCTGTTTTTTTACATGGTCTTTTTCCTGTTGATTTGTTACAGTATTTTTTAATTTAAATTTTATTTTTCAATTACAGTCTGCATTCAATATTATTTTGTAATAGTTTCAGGTGTACCATAGTGATTAGACAAGTATATACTTTGTAAAGTGTTCTCCCCAAAATTTCCATTACGCACCTGGCACCATACAAAGTTATTACAGTATTATTGAGTATATTCCTCATGGTGTACTTTACATCACCATAACTGTTTTGCAACTACTAATTTGTATTTCTTATTCCCTTCACATTTTTCACGCAGCCCTCGAACCCTCACCCCATTAGCAACTATCAGTCTGTTCTCTGTATCTATGAGTCTATTTCTATTTTGTTGTTACAGTATTTTAAAAAATAAAGATCTCAAGTCCTTATCTGTCATTTTTGCTTCAACTATTTTCCCCAGTTTGTCATACTCCTTTTAATTTTAATGCTGTCTTAGAGTTTCTAAAAATGTTTAATTTTTATGGGGTCAAATATATCAATCTTTTTCTCTATCATTTTTTAAAGATTTTATTTATTTATCTTTAGAGAGGAGAAGGGAAGGAGGAAGAGAGGGAGGGAAACATCAATGTGTGGTTGCCTCTCCTGCAACCCCTCACCGGGGACCTGGCCCACAGCCCAGGCATGTGCCCTGACTGGGAATCAAACTGGCGACCCTTTGGGTCACAGGCGGGTGCTCAATCCACTGAGCCACACCAGCCAGGGCTTTTTATCTTTTTTTTTTTAATTTTTGTTATTAGAGACCCCTTTGCCATTCTAGGGAAATATATTATTCACCTGTATTCTCTCCTAATTCTTTTATGGGGTTATTTCTCGTTTTATTCTCTTTTTTTACAATTTTATGCATTTATTTTTTAGAGAGAGGTGAAGGGAAGGATAAAGAGAGGGAGAGAAATACTCATCGTGGTTGCCTCTCACACATGCCGCAAGGGGAACCAGGTCCACAAACCAAGCACATGCCCTGACAGGGAATCCTGGCAACCTTTTGCGGTGCAGGACCGTGGTCAACCATCTGAGCCACGCCAGTCAGGGCTTTCACTTTATTTTTAAAGCTATCTGGAGTTTATTTTGGATTAAGAAGTGAAAGAGGAAACTAACTCAAAGTCATCACTTAATACAACAAAATTTCCTATGACATAAGCATTTAAGCAGTTCAGAGTTCATTTTAAAAAAGGTTTGGGCTGTGTGAAAACTTATTTTAACAGGTTCCTTTTGGTAGAGGTGTCTTTTTGCTAACTAATCTATGTTATTTGGGTGTTTTTCAAAAGATATGTATTGCCCTTTATTGTATCAGAGGTTGATGCCACATGTCAGAGTCAGATCTTGAATGTCACCTTTTCATCACTAAAGGAGAACAAAAGAAACTCTTCATAATTCATTTACTGTGACTCATAAGTGCACTTACTGAATGACTAAGTAGAATTTTAATGCCAATGGGGTGAAGTGGAAATCCTATTCAGTAGAAACCAGAAATCCTGGTTTTAAATGTTCCCCCGATTCACTTACTAAATGCCCTTAGATAAATTTCTTAAACGTCTACACCTATTTGTCAATGCATTAAACAAAGATCTTAGTTGTAAAAAAATTGGGCTTATGAGATAACATATTAAAGTAGTAAGAGCATCCTGAACTAAACATTTTGATGTGAAGTGTCAGAAATTCTAGTCACCAGCAGCTCAGGAAACCTAAATTGTTTCCACAGTTGTAAGTCTCCTCCCCAAGACTCAGTTCCTATTTCAGTGTGCATGAATTCTTAATGGCCAGTTGAAGGTCTCCACTATTAGAGGAGACCATTTTGGGCATAACCGATTTTCATATTAATGCTAATGAGACTAAATAACGTGTATTAAGAAACCTAACCTTCTTTCCAATTTCTGCTATTTCTGAACAAGCTATTTCTTTTTCAACATATTCTAGCTTTTGAGATGTTAACTGCATACATTTACTCAAATGTTCACAAAAAAGATGCATGCTCCCTAAATTTATGATTAGTAACACTGATGCATACATATACATATAATAACATTGATATGGATAATCACATGCTTGCTCACAAGCATATCCTCAGTTCTACCTTTAGCATTTTGATGAAAAGGACTAAAACAATCAAGTAATGAGCAAATCTGCTAAGATCACTGATGATTAAAGACTTCTGATTCCACAACCGATAAAGAGCTATCTGCCTAATGTTATCTAGGCCCTCAGAGAAATTGTTGAAAAAAAGGATTTATTTATTTATTCAACAAATATTTTTTAAAAATATTTTATTTCTTTTTAGAGAGAGGGGAAGAGATACAGAAAGAGAGGGAGAGAAACATCAATGTGTGGTTGCCTCTCATATGCCCCCCACTAGGGAACTGGCCTGCAACCCAGGCATGTGCCCTGACTGGGAATTGAAGCTGTGACCCTTTGGTTTACAGGCCAGTGCTCAATCCACTGAGCCACACCAGCCAGGGTTCAACAAATATTAATTGAGCATGTGCCAAGTGCTGTGCTGCTAAGCACTGAAGAAAGTTATTAGGTAGAACTTTATGAATTCACTGATGTTTAAGTATTTTTGACTTACAAAAATGGCAATTTCATATAGTCCAACCTAAAAAAATGTCCAAAATTCCTTAGAGATGGAAAGAAAATTAAAGAGTGGAAAATGATGAGAAAAATAAAAATTTCCAAATAACAGCTTAGAAGAAATAAGGGTTAAAAGTAAAAAGAAAAAGAAAGAACTGGAAAATGGGGGAAAGGGAACATGTAAGTGAAAACTGAACAATAAAAACATATGATCATAAAACTAATAAATTATAATAATTAATTTAATTCACCCAGTATTTATTGAATGTCCAAGACTATACAGATAATATTGTGGTAGGTTTACAATATATGCCTCAAAAGAAAAAAATTTTATTTTCCTTAAAGATGAAAGACAGATCAATGTGCCCTATAATTTTAAATTCTAAATTCTGAGAATAAAAAAGAAAATATAAGAAATATTTAAAGCAATAGGTAGCTAAAAGAGGAAAAATGACAGCAAAAAATTATATATATAAATTCAATATAAATCCAAGAAGATAGCAAAGTTAGAATGAAATAGAATCCTGATAATAGAAAAAAGATTCTGACACAAAAATGAAAAGTACACTTCAAGTTATCAGAGACCAATAGCAGTAAATCTAACAATGTTTTAACATATCTTTTGCCACATAAAAAAATTTAATTATTTCCCATTTTGAATAATTGTTAGTGAACAAATTATAAAATACATAATTTGTGTATACAGACATATTCTAAAATTTATATTTTCATATGACTAATTTCCTTTTAAATAACATAAATTATATAAAAGCAACTACTCCAAGACTATGCAGACCGGGAAGAATAATCAGAAACTTACTTAAGTAAGGATATCTTTACACTTCCATTGTTAAGGATGGTCAAAGAACCGTAGACTTTTTTTATAAGGAGGAATCTCAGAGTTCATTCAGACCAGACCTTCAGCATGTCAGAAGAGGCAGACAGAGTTCAGAGAAGTAATGTGTTCAAAATCATGTAGCTGGAGAGACACAGACACAGGACTAGAACATAGTCATGTAAAGGGATTTATTTAAACTCCCCTTCTGCACATTGAGGATAGAAAATACGATTTTGCAATTGATGTCAAATAAACTTGTATGTAAAAGAACATTTGTGTTTTCCTAGTACATCATGATTACCAGAACATGAGTTTCCAAAGTAGAGGCAAAAAAATGTGCGACAATCAGAAAACAAGATTATGATGATAAAATGAGTCAGAGAATTAATTATAGTTGTAAAAATGCCAAGGCCTGAGCAAAGAGTGAGAGTACTGTGACCAATTGTGACACAAGTCTCTGTCACGGGCCCCTATAGGCAGTTCAGATCCACAGCGATTCAAGTTCTTACGTGCTCTTTAAGGACTTTAAGGATTACTTATTTTTTTAAGGCTTTTTATTTATTTATTTTTAGAGCGAGGGAGAGAAACATCAGTGTGTGGTTGCCTCTCATGCACCCCCTACTGGGGACCTGGCCTGCAACCCAAGCATGTGCCCTGACTGAGAATTGAACTGGTGACCCTTTGGTTCACAGGCCAGAGCTCAATCCACTGAGCTACACCAGCCAGGGTAGATTGCTTTTTTAAAAAAAAATTTTTATTGTTAACACTATTACAGATGTTCTGCATTTCTTGCCCCCCTTTGCCCATCTGCACCCAGCCCCCAACCCCCTTCCCCTGGCCTACACCACAGGATTACTATTTTTTTAAGCATGACATGTAGTTCTTATTACTTTCCACACTGTGACAAGAAACCAGATAACCTTTCACACTGTTCTTGAGTGTATTTCCTTTGTTATTAACAATTGTTCTTAAATGAGAGAATTAAATATGGACTCCAGTTAAAATTCCCTTTAGGGGGCTTTAACCAAATGTTTAAAATAAAATCTTTAACCCCTTTACCTATTTGTTGAATCTGAAAATACCTGCATATGAACATATAATCACCCTTAAACACCGGGAGTCTTTCCTTTTCCACCTGCTGATTTTAGTGGGATAAATTAAAATTGCAAACAATTGATTTTGAAATGTCAAGGCTAAAATGTCACAGAACTATCAAGTTCAGTAAAGTTGCATCTCCCGTTCCGAATCATAGAATGATAATCATCAGTGTGCCTTTAAGGATGTGAATGTGATCTCATGCTGGAAGAGCTTCAGGGTCACAACCTTAACATCTCCTGTCACAGTTCTTGACTCGGTCCTCATGCCCACACAGTGAAGTGAGTTTCCATTTCATTCTTGAATTCACACAGGTAAGTGGGTGGGTTTGTGTTCAAACTCAAAGATGCATTATTACATTAATCCAAATATTTAAATCTCATTGCTCTGATTTTTTCTTCTTTCTTTACCTACTGCCTTTCATTGTTTGGTAATAACTCAAAAAAAAAAAAAAAAAGAAAGAAAAAGAAAACTTCAAAGAGTCAAGAGCCAGGCTAACACTTGGCCAATGACCATCCAAGACCTTTTACTTCATACTTCAGTATCCTTTGTAAAATGAGAATCGTTGCATCTAACCCAACTCCACAGATGGCCAGAATGAGAGCACTTAAAATGCTTTGGAAGAAAGGCATAAGAATATTGTGACTTTGACAAGCAAATTGTACAAAATAAGAAAATAAATAGAGCAAGTAAATAGAAGAAATTAACAATCTTGGACAATGTTGGCTCTGGCTACACTCTTTCCTCTTTGCTATCTAATCTCAAAATATCCTGCAGCTCCATAATGTCTGGGCTTTGTGTGCATGCTGCCAAATGCTATCATATTCTTTAGGATCTAGTATTACAGGGAAACATGCAGGGATGTACTTCACTACTGAGAAACAGACTCATTTCTATATCTGCCTCCCATCTCAGACTATAAACTCTGATATTTCATGTGAACACAAAGCCTCATTTGTTTTGGTCCAAATATCCAGATATGTGGGTGGATGCATTCTACCAAGGAATGTCATTATTAAAGTTCCTATCTGCTGATTCCACGGCATGAGGAATCTGACCATTTGTCACTCCCAACACAGTGCGAAGTACTTTTCCTACCTGAAAATAGATTGCTTCCACCCCATACTGAAAACAAGCAACATAAAAGGCATTCTGCTGGGTACTGTGGATGATATAAAAAATGAGTAAGTCAGTTCTTGCTCTTGATAAGAATTTTATAGGCCCACATTCTTAAATATAGATCTTAGATTACATTCTTCTCCAAAATAGGGAAGATGGTGACTATCTCTATCCTTAGGTTCTAGTGATGTAGTTTGGCTAAATGAATGAATAAATAGAAGAATGGGTATTTAATGAAGACAGTTTTTGTTATATGATGCCAACTACAAGAAATCATTTCTAGTCTCTTCACAGTCTGATCCCTATTGTTTGAGAACAATACAAGAATTGAAGAATGAGAGAAGGCCTATGTGACAGGAACAGATTAGAGAAAAAGGTGAACAAATGAACACCCAGGAAGAGATGAGGGAGGGAAGCACTGTCTGGAAGGAATCAGTGAAAACAAAATTTCTGCACAAGACTGAAAAATACAACGGATTCTAAACACTTAGGATAAAATAGACAATAGCAGCCTTTGTGGGGAGGAAAAAAAAGAATTTGATGGAAATTGAATTAATCAAAGATTAGAAAGGGGGGAAAATGTTTCCTTCGGCTTCCAGCAAGTGCCAAGCCACTTTGGCCAAAGCGTGGGAGGTTATATGATGTTCCAAGGAGTTGCTAAGCCCGTTACTGGGAACAGGAAGGATGAGACCATCTCCTGCCAGAGGCCCTCTGTCCACCCGCTGCCTTCGCAACTCACGGCAGCACTTCTCCAACTCTTATATCTTGGGACCTTTTCGCCTCTTTCATATTATCAAAGGCCCCAAAGAGCTTTCAGGTATGTGAACGACATCTAATGGTATGTCTATTACATATTAAGACTGAGGCATTTTCAAAGTATTGTTTCGAATCGAGGCAATGATGGGTACTTACTTTTGTGTTTCTGTATAGACTTGAAGAAAAGTTCAAGATTTCAAGATAATAGTCTATTTGAG
Source organism: Trachops cirrhosus (assembly GCA_028533065.1). Classification (NCBI taxonomy): domain Eukaryota; kingdom Metazoa; phylum Chordata; class Mammalia; order Chiroptera; family Phyllostomidae; genus Trachops; species Trachops cirrhosus. The sequence continues at coordinate 19,632,639 of CM052543.1, read as the reverse complement.
AGTAATGAGGTTATAGCTCTCCTGACAGGTATGAGCAAAGATAGCTAATAAAAATTACAGAAAGATTAAGAAGAAACATTTTATTAATCTTTATAAATTTTTCTAATTTATAAAAACATACATATTGATCCTTAACTACCATAGAAAATACTAGAAAACATGCCCTGGCTGGTGTGGCTCAGTGGATTGAGTACCAGCCTTCAAACCAAAGGGTCATTGTTTGATTCCCAGTCAGGGCCCATGACTGGGTTCCCCACCAGGTCCCAGGTAGCAGGCTCGGGAGAGGCAACCACACACTGATGTTTCTTCCCTCTTTCTCCCTCCCTTTCCCTCTCTAAAAATAAATTAAAAATATATATATTTTTTGAAAAAAAATACCAGAAAACACAAGAATACACATGCAGGCATTCTATATTCGTTAGCAGAGTGATAACATCATTACATGTCAAATGGCTTCTGGAAATTTCTACTGTACATTAATGAGAGAATGGAAATGAGCTGGAAGGAGTCACTGGGAGCAGCGCAGTTAGAAACAAGTTTGCGTGGGAGTGTTTCCCTTTTGTAAATAATTTAGCGCCGGAATCAGTCTAGCTGAACTGCAGTTTTGGCAATAGTGCAGACGGCAAGGCCGAACTCCCAGTTCTGGGAAGCTCTGAGGCGTCCAGCGCAGTGGGAAGCTCACCGCACAGGAGAGGTGCCAAAGCATCGGTGCTCACCTACGCCGCCAGAAGATACACCCAACCAGGTAATGAAGAAGCAGAAACTCAGGAGTAACCCAGGATCATTCTGTGGAGGGGCAAGGACAGAAATCCAAACCTGGACATCTTGGGTAGGACAGACTCTCTGCAGCTTGAAGGTGCCAACCGCGGATTTCAGGATTTCAGGCGTGTGAAGGACTGTTTTTCCTGGCTCTACTATCAATAACAACTTATTAGCTGCTGTGCTGTCTTGGAATCCTGGGAGCCATCCACGTTCAATATTGCCTTACTAACCATTTAGTAAGGCAATGGTGGTGTATACTGCCTATGGTTTTTTATCCCAATCCACATCCTCCTGGCTTGGGAATTTTTCTCCAAAATGTGTGGCTATCACAGTACACTTTCTAATTGATCAGAAGCTTCCTAACCTAAAAAGCTCTCACTTCGCTATACACTCTTATATCCTGGATGATATTTGAAATAGATGTCTCTTTAGGGTCTTTTATACATGTTACATTGTGCATCAGACCACAGATAATAAAATTACCTCATACACCATATTTCCTCAACTTAAATCTATGACTTTAGATATTTTTTTAAATTGGGAAATTTCATATAAAATTTTTCTGGAAAGTAGGCTACCGGAATCACGTTTAAAATTCTCGCTTGGTACCTATTCTATAGTAAAGGATATCTTTTTAAAAATTTGCCCTGGCTGGTACGGCTCAGTGGATTGGGTGTGTGCCTGCAAACTGAAAGGTTGCCAGTTAGATTTCTGGTCAGGGCACAGGCCTGGCCTGGATTGCAGGCGGGGTCCCCAGGTGGGGGCGCGTGAGGCAGAGCTGATTGATGTATCTCTCACACATGGATGTTTCTCTCCCTCTCTTTTTCCCTCCTTTCCAAAATAAATAAATAAATAAATAAAATCTTTAAAAAAAATTTGTTCATAAGCTACTGTCAAAAGTGTCATATCCTTGTTCACAATATAAAGATGTGAACAATTATATGAGGCCCCGAAAGTTAAATTTTTTTAAACTAAATTACTGATACCTAAAATCCTTTGACTTCAGGTACATATAGAAGAATAGGCTGGACTCAATCATTTCCTTTCAGAAATGGTTCATGAATTATTTCAAATGCCTCCAAGTCTGGCTTTATAACAATTTAAAATCAACAATGGTGATTTTAGATAACTCATTAAGTATTATAATACAAAATAATTTTAGGTATAAGAAACAAAATATAATCACAGTAAATTCAGATGTTGTAACTTGTGATGTTGTCTTTCTTTGCATGATGCTGGAGGATAGGCCAGTGGAAAGAAAAGAAATTGCTTTTTTTCTGTATTTTCACTCAGTGGAGGAGAGAGCATGTATAGAGCTATAGGAAGAAAAGCTAATAAATAGGCTCTAAGTAATAGTCTACCAGCAGGAACTCACAGCTCCAGTTAAATGCTTTGATATAGTGGCTCCTTTGCAGAGCCCCACCTCCGCAAAAAAAAGTTTTATTAAATTTCCTTCAAAGTGTTTATCTTAAAAACAATTACAGGTTTTTAATTATACTGCTGTATCAAATATGAATGCCAAAGACCAGCATTGCAGTTTTTCTCTCCTTCAATAAATATTAATGTTAGCGATACTGGAGGGTAAAAATGTAAATAGTTTTTTGACAATTTGGACCTTTGTATTACGAAAAAAAATTTTTTCTAAAAAGAACTAGAAAGATGTTTAGCATGCCAAATTAATTTGCATATTTGCTTTAAAAACAAAAACTCGTGGTTTGAAGATAAACCATATCTGAACATGTATTTGTTGATTTTTGCAAAATAAAATTAGGTTTAATTTTATAAATACAAATTAAAATGAAAAAGGCAAATCATGTCTCATTATCATTATCATAATGGAAATAGTTTTGATCTCAGAGTTCTGTTGAAAAGATCTTGGAGACGTCCCAGATCTGGTGGATCACAATTTGAGAACCCATGTCACCAAATAATTTTAATGTCAGTTCCATTTCATATTATTAATAAAGTGAATTTTCTCTGATGCATATTTTGTTCTCATTCACTCGGATCGTCCTTGAGGACTGTTGCCTCCAGGTACCACGGACCCCTAGCCTAGCAGAGCCCAAAATGAAAAGCCCAGGGCACCCCAAGGGCCCTGGCCTGAGGTCTGAGAACTGAAAATGCCTCCCTGAATTTGCAGAAAAAGCCCGGTCTACAACCGAGATCAAATCAGCCACCCTCACACCAAGGCGGGGCCAGGCCCGAGGCTGAAAGCCAGGCTCGCCCAGGACTGAGGGCAGAAGATTCCGCGTCTGCGAAGCGAAGAGGAGCTCCCAGGAGACGCCAGCCAACCGCCCGCCCGCTGCAGGTAGGCGGGTCCCGGGAGGAGGAGCGCTGGCAGATGCTTCCCCAGGTAGCCGCTGCCTCCCTTTCCCTCTGTCGGCTCTGCGGCCTCCCGCGATCAGGCAGGAAGTCGGGTCGAGGCGTCCTACCGCTGGCCAGGGCGCCCCTCTACGAAACCCAGGCACTTCCTTGGCCCGAGCGTGGGACTGAGCGCGGGAACCGCCCTCTAGCCCTGCCGAGAGCGAGGTCCGGAGCATCTCCGATATTTGGGCAGCGCCAAGGAGGAGGTTCTGGCGGCCACAGGCACTACTCTACGACGAGGTTCGGGCTGGGGAGCTGCGGGAACATGTGCCTGGAGCTGCAGGTGCGCGGTCGAGCGGCTTGGCCCCGGTGGGGAATGGGTTACTCTCGGGGGCCACCTCCCCAAATCGGTCCGATTCTAACGCGAGGCAGAGGGTCGCCCGCAGCGACGGGTGCCAGATCAGCCATCAGCAGAGTCCTGGGGCGTGGCATTTGTCCCCAGGCACGCTTGGGGCTGCTTTCAGGGCGTGGTTAGGACACGGTGACCGAAACCTCGAGCGGGACACAGTCGTCCGGTGGCTTTGAGCACCACAGGTCCGTGACTCATTTCCTACAGAAACTCCAAGTACTGAGCCAGGGTCTTTTTTGACGAGTTTCTCTGTTTGTTTTGTTTTGTTTTGTTTTGTTTTAGTTTGTTTGATCGTTGCTGGACTATGTTTGCATTTATGATTCTGCTTAGCCTACTGCCCATAGCTACCTTCGCGTTCCCTCATTGCACAAGAAGTCCAGAGGCGTCTAGGCGCGCGGGGGAAGAAGGTAAGCACCGCTTCCCTTTCCCAGGAAACCCTTCTGGAACCCCAAGCCGCGTATTACAGATCTCATACTACGAAGCATAATATTTGAACTTACATGCCCTTGTCAGTAATAGAAGCATTAAAATATTCTTTAGTTTAATTTGTGGTTTATTGGTTAAGTGAAATTTGTCCAAATTTGCATCTGAGTTACTTATGACTAAATATACGTATTTAAGACCCGGTTTGTTGTTAACTTGAATGGAGAACCTATTTCAGCTTCTAAAATCAGTGAGTGCCATTTTTTTTAAGATGTCGCTGTGTGGTAATTATAAATAGCATAATTACTTGTTCTTGCTGGAAAGAGGGAGAGAGAAGCCAAGATCTAGTCTGGACTTGCTCAGACCCTGGGCGAGTAACTTGAGGCCTTTCTGCTTGGATTTCTTCATCTGTAAAACAATGGGAATGCCCAGTGAATGATCTCTGAGGCCCTTCATTTGCAAATCTCTGGATGTAGTTAAATGGTTGTAAAATTAAGTTTGGGGCTTGCTAACCTAGAATTCCACACCTTGTGGGGTCCAGGTCATAAACAAACTGATCCCTGCCCATCTTTTAAGAGCCTAACATAAAGAAAAAAGAAAAAGGCTTTGTCTCTCAGCATCCTCCTCCTTGCTGTGTCATTGGGCTTCCTACCCAGTTACTAGTACTTTGAATCTACTTCCCCACACATTCCTGTCCCTTATCCCTTCGCATCAGACTCTACTCTCAGCTCCTTTTCAGCTGGGAAGGATCTGTTACACTAATACTCCTGGGTGACTTATTAATGATTAATATAGCTTGGTGTGTTAAACCTTCTAGGAGTGTGTATTTTAAGATAAGACAATGACCTTAATCCAAAGCAATCAAACCCTGATAGCAGAATTCTAGGTGACTGGACAAGCTAGCTGGTGAGAAAAGGACAGATTTTGGAAGGAGATCCTTCCTGGAACCTCCCAAGTTGTACCATATATGTAAGTCTACTCATATAGAAGGTTGATGGCCCATTCTCACTGGGACCAGACACTGATCCCCAGAATACCTGCGAATGTATTCATCCACACCATACAGACAAAAAGACACTCAGGAACATCTCAAACTCTGGAAGGAATTTAGAGATCATACTTGAGTGTAAAAGGCTGGGGATGACATCTGTGGGAAATGTAAAAGAGGAATCCTCTATATTTAAAAATCAGAGTTGTTCGGTTAGTAACCACTTTATTTACATACATACTCTGTGCCACGTACCGGAAATGTAGAAATGAAAGACTGTTACCCTTGCCCTGATCAGGGAGGCAGGGTGTAAACAGAAAATCTCCATAAACTCTGCAACAGAGGTAGGAACAGACCCAGAGAGCAGAGGAAACAGTGAGTAGTAGTAACTCTGCCTTAGGAGAGTTGTGTGGCACAGAAGCCAAGGCTGTCCGTCTGCAAACAAGATATAATAAATGGAAATATGAAAGGTAACTAGGAAAATAAGAGACCTCCAGCGAAATTCTGATAAAGACCAATGATTTAAAAGGGATTTATTTAGACAACATGGTGAAACAGGAGAGAGGAAGAGAATGAAATATTTGGGTTGGCGGGTCTGAAATGGTGGAATGCACAGAGAGCCTCTCAGAATGGTCTAAGACAGGAGAAACAGAGAAGAATGGAGAATCTGGGGGGCAGAATCAAAAGTGCAAAGACCAGAGGGAAAATAGGATCTTTAGTGGAAGTTCAGGATGCTCCATAGGCAAGAAGTTTGGTTCTTTCAGTTATAAGCATTTTCAGGGTTACTTCGAATCCAAATAACAAAGGACAGTGTTTCTCCTAAGACTGTCAGGGAGGCAGGGAAAGGTTTGGTAAGGCACTGCCGGTCCAAGGTCAACCTCTGACCAAACTGGAACTTTCTCACTCAAGGAAGTGGCAAACAACAGCCTCTGGAAGACATGTTTAATACAGGGGTGAGGGTGTTTACTGACATTAATACCACTTCAGGAACAATACAAATATTTATGCCTCTCTTTTGTATGCCTTTCAAGTTGAAAGTAGCTTTATTGAGTGCCATTTGGAGGACGGGGTATTTTTATAATTCAGATAACCTATCCAAACAGAAGACCAACAGTGAGAAATATGGCACTGCTTTTTAGCCAACAAAACATAAAGATGTGGGCAAGTCTCAGAAGTAGCAATACAAAAACAGATTTCTAGTTTCCTTTCTAAATTAGACTTCATGTAGTAACTATAGCTAGGCAGGTGATAAATTACTGCATCACTGGTTTAGTATTTTAAACCTATACCAAGCCTAGTAACACCGGACTATACCTATGAATTGCTTCAACTGATAGAATTTTGGTCCAAGAATTCTTTCCACAGTAGGAAAGTTGACGTCATTCATTCATGTAGCAAGTACTTTTTTGAACACCTCTTATATGTCAGGCACCAACATCCCTGCTTTAATGAAACTTGTTCCTTCTAGTGAGGGGAACAGGATGGTAACAAGTTAAATAACAGAACACTAGGTGGTGATAAGTGCTATGGAGAAAAACAGAATATAATAGGAGCTGGGGATACCAGAGATGGGTAGGTGGAGGTGGGGTTGGGGTTCAAGGGAACATTGAACAAACTCCTGAAGGAGGTGAGTGAACAAACTGAAAGAAGAAAGTTCTACTCAGAGGTAACAGCAAGTATAAAGTCAGGAGAGAACCAGGCATGTTGGGAGACAGTGTGTTTTAACACTTTTTAATTAAATAATTAAATTCTGTTTTTAATTAACAATCGTAGAAGGTCGGTAACAAGGAGACCCCTCCGAGGGCCATTGCAAGAATCCCAATGAGAGATGACGGAGACATGGGAAAATGTTCATTCTTTCGCCATTTGGTGAAAACATAAAATCCTCAAGAAGACAGGGTTGCCCTGACCAGTGTGGCTCAGTTGGTTGGGTAGCTTGCAAGGTCAAATGTCACTGGACTGATTCCTGGTCAGGTCACATGCCTGGGTTTCGGTTCTGCCCCCAGTTGGGAATTAAGAGAGGCAACCAATCAATGTTTCTCTCCACTTCTTTCTCCCTCCCTTCCCCTCTCTCTAAAATTAAATAAATATTTTTTTAAAGGCAGACAAGGAAGAAGAAAGAACAGAAATATTTCATCACACTAGTCTGCCTTAGAATATTTCTTAAAACAACTATCACCAGTGATCCCATTTTAGCTTCCCCTTGGTCCAAATAGTCCGTGTATGTTATTTGTAACATTAAAATGAATACATTAGACTAGTAAAAATATGTGAAACAAATAATTTATAATTTTCCAATAGCCACATTAAAGAAAGGAGCAAGAAATAGATGAAATTAAATCTATTAATGTTTTTAATTTAACCCACTATATCCAAAATATCCAAATATAAGCAATATAAAACGTTAAGATATTTCACAGTCTTTTTTAACTGTTTTTGAAATCCTGCGCATATTTCACACTTCTAGCACATCTCAATTCAGACTTAGCCGCGTTTTAAGTGCTCAGTGACCTCTGTGGCTACTGAGGCTCGTGGCTACTGTATTGGACAAAAGAGCCAAGATTCAGACCTTTTTGGAAAGGCGATTGATTGAAAGGTGAGGAAGATGTGACTGTCTTCAAGGGGCTAAGAGTAAATGGCCTTCCTGAGGTCACTTGCAAATCAGTTACTCATCTTCCAGCCCATGCCCTCTGTCTTGTCTTTCAGATGCTCACTTCAATGTATTCTCTCTTTAATAACAGTTAGCAGTGAGCCATACCAACACTTTTCAATTCTCAGTGAGTTTCTGAATTCCAGTCTCAGTGCTGTGATCTGTATGTAGCAAGATCACTTAAGCTTTGCTCACATGATACCAGAACAAGTTTAAAGTTTGTGGGCTTTGGAAATGCTGCCGTGGTGGGATACCCTTGTTTTGTTAACCTCTGTGTAACTCTATCTTGTTTACCATTTACTTTCCTAGGAAATATAGAGGGGGTCTTGCAAAATGTCGTAGATACATATTTGAGGGATGGGTTGGAGGAGCTACTCCTTTGGGAGGGGTCTTAATATCTTTTTTTAAAAAGATTTTATTTATTTATTTTTAGAGAGGGGAAGGGAGGGAGAAGGAGAGAGAGAGAAACATTAATGTGTGGTTGCCTCTCATGTGGTCCCCACTGGGGACCTGGCCCGCAACCCCTGACTGGGAATCGAACCTGCGATGCTTTGGTTCGCAGCCTGCGGCTCAATCCACTGAGCTATGCCAGCAAGGGCAGTTTAATATCTTTTAATTAATTTTATAATTAATGTATAATTTTATTAACTTAGAAAATTAAAATTTTATAAGTTTTAGTATAAACTTGATATATTAACCAATGTCATTCAAAAATTTCATAATTTTAAAAAATGTATCAATTTATAATTTTAAAACATAAATAGATATTAGTGATTATTTAGTGCATGTCCTAATTTTATAAGTGAGGAAATGAAAACCCAGAGATATAAGTGACTTATCCCAGTATACACAGCTGATAGCTTGAGCCAAGATAAAAGCAAGAACTTTCTGTCTTCTAACACTTGTTCCAGTACTGTCCATTGCACCTGACTAATTTCTCTCAGTCCAGAAAATGGGAAACCAACCCTCTAGGAGTAGAATAGTCTGGCCTGTCATTTACTGAAAATATCATTTTCTGGAGGGAAAGGTAATATTTAAATAATTTTTATTTATGCTCATAATTTTGGACATAATCAAGTCCAGAATTTTCTAGAGTTATGCTAATATTTGTATTTCCTATTTAGCAGAAATTATTTTTACTGATATTTCTTTTTATCAGATTTGAAAACCATACAAGAAAGTTTGGTGTAATTTAACCACATCAAGGGAACTATTCACTCTTTCCACAATTTAAACAGGAATCTTCTTCCTTATTCTTACTAGTGTTTGAAATCTTTCTATTTCTTTATTAGTCTTTACATCAAAAGAAGAAGCAAACTCTTTCATACATAGACACCTGCTGTATAATAGATTTGATTTGGAGCTGTTCACTTCCGGCGACCTAGAAAGAGAGTGCTACGAAGAACTTTGTAATTATGAGGAAGCCAAAGAGATTTTTGTGGATGAAGATAAAACGGTAATCTGGTTGATGATGTTAATTGTCTGGAAATTTATTAAATAGTACTTAAGAAAATGGCACTTTCATTTATTAGATCTTTTATGCTTTAAATGAAATCAGTATTCTATATGTGTTATCTTTTTCTACTTCCTTAAAATGCTGATTAGCTTTAGATTTAAACTTGGCTTTGTACTTAATTAACTGGGCTTATAATAATTAGCAAATTATCATTTGTGCTGTAATTTTGTGTTTAATGTTTATTATATTAAAAAACAATCATGAAGCAGAGTTAATTAAACTTCCGGATATAATTTGAGTTAGTTCTCTGACACAGACTTTAATCATTCAAAACTCAGAGCAATTTTTTCGGTCAGTGACCTATCCTGTTTCATTACTGTACTTACATTTCAAGTATTGATGATCTGCTGTGTGCCAAGTGCTGTGCTAGAGACCGTAGATACAAAATATATAGTCCCTGCACTCAGAGGTGTATTGTTCGGTGTGTCTGTAATTTAAGGGAGAAACTTGTAGAAGTTCTCCCTTAAAATATAATTAAATGCTGTGTGTTAATCTTGAAAAGGACAAAACAGAGATAGCACTGTCCTTGTTATAATCGAGCATATTCTTGAAGAATGTTAAGTGACCCAAATTCTTTACTTTGGTAGATTAAATAACCCCAGCTTCTTTTTCCTTTCCTCAAAAGTTCCATTTTATTTTACTCTTTGGTCAATAAGAACCTCTCTAGGTAGCTTTTAAATGCAGGTATTAACAGAACTTAGTTGTTCTTTTTTTTTTCCCCTAAAAGGTGCCCAGGCTCCATGCTAATATCTGCCACCTGTACTAGAGAAGGAAAACCAAGTCTACATTCCGTAATGCTGCCTGTTGAGATTTACTCTGGTTTTCACAAACCCATTTTATAATTTTATCATGCCTCCTTAAAATCTACTTCCATTCTCAAGTAACACCGAACAGCCAGATCCATAAATGCCTTTCAATAAAAGCTAGCAAACTGAGGACCCACCTAGCATAGAAAAATTCAGACTCCTTTTCAAAAATGAGTTTCCTGCCTCAGCTTTCATCTTTGGTACTTTCAGACTCTCCAGTGCAGTAGTTCCCCCTGAGGCCTGACTGGGAGCTCTGGGCAGGTGAGGGGAGAATAGCAGGGTTGAGTGGTAGAGAGGATACGCTGGAATTGGTCTTCCAGCCCCGACCCATTCCAGAGTTGGAAGAAATAGTGGTGCATGGTAGTGCTTTAATCAGAGTGAGTCACACCCTTTAACTTGAATAACTGGTAACCTACCTGTGGCACATGCCAAAATTTACCACCTCTAGTTTAGGTCATTGGGAGCAAATGAAATAATAAAGAAATTAAATAAACTTTGAAACTTTACTTTTCTCTTAGATGGCATTTTGGCAGGAATATTCGATTAAACAACCAACCACAAAATCAGGTAAGACGAGAATTGATTAAATAATGTTTTTCCCACACCCTCTCTTTTATAATACATTTCAGTTTCATTGTTTGAGTTTGGTCGTTGCTCAACATACTTGTAAATCCAAGGAAGATTTCTCAATTACACACTGGGCTATCTAAGACGGAGAAGGTCACATTCATGCATTTGTACACTGAAAATCAAGTTTGGTGAGATACTGGAGGAATGAGATAATAGGCTTAAAAATGCTTTAAACAGCTCAGCTAAGTCAAGGCTTGAACAGAATAAAACTAGTGCTCCATTGGTTTCAAGTAGTAAGCTACTTTAATTTTTTTATCTCTGCTTACCAAGTTAATAGAATATGTATGCTATTGAGTAAATTAAGATTGTTAGCTAGAATGAAGTAACTTCTAGAGAGACTCAGTCCTGTCTTTTATCTGTATTGATCATCTCTAGCTGACTCTTAGGTGAGTTTTTTGCTATCTATTCTTTCATTCTACTTAGGTAGGGTCCCAGCTTACAGGGAGACTATTTCATATATCCACTAGAGTTGCTCAATACATTTATCTTAGTAGTTAATATCAAAGTGTTATCTAGTGGAACAAAGTTTGTGTTTATTCTACTTAGTCTTTTTAAAGTATATTTTATTGATTATGCTATTATAGTTTTCCCAATTTTTCCCCCTTTATCCCCTTCCACACTGCACCTCCCATCCCCCACCTTAGTTCATGTCCATTGGTTATACATATAAGTTCTTTGAGTCCTCTGTTTCCCATACCATTTTTGACCTCTCCTGTCTATTTTATGCCTACTAATTATGCTTCTTCTTCCCCATACCTTTCCCCCATTCCTCCCCTCCCCCACTGAAAACCTTCCATGTGATGTCCATTTCTCTGATTCTGTTCCTGTTCTAGTTATTTAGTTTTTGTTTTCATTATTTTTCTTTTTTTAGGTTCATTTGTTGATAGTTGTGAGTTTGTTGTCATTTTACTGTTCATAGTTTTTGATTTTCTTCAATTTCTTAGATAAGTCCCTTTAACATTTCATATAATTTCATCACCAAGTCCCTTTGACTTGGTGATGATGAACTCCTTTAACTTGACCTTATCTGGGAAGCACTTTATCTGCCCTTCCATTCTAAATGATAGCTTTGTTGGATAGAGTAATCTTGGGTGTAGGTCCTTACCTTTCATTACTTTGAATACTTCTTTCCAGCCCCTTCTTGCCTGCAAAGTTTCTTTGAGAAATAAGCTGATAGTCATATGGGCACTCCTTTGTAGGTAACTGTCTCCTTTTCTCTTGCTGCTTTTGAGATTCTCTCCTTAACTTTATTCTTGGGTAATGTAATTATGATGTGCCTTGGTGTGTGCTTCCTTGGGTCCAACATCTTTGGGACTCTCTGAGCTTCCTGGACTTCCTGGAAGTCTATTCCCTTCATGAGTTTCGGGAAACCCTTCTTCATTATGTTTTCAAATGTTTTCAATTTCTTGCTCTTCCTCTTCTCCTTCTGGCACCCCTATGATTCGGATGTTCGAACGTTTAAAGTTGTCCCAGAGGTTCCTAAACCTCTCCTCATTTTTTTGAATTCTTGTTTCTTTTGTTCTGGTTGAATGTTTATTTCTTCCTTCTGTTCCAAACCGTTGATTTGCATCCCAGTTTCCTTCCCTTCACTGTTGGCTCCCTGTACACTTTCCTTTATTTCACTTTTCATAGCCTTCACTTTTTCCTCTATTTTGCAACCCTACTCAACCATTTCTGTGAGCATCTTGATTACCAGGGCTTTAAATTCTCCATCAGATAAGTTGGCTATCTCCTCATTGTTTAGCTCTCTTAATGAAGTTTTGCTCTGTTCTTTCATTTGGGCCCTATTTCTTTGTCTGGGGGCACCTGTTGAGGTGTGAGGGGGTGGGGCCTTAGGTATTCACCAGTGCGGAGCAACCCTCCTTGCTGCTCTGCAGTGCTGCCTGTTGGGGAGGGGCCAGAGAGGGAACAGTGCAACTCCCCTGGGCTCTAGTCCCACTTTCCAACCAACTCTCATGTGAGACTGGGAGGTTTTCCCTGGGGTGGGGCCGGGGGGGAGGACAACCTCCACTGTAGTCCACAGTCAGTTCTGAGTCTCAGTTTCCGGTTCAGTCAGCCCCACCCACACAGTCGCCTCCTCACTGCAGCCAGCCCCTCCCGCACACTCAGCCACCTTGCCCTCACCGTTCACAGACTTGCCTCGGGTTCTGTCCGTCTGCCCGTCTTACCGGTCTGGTTGTTCCAATTGACTGTTTCTTTAATTCCTTGGTTGTTGGAGTTCCATGCAATTTGATTTTCTGGCACTTTTGGTTGTTTCTTGATTTCAGATTGCTTGTTATCCTCCTTTTGGTTGTGCAAGGAAGCGAACGGTTTCTACAGATGCTTCCATCTTGGCAGGAACTCTCTACTTAGTCTTGAATATTCTCCATTTAATATGACCTATTTAAAAGAAATGAAACCAGCCCTGGCTGGTGTAGCTTAGTGGATTAGGCGCGGGCCTGTGAACCAAGAGATCACGGTTCGATTCCCAGTCAGGGCACATGCCTGGGTTGCAGGCCAGTTCCGAGCAGGGAATGCACAGGAAGCAACCATACATTGATATTTCTCTCCCTCTCTCCTTCCCTTCCCCTCTGAAGATAAATAAATAAAATCTTTAAAAAAAAAAAAAAGAAATGAAACCATAACTAGGGGTTTTAGGAAGAATTTAAAAATTCTTTAGATCATATGTCTAGCATAAAGACTTTTTAATTAATCAATAATAAGTCTAGCCGACATGGCTCAGTTGGTTGGAGCTTTGTCCTGTGCACCAAGGGGGTGCCGGTGCTATTCTGGTCAGGGCACATGCCTGGGTTCTGGGTTTGGTCCCTGGTTGGGGTGTGTGCTAGAAGCAGCTGATCAGTGTTTCTCTGTCTGTCTGTCTGTCTCTGGAATAAATAAATACCTTTAAAAAATAAAATAAAGCCCTGGCTGGTGTGGCTCAGTGGATTGAGCGCCAGCCTGCAAAACAAAGGATTGCAGGTTGGATTCCCAGTCATGGCACATGCCTGGGTTGCAAACCAGATCCCCAGTAGGGGGCATACGAGAGGCAACCACACATTCATGTTTCTCTCCCTCTCTTCCTCCCTTCCCTTCTCTCTAAAAATAAAATAAAATCTTTAAAATAAATAAATAAATAAATAAAATAAGCCCTGACCTGTATGGCTGAGTTGGTTGGCACATCGTCCCACAGCTGAAAGGTTGCTGGTTCAATTCGCAATCAGGGCACATGCCTAAGTTGCAGGTTCAATCCCTGGTCCAGTGTGTGCAACCCTTGACATGTAAGATTCTGGGTCCAGCTGGATCCCTGGTCTGGGTGCATATGGAGACAGCTAATTGATGCCTCTATCTCATATCAGTGTCTTTTTCCCTTTCACTCCCCCTTCCTCTCTCTATCTTTAAAAAAAAATAAGAAAAAAATAAATGAAAAAAATTTCCTTGGGTGAGGATAAAAAATAAATAAATAAGTAAATGAAATCGATATTAATTATTCAATGCTTAATACTGTGCTTAGACTCAGGGTTAAATTTATTGAAATCGCAGGTGGTGCTTTTCAGTTGTTATACTTATGTTATTTTAATGATTTTTCTTGAGGTGGTAACAGTGAGAAAATTGATGTTATGGGCCTTCTGACTGGACTAATTGCTGCTGGAGTATTTTTGGTTATTTTTGGAATACTTGGCTACTATCTTTTTATCACTAAGTGTACCAGACAACAGCATCCAGGGTAAGTACCAAGTGAAAATATTTAATTCACTACTATACATTCTGTACTGTAATTTTTTTAATGGATTAAAAATGGCTGCCTGTTTTTAAATAAACTTTTTACTTTGGAATAATTTTAGATACAACCTTTAGAAAAGTTGCAAAGACAGCACAAAGGAGTCCCATATATCTTTCACCCAGTTTCCCTCATTGTTAACATCTTATGTTATCATAGTACACTTGTAAAACTAACAAACCGACATTGGTACATTACTATAAACTAAACTCCAGACCTTATTTAGATTTCCCCAACTTTTCCATTATTGCCCTCTTTCTGCTCTAGAATCCAATGAAGATAGTACATTGCATTTAGTTCCTATGTGTCTCCAGTTTTCTCTAGTATATGACAGTTGTTTTGTTGCCTAATTTAACACAAATGAAAAACTGTGAGATAAAAGGAGAGAGAGAGAGAGAAACATCTATTTGTTGTTCCACTTCCTTATGCATTTATTGGTTCCCTCTTGTATGTGCCCCGACCAGAGATCGAACCCCCTACCTTGCTGTACTGGGGTGACACTCCAACCAACTGAGCACTTGGCCAGGACCTCTATACTTCCTTCTTGGGCAGGAGGCAGATACCAGTGTCCCCACATTATTTCCAGAGGGAAAAGTCCCATAGTTTACTGAGTCACAGCGTCATCAGATCTAGCCATGTGGCTATCCAAATAGAAACTGTATTAAATAGCTTTTAAATTCAATCATTTTTACTGATACTTCAAATTAAATAAGAATAATAAAATAAAATAATTATGCCTGGCTGGTGTGGTTCAGTGGATTGAATGCCAGCCTGTGAACCAAAGGGTCGCAGGTTTGATTCTGAGTCTAGGACACATGCCTGGGTTGCGGGCCAGGTCCCCAGTAGGGGGCACAGGAGAGAGGCAACCACACACTGAGGTTTCTCTACCTTTCTTTCTCCCTCCCTTCCCTTCTCTAAAAATAAATGAATAAAATATTTTTAAAAAGAGAACACAATGTAAAAAAAAAGTAACAAGTACCATTGAGGATAATAGCTTAATAAATCTTTATAAACATAAAACTATAATTTTTTGCATAGCAGAACTTAACACACTTAAAGGAATAAAAAGTTATTCTCTTCTATGTTATGTATATTATCTTCTCAGTAAATACAGATGAGTAAGTGTAGAATAATGTTACTCAAAAAAGGCACCAGATGTTAAACAGGCTGTTCAAAACTGATGCTCACATTCCCCTATTCACACTTTCAAATTAAGTGAACAAATGCAAGATGCGACCAGGTGGTGAAAAGGTTATGGGTATAGATAATGGTGATGGCTGCACAACAGTGTGAGTATAATTAATACCACTGAACTCCATGTGTAAAAATGATTAAATAGCAAATTTTAAATTATATATAATTTGCCACAATAAATTTTTTTTCTTTATTGTTTTAAGGTAAGAGTTTACCCCCAGTTGGGGGCAACAGATGTAGAATTAGGATTCATCTGTTGGAAGATAATAGCTGAAGCCATGAGAGTAGGCAAGATCTGAGTGAGATGAAAGAACAGAAGGCTCGCCCTGGCTGGTGTGGCTCGGTGGACTGAGTGATGCCAGCCAATTGAAGGGTTGCTGCTCTGACTCCCAGTCAGGGCACATGCCTGGGTTGCAGACCAAGTCCCCAGTAGGGGGCGCAAGAGGCAACCACACATTGATGTTTCTCTCCCTCTCTCCCTTCCCCTCTCTAAGAAATAAATAAATGAAATCTTTTTTTAAAAAAGGTTAGTTATATTAATGTTACTACAGTATAATGCTGTACAGCTTACAGGTCATTTTTACATCTTTTGTCTCCCTTTGATCTTCACAGCGACCCTTTGAGTTTTAGGGGACGCTTCAAACTAGGACTACCAAATATTCTCCTATGTTGGGATGAACTTTCTAATACTGAAGTACATTTGAGTTATTGTTTTCTTTCTATATTTTGCAAGTCTGGAAATGGAGGAAATATTTGAGAAAGAAAAGTGAAAAAGAAGATCATTGTCAGAAAAGTGTGTCATTCCTCTGTAAAAATATACCAAGAAATAGGAAATAATATCTTTTCATTTCTTAGTTTCCTTATTTTATGAAGTAAAGTAGGTGTACTGTGATGTCCATTTATTTGAGATGTTGGTGCATACTTTCTGATTTCAGCCATTTAAGTTGTGTGTAAGAAATAGCTGTCTAAATATTTAATGACTTTGATGCAATTATTACATTGTTTCTATAGCTGAAGTTTGAAAGTCGACATGGACAAATTTATTTGTTCAAATAAAAGATCTTTCTCCCCTATTTCTTATAAGCAAACAAATAGAACTTTTTATCACAAGCTAATGAATGGGGCAAGTGACTAGCCTACCATGAAAACATTCCAGGTTTCTGACAGAGGAGGACTCATCTGCATTGAGCCCTCTAAGTAAACTTGTAATGCTCTCAGTCACCTCTCAACTATTGAAGGGCTAATTATTCAGTTCCTAGGTTTACACAGATCTTTTCCTTTCCTTCTCTCCTTCCCTCCAACTTCAGACCTCGTTATTACCTCCAAAGGAAAGGGTCTTTTAAGGTGCAAATTGACTGAGTTTGTAAAAGTTCACAGAATTTTGAGTATGCTAAACTGTGTCTTAGGAAGGATATTGTAAATATTGACTAGAGGTTGGGGATTACTTATGAATTTTAATTGTTAGCTATAACTATAGGAAGTAAATTCATGCATAGATATATCATAGACCACCAGCTTCACAGTCTAAACGATCAATATACTAATGTTTACACTATTCTTTTGTAGTTTGCAAGTGAGCAGGAAAAAACATAGGTTGGGATTAGAACTAGGCCATGTTTAAAAAAAATTGTTAGAGCCCTGGCTGGTATGGCTCAGTGGATTGAGCGCCAACCTGCGAACCAAAGGGTTGCCAGTTCTATTCCCAGTCAGGGCACATGCCTGGGTTGTGAGCCAGGGTCCCAGTTGGGGGCTGACGAGAGGCAACCACACATAGATGTTTCTCTCCTTGTCTTTCTCCCTTCCTTCCCCTCTCTCTAAAACTAAATAAATAAAATCTTAAAAAATAATAATATTTGGGCTTAGATCAATGGAGTAGGGAAAAGACAATCTGAGAAAGGAAACCATACCTGTGGAAGCACAGAGATGGGACAGAACTTATTGCACTTACTGAGGAGTGTTAAAGAGGCTACCTTGGCAAGAGCAGAGAGCTATACAAAATAAGACGAGGCCAGAAAAGGAGGCACAGTATTTGGAACTCAAGTCAGTGGAAAGAAGGCTGCTGGTTAGACTTTGCAGAGAAGAGTGATGTGATGTAAGAACTTTTTAGGAGGGATTTGCCCACCAGGCAGTGGGGCAGGGGAGGAGGACCAGAGAAAGGGACAGACATCAGCTGTTGCGATTATCTGTAGCATCAGTTTCCTGGCTTGGTGTTGTGCTGCCTTTCAACACAGCCTGGGTTTGGTTTCAAACCATATTTTGAGAAAGTTTTCATCCAGGAGTGGGAGAAAAGGGGAAGTAGCATGTTTTTGAGTTCTTATTATAGAGGTAGCTATTATTATCCCCAGCTTACACAGGAGGAAACTGAGTTAGGTAACTCGCCTTTGGTCACACAGCTAAGAAATGATAGGATCTGGTTTCATATCCATGTCTGACTTTAAAGCTCTTGATCTTTCCACTATATATCAAGACTTTCTGCTGTTAGAAACTTAGAAAACTGTTATATTAATAAATTGAGTTCAACTTTTAGAAAAGCAATCAGTTGGGTTTTTAAATATTGCCATCTGAACCTACCAGTGCTGCCTTGGCTAGACCTAACTGCTGTCTCTCTGTTTAGTTCTTCGAGGGGCAGGCAGACTCCCTCCATCATTTTCAGAAGACCTGAGGAGGCTGCCTTGTCTCTATCACCGCCTTCAGCGGAGGACACAGGACTACCTTCTTATGAACAGGCAATGGCACTGACCAGAAAACACAATGTTTCGCCGCCGCCGCCATACCCTGGACCAGCAGCCAAAGGCTTTAGGGTATTTAAAAAGTCCATGTCGCTCCCATCTCACTAAACCCACCTTGCTGTCCTGGCGGTCCAGGAGATGCGTGTTATTTGAATGGTTCATTTTCCCTGAACCATACAGACGTGTCAGTTCAGCCCTTTATAAGAAACTGCAAGAAGTAAAAGAGGAACAAGCACGAGTACTGCACCACAGAAGTTCTGTCAGTAGTCTTGGACCTGAACTAGTCCATGATCAGCTTGATAAGAAATTTGGACTCCATATCCTTGTAGTTAGGAGGGAGCACTTTTTTTTTGTTTAATTATTCCCCAAAAATCTGTACCATAGATGTTATAGCTAGAACTGATGAAATAGCTGTATTCTTTGTGCAGATAAAGGTTGTAGATTTTTTTGGGTTGAATATTAAAAAAGTAAGAATTCCTAATCATTAGATTATCCCAAGTCATAACATTGGGCCCACGCTTTATTAGAATTCCTGGTTGGTGGCAAATACTTCACAGAATTTGACATTTCATTATAAATTTGTGGTCTTAATACAATAACTTTGTTTTATATTTTAAATTATTGCATAGCATTTACTGTATTTTGCAGGTTTTAAACAACTGTTTAAGAGTTGTTAACTCTTGCTATCAGCCATGTTTCTTTAAAAAAATTTTTTTTCTTTAAAAAAAATTGCTAGGGAGTTAGATCTTCAGAAGATTGCAATGGCAAGGATTTG
Source organism: Trachops cirrhosus (assembly GCA_028533065.1). Classification (NCBI taxonomy): domain Eukaryota; kingdom Metazoa; phylum Chordata; class Mammalia; order Chiroptera; family Phyllostomidae; genus Trachops; species Trachops cirrhosus. The sequence goes on along the minus strand of CM052543.1, from coordinate 19,613,696 downwards.
CAAAAGTGGTTATACTAACAAATAAATAGACCTCAAATCTAGGAGTGACTAGGACTTGATGAAGTTATCCATATTACTGATGAGTAGACACACCTATTTCATTATTAAATTACCTATATATAACTATATCTGCATATAATTATCTGGAAAATATGTTGAATTTTCTATATAATAGCTTGAGAAATTAGAAAAAGTAATCTATTTTTCTGCTTTTAAAATAATATTGATAAAAGTTACGAGCAATCCCTTATATCTCATAATGTGTGGACACAAAAAACCACAGATAACCATTTTACCTTATACTTTGTCTCTTTTTCTAATTGTATATGTGACCAGTCTCTCTTTATGAATGTAGCAGAGAATAAGCTATAAACCTCTGGAGTGAGTGTGTGTGTACAAATTTATGTGGGCGAGTGTGTCTGTATGTGTGAATTCATTTCCTCTGTGCAGGAGCTGAAGAAATACAACTATTAAATTTAATAATGAGCCCTGGCTGGTGTAGCTCAGTGGATTGATCACGGGCTGCGAACCAAAGGGTCTCTGGTTTGATTCCCAGTCAGGGCACATGCCTGGGTTGCAGGCCAGGTCCCCAGTGGGGGCCACATGAGAGGCGACCACACAGGATGTTACAAAAAATAAATAAATAAATAAATAAATAACAGCAAGATATTAAAAAAATTCAATAATGAGATCCAGAATCGAGAAAGAGAGAGAAATATACTTCTGAGAAATAGAATAGAAAATTCTGTTCTTTGTTTTTACCAGGCATTGCATTTTTCTATTTTTTAAGATAATTTGTAAGGTTATTTTATTTTATAATTTTTACAGAGGTGAGACTAAAACCCACATGCATTTGATAATTCCTTCCAAATTAAATGTTTCGAAAGTATAAGTCATGATACTGTATGTATGTGTCTCTCCTTTAAGACAGCGCGATCTTAAGGCAGATAAAAGCAGTATCCTAACCCTTACATGCTGCCAATGACATTATCCTTTTAGATTCTTGTGTTTCTGTTTGCTTGTCACAAAGAAATCATCTAGAAGACACTTAATTTACTGTTAGTCATATGCTGACTTTCCATAAGCACTTTTTCTCATGTAATGTTGCACCTTGCACTTTGCACTTGCTTTAATCCTCTTTAACAGGTCAGAGGCAAACTTACTTTGCCCACGTTCTAACAATCAGACTAAGGTATAGAAGGATAACTCGCCCAGACTCTAACATGTTGAGAGCTAGGTTTAGAATGAGCAAGCACACTTTTCTAGGCCCATCTTGTACCTATAGATTAGACCGTCTCAAATTATGAAATCCAGGGATATTACTACTTAATTCTAAGTCTGTATGAAAAATGTATAAGCATTGTCATATATATAAATGTATACAGGTACGTATATATGTATTGTCACACATATATATTAGGATGACTAGAAATATAAGATATGATATATCTTATTGAATCTTAATTTGAAATATTCTTTGAACATGTTTACTCCCACTGATTCACAAGAGTCGAACTGTAAAGCTTGCCTCAGCACCTGTGACAACCTCTTTCCCCCAGGAGCGGCCGAGATATGTCACATGCCATCACTTAGTTGCTCTAACTTAAATGAATGAACCTAGAATTCATCATCAAGAGTGTGGCACAACGGATATTTGTAGAGCATTCAATGTTAACTTCCCAATACTTTAAATATAAAAAAGAAAATGTAGTAGAACCGTAATCAACAAATGCTTATAAATGATTGAAAGGAAAATATCTCCATGTAAAATTATTGACACGTATATCTGTCTCATCCACCCTTTTCTATTCCTGTTATATTTTTGGTGGTGGATTTTTTTTTGTTTGATCTGTTCTGTTTGTGCTTCTTCCCTAGGCAACTGATCAGTGTTAACCATTCAATCTATTTTGACAAAAAGTTTTATGTTTAATTAGATGAGTTTCCCCCTCTATTACAATCAGGCAATGAATGGAATAGGGGTATAAAAAGGAAATTGGACTAGAAAAAGAGAAATACACATTTATAAGGTTATACCTTTAGTAACATAGATAATTCTACATAGAATATTCTCTTTTCAAAATGAAAAAAATTAAAGAGAGCCCAAAATCCGACTGTGAAAGTTTTACATCTTTTAATAATACTTTCTCTGCATAAAAACAGAGTGGATAAAAACTCACAGAACAATTAAAAATTAGAACAAAAGTGTCTTCTATGTCGTTTTCCCCTTTATCTGTAAAATTCTGATCAGTTTTTTTTCTATTTATCAGATAATTTATGTGTGTGTATAGTTTTCATATAGGTACAAGAGAATTTTTAATGAGAAAAGGTTCGTTAGTGTTGTTCAAAAGATCAATTGTTTTTGTTCTGATTGAATATGAATTAAATTTTATTAGTTATTAGTTTGATTTGAAATGTTGCCTAAGGTGTTATACTATTAAAAGGGTGTCTAGAATTTCTGTAATTTTTTGTCTGAATCTTTCTGTAGGTCACCAGTGTGGCATTTTGGGACATGTATGACCTACTCATCTTCTATATCGTGTGTTTCCTCCAACTTCTTTTGTTGTTCAAAAATGTTTTCCTAACAGGTTAAGAGCTTAAGGCAGTCCAGTACAAACATAGCAGTATTTTCATACTCTGAAAAAAAAAAACCCATGTTTCAAAATGCATATATTTCCTACAGCCTTGATTATATTTTGGTTTTAATGGATTTCCTATTACAGACACTTTTTATACATGTGAATAAACTTTGTACTAAGTATTTGTTGCTCGTTTCAATTAAACATACCTTTTGCTCGCGTAGTGCCATAGAGCTATATAAATTTAATGTGGAAAACACAGTGTGTGTTTTCAAAACAACGTTTATAGCAGGGTGTCTCCCTGTGTATATTTCACCCAGTTGGGCTAGCGTTCTCTTAAACCATCTGGTTGCGGTTGTGAAAGTGCTATTCTCTTTAACACAGTTTTACTATTTAATTTATTGTTTGAGGCAAGTATATAATATATTATTCCTTAAAACTGAATTTCATTATGCAGCCAATGTCCATACATAATTTAAAAATCAGAAGATAATAAAGTAATAGCACACTAAATTATAGGAATCGCTTTAGAGAAACACATTAAGTAATATTGTGTCATACATGTAGATCAACCCTGATTATTATTAAATATTACTTTGTGTTAACACATTTAGATTACCTTAAATTTTTTAGATCCAATTGAGTTATGCATGTAAAATTCCTTTAATCAAGGGAATGAGAAAACAAGCTAGTGACTAGGAGAAAATATTTGCAAAAGACATCTAATAAAGGACTGTTACCCAAATTATTCAAAGAACTCTTAAAACTCAACAATAAGTTTTAACTCAATATTAAAAATGGGCAAAAGGGCCCTGACTGGTGTAGCTTAGTGGATTAAGCGCGGGCCTGTGAACCAAGAGATCACGGTTCGATTCCCAGTCAGGGCACATACCTGGGTTGCAGGCTAGTTCCCAGTAGGGAATGCACAGGAAGCAACCATACATTGATATTTCTCTCCCTCTCTCCTTCCCTTTCCCTCTAAAGATAAATAAATAAAATCTTTTAAAAAAAAATGGGCAAAAGGCCTGAACAGACATCTCACCAAAGAAGATATACAGATGGTAAGTAAGCATATGAAAAGATGTTCAAAATCATGTCATTAGAGAATTGCAAGTCAAAACAACAAAGAGATGCCACTGCACACCTATTCAAATGGCCAAAATCTGAAACACTGACATTACGTGTTGATAAGGACGTACAGCAATAGAAGCTCTCATTTATTACTGTTTGGAATGCACGATGGTACAGTCATTTTGGAAGACAATTTGGCAATTCCTTATAAAACCAAATATACTCTTCCCTCCCTGACCAGCATGGCTCAGTTGGTTGGGCATTCCCACAAAGCAAAAGGTTGCCAGTTTGATTCCTGGTCAGGGCACATGCCTGGGTTTCAGGTTCAGTCCCCAGTTGGGGCACATACAAGAGGCAACCGATCAATGTTTCTCACCCTCTCTTCCTCCCTTTCCTTCTCTAAAAATCAATAAAATCTTTTTAAAAACCTAAATATACTCCTCCCATTTGATCCAAAAATCATCTTCTTGGGTATGTATCCAAGTGAGTTAAAACTTTACGTCTACACAAAAACCTGCACATGGATGTTCATAGCAGCTTCATTTCTAATCACCAGAACTTGGAAGCAACCAAGATATCCTTCAATCAGCAAATAGAAAAATGTGGTACATGCAGGTAATGTTACTCAACGCTAAAAAGAAATGAATTCTTACCCTGGCTGGTGTGGCTCAGGTGACTGAGTGCTGACTTGTGAACCAAAACGTCACTGGTTTGCTTTTCAGTCAGGGCACATGCCAGGGTTGCAGGCCAGGTCCCCCATTTGGGGGCATGTGAGAAGTAACCACATACTGATGTTTCTCCCCATCTCTTTCTCCCTCCCTTCCATTCTCTAAAAATAAATATTAAAAAAAAATTAGCTCTCAAGTCATGAAAAGACATGATGGAAAAAATGCATTTTACTAAATGAAAGAAGCCAATACATGAAAAGGCTATGTATTGTTTGATTCCAACTATATGACATTCTGGAAAAGGCAGAACTATGGGGACACTAAAAAGATCAATGGTTGTCAGGGATTGTGGGCACAGGGAAGGGCTAAAAAGGTGGAGCACAGATTTTTAGGGCAGTGAAACTACTCTGTATGATACTGTAATGATGGATACATGTCATACATTTGTCCCAACCCACAGACTATATAGCACCAAGAGGGGACCCTAATGTAAAAGCTATGGACTTAGGGTGATAGTGATGTGTCAATGCAGGTTCACTGATTGTAACAAATGTACCACTCTGGTGGGGGATGTGGTAAGGAGGGGATGTGTTCATCTGTGCAAACAGGGGTATCATGGGAACTCTGTACTTTCCACTCAGTTCTGTTCTGAACCTAAAACCGCTCTAAAAAGTTAAGTTTATTTTAAAAATTACTTCTAAGGCAAAATTTTAAAAAAGATTTATTTATTTTTAGAGACAGGGAAAAAGAGAGAGAGGAACATGGATTGAGAACGCACCTCGAGCAGGAACCAAACCTGCAACCCAGACATGTGTCCTGACTAGTAATCGAACTGGTGACATTGTGCTTTGCGGGACGATGCCTGACCAACTGAGCCACACTGGTCAGAACAGCAAAATGTTTTCTTAGGACCAAATAAAACATCTATAAGTGCTTCTTTATGTGCTACTGAAGAATAGGGAAAAAAAGAATTGTTTTAGTAACAATTTTTTAAAAGATTTTATTTATGTATTTATTTTTTTACAGAGAGGGGAGAGAGGGAGAGAAACATGGTGTGTGAGAGAAACAGCGATTGGTTGCCTCTCTCACACCCCCAACTGGGAACCTGGCCCACGACCCAGGCATGTGCCCTGACTGGGAATCAAACTGGCAACATTTTGGTCCACAGGCCAGCACTCAACCCAGTGAAGCACACCAGCCAGGGCTGTTTTAGTAATAATTTTGATGTAGTATTTTCCTAAGTAAAGTCTACACATAAAATTTCAAGTGATTCAAAGATACACCTTAGATTTGTATTGCAGTGACAAAACAGTGAAAGAAACACAAATAACAAACTTTTAAAAACAGGTGGATAGCCACACTTCATCTAAAAATTGAACCTGGCCCTGGCTGGCGTAGCTCAGTGGCTTGAGTGCGGGCTGCAAACCAAGCATCACAGGTTTGATTCCCAGTCAGGGCACATGCCTGGGTTGCGGGCCAGGTCCCCAGTGGGGACCACATGAGAGGTGGCCACACACTGATGTTTCTCTCTCTCTCCTTCTCCCTCCCTTCCCCTCTCTAAAAATAAATAAATAAAATCTTTAAAAAAATAAAATAAAATAAAATAAAAATTGAACCTGTTCTCAGTATGTTTTCTTCCGGCCAAGATGGAGGCGTAGGTAGACACACTGTGCCTCCTCACACAACCAAAATAAGGACAACAAAAATTTAGAAACAAAAAAACAACTAGTACTGACAGAAAATTGAACTGTATGGAAGTCTGACAACCAAGGAGTTAAAGAAGAAATATTCATCTAGACTGGTAGGAGGGGCGCAGTCAGGTGGCCGGGTGGAGAGGACTCACAGCAAAGTGGCAGCTGGCAGCAGTGGGCATGCAGGCGGCAGTGGGCAGACCCAGCGAGGTGGCGGATTGTGGAGGGGCTTGGCACACTAGGCGGCTGGCGGACCCAGGGTCCCACATTCACATGCAGATAAACCAGGTGAAACTGGGGAGCGAGACAGACCGAGCAACCCAGGATTCCAGCTCAGGGAAATAGAGCATCAAAACACTGATTGAAAACACCTGTGGGGGTTGACGTGCTGGCAGAGACTCCCAGTCTCACAGGAGAGATCATTGGAGAGATCCACAGGCTCCTAGAATGTACACAAGCCCACCCACCTGGGAATCAGCCCCAGAAGGGCCCAGTTTGCTTGGGGAAAACGGAGGAGGTGACTGAAATCCGGCAGAGAGCAGAGCAAGCGCCATTGGTCCCTCTCAGACCCCTCCCCCACTATAGCATCACAACCCAGCAACTGGGCTGACCCACCCTGCTGCACAACTAAAACTCCACCCCTCATAGGTAATAGGCACGTCAAGACAAAAAAAAATATGGCCCAAATGAAAGAACAGATCAAAGCTCCAGAAAAAATACAACCAAGCAATGAAGAGGTAGCCAACCTATCAGATGCACAGTTCAAAACACTGGTGATCAGGATGCTCACAGAATTGGGTGAATTTGGTCACAAACTAGATGAAAAAAATGAAGGCTACACTAAGTGAAATAAAGGAAAATGTACAGAGAACCAATAGTGTTGGGAAGGAAACTGGGACTCAAATCAATGGAGTGGACCAGGAGGAAGAAAGAAACAACCAAACAGAAAAGAAGGAAGAAACAAAAATTTAAAAAAATTAGGAGAGGCTTAGGAACATCCAAGACATCTTTAAACGTTCCAACATCCAAATTATAGGGGTACCAGAAGGAGAAGAGGAAAAGCAACAAGTGGAAAAGTTATTTGAACAAATAATAACGGAGAACTTCCCCAATCTGGCAAAGGAAACAGACTTCCAGGAAGTCCAGGACACTCAGAGAGTCTCAAGACATTGGACCCAAAGAGGAACACACCAAGGCATATCATAATTACATTAGCCAAGATAAAAATCCTAGGGAAGGAGAGAATCCTAGAAGCAGCAAGAGATAAGGAGACATTAACCTACAAAGGAGTTCCCATCAGACTGTCAGCTGATTTCTCAAAAGAGACCTTACAGGCAAGAAGGGGCTGGAAGGAAGTATTCCAAGTCAAGAAAGGCAAGGACCTACACCCAGGATTGCTCTATCCAGCAAAGTTTTCATTTAGAATGGAAGGGCAGATAAAGTGAATCTCAGATAAGGTCAAATTAAAGGAGTTCATCATTACCAAGCCCTTATTGTATGAAATGTTAAAGGGACTTATCTAAGAAAAAGAAGGTAAAAAACATGTACAGTAAAATAACAGCAAACTCACAATTATTAACAACTACACCTAAAACAAAAACAAACTAAGCAAACAACTAGAACAGAAACAGAAACACAGAAATGGAGATTACATAGAGGATTAACATCAGGGGAGTGGGAGGAGGAGAGAGGGTGAAAAGGTACAGAGAATAAGTAGCATAGATGGTAGGTAGAAAATAGACAGTGGGAGGGTAAGAATAGTATGGAAAATGTAGAAGCTAAAGAACTTATAAGTATGACACATGGACATGAACTAAAGGGGGGGAATGTGGGTGGGAGAGGGTGTGCAGGGTGGAGGGGAATGAAGGGGGGGAAATGGGACAACTGTAATAGCAAAATCAATAAACTATATTAAAAAAAATTGAACCTGTTCTCACAACAGCTTAGTAATATGCTTCCAACAGAGACACAAGTCAAAAATGAGAACTTTGGAAACTAGAACCATAGAGATTTGGGAGGTGGGAGTGATTAGAAAGACCCTTACAAAGTCTGTGCAGTATTGTCTGAAGTCCACTGCCGACTTGAAGCATGTTTTTCTCATGCAGGGACAAGAAAAAATGATGCAGGGGTCCCTGGTAAATGTTTAGGAAGCAGAGTCTGAAAGGTCTAATTGAAAGTCACAAAACCTTGCCTCAAACTGGCCTACAAAACTGGGAAGTTGTGTTGGAACAGTCTGAGAAGTGGTATATATTTTCATTTATTGGTCATGGCATTCAAAGCCTCCTTTATTGATTGATTGATTGATTTGAGGAAAAAGAGGGGGAGAAACATCAAGTTGTTCCACTTATTTATGCATTCCTTGGTTGATTCTTAGATGACTGGAGATCAAACCTGCAACTTTGGCATACTGGGACAACACTCTAACCAGCTAAGCTACCCAGCCAGAGCCAAAGGTTCCTTTCAATATAGAACTTCTAGAATCTCCCCAGTTCTAGAAAATTTAATTGTATAATTATTTACTGTTTTCTTCTCTTTTGTTTTCTCCAGTTTTTTTGTGTGATGCCTAATGGTTGAATATTGGACTTTGTGGATTGATGAACTATTTTTTTTAAGATTTTCTTTTATTACTATTATCTTTTATTTACTTTTAGAGAGAGGGGAAGGGAGGGAGAAGAACATCAATGTGCAACAGACATATCTACTGGTTGTCTCTCATGCACCCCCCACGGGGGACCTGGCCCACAACTCAGGCATGTGCCCTGACCAGGAATCAAATTGGCGACCTTTCAGTCTGCTGGACATCGCCCAACCCACTGAGCCACACCAGTCAGGGCTGATTTTTTTTTTTACATTTATAACAACTTCATTGGTGTATAAATTACATGTCATAAAATGGAGTCACCTTCAGTGAGCAGCTCCATGAGTTTTAACCAGTGTAGATCATGTAACAATCATCCCAACTATAGAAAGTTCCCATCTGTCCCTTTCCTGTCAATTTCCTGACTGCAACCTCAGGCTACCATTGATCTATTTTCCGTCTCTATAAGACTAGCTTTGCATATACTAGAATTTCATATAAATCAAATTATATGACATGTACTCTTTAATTTTTAAAAATATTTTATTTATTTATTTTTAGAAAGGGGAAAGGAGGGAGAAAGAGAGGGAGAGAAACATCAGTGTGTGGTTGCCTCTCACATGCCCCCTACTGGAGACCTGGCTTGCAACCCAGGCATGTGCCCTGACTAGGAATCGAACCTGCGACCCTTTGGTTCACAGGCCAGTGCTCAATCCACTGAGCCACACCAGCCAGGGTTAACATGTATTCTTTAGTCTCTGTTTTTTTTTCACTCAGCAGAATATTATTACATATGCCAATAGTTTGTTCCTATTTAAGACTGAATAGTATTTCATTGTATTGATATACCAGTTTTTTGTCTGTTTGCCTATTAATAAGTCTTTGAAAATAAAGGTGCTATGAACATTTATATATACCATATTTTTAGGACTATAATATGCACCGGACCATAAGATGCACCTAGGTTTTAGAGGAAAAAAATAGGAAAAAAATTTTTGAAGCAAAAAATGTAGTAAAATATTTAATAACCTGTGACCCCGCTCCACTGCTGCCCCTGCCCCACCGTGAGCCAGGTAAGCTACATTCAGACTATAAGCCACACCCCCATTTTCCTCCCAAATTTGAGGGGAGGTGCGTCTTATAGTCCGAAAAATAGGTAAGTCTTTTTTGGACGTATATTTTCAGTTCTTTTGGGTAAGCACCTAGACGTGGAATCACCGAGGAGCTGGTCATAGGTAGTTATATACTTAAATTTATAAGAAACTACTCAATTGTTTTTCAAAGTGGTTAAACCATTTTATACTCCCAACAGGATTGTAGGAAGGTTCCGGTGGCTGCACATCCCTGCCAATGCTTGCTGTCACAAGTCTTTTCGTTGTATTGACTCTGGTGGGTGTGTAGGGGTATCTCATTGTGGTTTTAATTTGCATTTCCTTGGTGACAGATGGTATTGAGTATTTTTCTATATGCTTATTAGCCATTCATGTAACTTCTTTTATAAAATGTTTATTCAAGTCTGTGACCATTTTTTATTAGTTTGCTTATCTTTTTACTTTTGAGTTAGAAGTATTCTTTATATATTCTGGGTATAAGTTGTTTGTCAGATGTTTGGTAAATATTTTCTCCTAGGTCATGGTTTGCCTTTTCATTTTTTAAAAATTTTATTTTAATTGTTGTTCAAGTGCAGTTTTCTGTCTTTTACTTCCATCCCAGCCCACTCCCCTCATTTTTTTAACAGTGTGTTTCAAAGAGCATTAGTTTCACATTTTGATTGAGTCCAGTTTATAAACTTTTCTTTTCTGATCATTTTTTATATGTGTGTCCTGCCAGGAAATCATTGTCTTTCCCAAAATTGTGAAGATTTCCTTCTATGTGTTCTTCTAGACATTTTATAGTTTTGGCTTTTACATGTAAGTCTATTTTTTGTGCACACATATGAAGTTAGGATCAAGGTTAACTTTCCCTCATTCAACTATGCAGTTGTTTTAGCAAGGTTTGCTTACAGATCTTTCCTTTCTCCACCAAATTGTCTGAAGTATGTTGGAACCTTTGTTATAAATCAATTGGTCATATATATGTGGGGCTTTCTATTCTGTCCCATCGATCTGTCTGTTTTTATGCCAATAGTATAATGTTTTGCTCACTGTAACTTTAAAGTGTCTTGAAAAGAAGTAATGTAGGTCCTCCAACTTTACTTTTTCCAAAAATTATTAATTATTTTGGTTATTCAAGGCACTTTACATATATATAAAAGAATTAGCTTGTGTTGATAACGTCTTTGGGACCGTTTGTCCCAGTTTTACCTCTTGAATGCGCTTCTGGGATGCAGCTTTTAGCACTTCAGCAACATTCCTCAGTCTGCCTCATCTCCTTGGCCAATCCAAAGCTGACAAGGAGAAGATTCAGACTACTTAGACTTGGGACAATCATTTATGATAAGACACAAAAAAAATTAAATTACAACACTAAAATGAAGTAGTCATAACAAACAATAGTACAAGGCATGTTTCCCCAAAAGCAGAACCCAGGACAATGATTTAGATGCAGGTAGTTTGATGGGGAGGCAGGAAGGATGGCAGGGCAGGGAGAGAGGCAGGGCGGAGCGCAAGGCAAACAAGGGCATTTCATCAAAGTTGTTGTTGGCGACAAAGGCTCACTTCCCTGAGGACTATTGAGGAAGGTGCTAAATGCCTTCCATAACAACCCACCTGGAAGCTAGGAGGCTGGAGTGTTTATGCGCTGACTTCCTCCTCCATTGATTAAGGGTTTCTGTTGATGGGGGAATGCAAACTCCCTTGAATTTCAGGGAGCTTCAGTGGTGTCAGAGAGAGCAGGCGCAGAAAGACACATGGCATGAAGTTAAGTCAGAACTGCTGCAGCGGTGAGCCAGGGGATGTGATGTGGGCACCAGGTGGGCGTGCTCCCACGTCATGAGCAGTGTTGCCTCTGAGTTTATTTATTTATTTAAAATAATTTTTATTGTCTTTTTTTATTACCATTTAGTCTCCTTACATCCCCCTTCCCCCCTCACAATCACCACCCTGTTAATCATGTCTATGAGTTCTTTTTCCTTTTTGCTCCGTCCCTCCACTCCCTACCCGCCTCCCCACTTAGCTGTCATCCTGCTCACTATGAATCTGTCTCTATTTTGCTTGTTAGTTCTGTTTGTTCATTAGATTCCACATACGAGTGAAATAATATGGTATTTGTCTTTGTCTGCCTGGCTTATTTTACTTAGCATAATGTTCCCCAAGTCTATCCATGCTGTCCCAATGGGTAAAACTTTTTTCTTTTTTACAGCCGAGTAGTATTCCACTGTATAAAAGTCCCATAGTTGTTTTATCCTCTCAGCTACTGCTGGACACTTGGGCTGCTTCCATATCTTGGCAATTGTGAATAATGCTGCAAAGTAACATGGAACACTTCACAAATTTGTGTGTCAGCATTGTGCAGGGACCATTCTAATCTCTGTATCATTCTAATTTCAGTATGTGTGCTGCTGAGGTGAGCATTCCTCTGAGTTTTTAAATTTCTGAGTGAGAAGCCATGTTCCATGGCAGCAGAATGAAACCGGTGTAAGAAGGGTCCAGTGCTTGCTTTGTTCCTTTCATAAGTGTTCTTCTCTATGAATGGATTTTGTGTGTGGAACTCTATGAAGAATTTCAGTTTCTCCCTCTAAAGGAGAAAGCACGCACGGAACAGAAGAAACTTGAAGACATATTGAGCAAGGGACTATGCATTTCTCCAGAATTTGCAGAAATTTGGGAGAGGGTCTTTTGACTTTTGTAAGATGTCTGAAACTACCTGATCTCAAACTTAAGAAACTAAGAACTCTCTTATGACAAAACTGAATCTGATTCCAAGTAACGACATGCTTAGTAGTAAGTATACATATGCTAATATTAATCAGGGGATGCCCTAAATCTTTCCCAAAAACTTCCGTTACCACGGCCATACCTGGGGCTTTGCGATAAAGGGAACGGAGAAGTGACGAGGGAGAGGAGAGGACATGAACGAGCAGAGGGTGCCTTTCACCCGTGCTGTAGCTGAGAGGAGCCAGAGACTGAGAACCCGAGCTCCATCTCTCCCGCTTTGAGGGTCAGCCCTCCAGCAGCAAAACCTCCGGAAAACATGTGCCTCATGTTGTGTTTGCAGACAACCAGGACCGATGTGACTTTCCTAAGTAGTGAGAGGAGTTTTTCTTTTCCTGTTGTTGCTATTGTCGGTGTTGGTGGTGTATGGATGCCTGTGTGTTTGTGTGTAAACCCATGAAGGAACTGTGCTTCCCATGTTGGTACACCAAGGTTCATCCAGGCTGAAGGCGGGCAAGGGGAAGTTTTCCACGGCTTTGATCGTGTCACTCCCTGCTTACAAGGTTCTCAGGGCTCCTTGCTGCAAGGAAGTACACTAAAGTAATTAAATGTTGGGGTAGCAAGCCAAATATAGGACTATTTGCACATCGAAATAAATAGGTATGGTAATGGATTACAATCCTGTGTTCAAGGATCCCCAAGGCCACTCTCACCTTCAGTGATTTACTATAAGGACTCCCAGGTTAGAGAAATTGGTATGCTGATGGTTACAGTTTGTTACTGTGAAAGAATGCAGATCAAAGTCAGCAATGGCAAAAGGTACCTGGTGCAGAGTACATGGGAGGCCAGGTGCAAGTTTGCAGTTGTCCTCTCCCATTATTATAATGTCCTGTAGACATTAATCACACAAAGTGTTGCCAACCAGGGAAGCTCACCTGAGCTTTGGTGTCCAGGGCTTTTATTGGGGGTCAGTCCCATAGGCATGGCTGACTGCCCTGGTGACTGAACTTAATTCTCTAGCCTCTCTGTCAGAGGTGAAGCTGACCATAAATCACATTGTTAGCATAAGCTATCGGTATGGACCGAGGTCTCAAATAAACAGATAGTATTTTTTATCCTCATCTGAGGATGTATTTTCATTGCTTTGAGAGAGAGAGAGGAAGGGAGAAAGAAAAGCATTGATACAAGAGAGAAGCATCGACTGGTTGCCTCCTGTATGCGCCTGGACCAGGATTAAACGTGCAACCTTTCTGTTACCGGACAATACTCCAACCAACTGAGCCACGCTGCTCAGGACTAAGCAGAGATGTTCTTAACAGGCACACTATTCAAAGTGCTTTAAAATTATTGCCTTGGAGGCTGGCAAGGGCCATACCTTTCTTTGGAAGGTACAGGGTTTGGACAACCTGGATCTGTGGAATTAATTCCTTGACTAAAATAAGAATCCATGAGTCTATAATGAAATAAATAGATAGATAATTTTAAAAGGTCCTTCTTATAAAAGAGTAACTAATGATCACAGGAGAAATAACGGAGCTAGACAAATCACTATTTGGTAACCATAATAATACTTAGTTCAAGCCAAGAATCATTAATGGATGCACTAATGAGTTGACTGGCAGTCACCCACAAGATATGTTCATGTCCTAACCTTCAAAAAATGTGAATGTGACTTTATTTGGAAAAAGGGTCTTTGCAGATGTAATTAAATTAAGTAAGTAGTATATTGAGATGGGATCGTCCTTGGTTCTAAATTCAATGACAAGAGTTCCTATAAAAGACAGAGCAGCAGACAGACATACAGCAGAGAAGGCAATATAAGACAGAGGCAGAGATGGGAATAACATGGCCACAAACCAAGGAATGCCGCCGGAAGCTGGAATAGGCAAGAGAGAATTCTCCCCTGGAGCCTCCAGGGAAAACATGACCCTGCAGACATCTCGATGTCAAACTTCAGGCCTCTAGCGTTGTGAGACGATACATTGTTGTTGTTTTAAGCCATCCAGTTTGTCATAATTTGCTGTAGCAGCCACAGGAAACTAATATAGATGCTAAAACCAAAGGTGAAAGAAGGATGTCTCAGGAATTTAGAAGGTCTTAAAGTACCCACAAAATTCTTATTAATTATTAAGGAAAATACAGTAACTCATTAGTGGGGAAACTTGGCAGTAGCCCTTTTACAAAACTCATCGGGTGTCAGAGTCAAGCACAGCTGGTTTGAAGTTCCACCTGCACCATTACCAATTTATATTAGCTCAAGGGAATTTGAGAGTTAATTAATTTCATTAAGTCTCAATTTCCTGTAGAATGGGAATATTAGCAACCAATACTCACATCTTAAGACCATTTTGAGGATGAAATGAGACAATCCATGTAAAGCCCATAGCACAGGATCCAGCACAGAAGTATTCAACACATATTGGTTATTCTAAGGAGAACAGCTATTCACCTACAGAATAAGGTTTAAAGTTCCTGTAATATATTCAGAGAGATAAAATAAACATTCAGTGAAAGACTATATGATCTTTCATTTCCACACCCCTATGTTTCTAGCTCATAATTAAATTGCAGTTCATTCCCAGATGTCCTGGTCTCCATTCATTCAATCTTGCTTCTTCCAGACCCCTGAGCAGCTAAGCCATTCACTGGAGCCCTAGAGTCCATCCTCCAGATCCATAGCTCAGTCCACTCCCTCGACATACAAAATTGATGACCAAAGATGCTTCTTGACGCTCTGCTCACTGGGAGGAATGTCTCATCACTGTCTTTCAGTGACACTTCCCAGTGAGGCTGTGGCTTCCAAAGAAGCAGGTTAAACACAGCTCTTCAGACTCCATTGCTCTCTCTCCGAGGGGCGTGACAGGCAACTGAGAGGGCAGTCGAAGATGATGGATAGGGTCACGCCTCAGAGACCAAGAAAATGATAGTGGGACTTGACTTAATTTCCGATGTTTTAATTTAATTTCTGACATTGACCTAACAGATAAAAATAGGGCTGTCCTGGCGAAGACAGAGCTTATAGTTCCCCCCAGTGTCAGAAGTGATAGGAAAAATGAAAAACAAAGTACCCTTCCCCTCATCAACCCAATTCTCATAAACACATCCCTGATATTCTCAGTGAAGCTGCAAACTGAAACTTCTCAGATCTAATTACTGATTGGTCTATTTGTAACATTGGAATGTATGGAATTATTGACTACATTTTTAGTCAGGCAAGCCCAAATTCTGCATTTCCCAGCTAATAAATGAGGCCACCTCAGTGGAGATGAAATTCTGTGGCTCCCTCCCTCAACGGATGGCCTCCATTACCTTAAAGCAAGTTGCTGAATCCTGGGCCTCAGTTTCTTCAACAACAAAATGTGGGTGATGAACCGCTCAGTCTAACTCCAAGCTACCTACCAGTTGAAATACTTAGTGATTAAAATTTTTTTTCATTTATATATTTTTGGAGAGAGAAGGAAAGGGGAGAAACATTAATGTTGAAACATCAGGGTCCAAACCTACAACCCAGGCATGTGCCCTCACCAGGAATCAAACTGGTGACCTTTTGCTTTGTAAGACATTGCCCAACCAACTGAGCTACACTGGTCAGTTCTGAAATATTTAGTGATTTTTAATGGGATGGGAGGACGGTTGGAAAATGTGGAAAATGTGGGGAGACTGTTCGTGCCTATATTCTAAACCAGGGACGTCAAACTCATTTTCACCGGGCAGTGAGGGGGTTGCACATTAACCTCGAGGTTGCCTTCAAAGAGCCTGACCCAGTGTAATTTTAGGACTAAAATGTAACTACTTCTTAATAGTTAAGAGAGAGCTCCGTGCTGCTTCGGGGTAGAAACAAGGTGCCTGGTGGGATAAAACAAGGTGGAGGGCCAAATTTGGCCTGTTTGCCACCTGTGTTCTACCTCATCACTAACCCTAGACAATAACTCAGAAGGAAGTGAAGAGGGGAGTGGGGGAAGAGACACTCCTCAAGTGGAGGATTTCAGTTCATCTTGTAAACAACCTGCCTTTGCCCTGGCTGGCGTAGCTCAGTGGATTGAGCGCGGGCTGCAAACCAAAGCATCGTAGGTTCGATTCCCAGTCAGGGCACATGCCTGGGTTGCAGGCCAGGTCCCCAGTGGGGACCACATGAGAGGCAACCACACATTAATGTTTCTCTCTCTCTCCTTCTCCCTCCCTTCCCCTCTCTAAAGATAAATAAATAAAAAAAAAGAAAACCATTAAAAACAAAAACAACCTGCCTTTGATTTCATCAATTTTCAAATCCTGTCCCCTAATTTTAGGGTTGAGATAGAAATTCTGATTTGGTAGTTAGAGTGGAATATGGAAACGACTAAATCAACTTTCTGAATGAGTATTTTAAAAATAGTATATGTATGTATTCATTCAATAAACACGTATTTAGAGCCTACTACAATGCCAGGCATAGCACTAAGTGCTGGGTATACAAGGATAGATTAAATATAACTCCTGCCTTTAAGGAACTCACCACTATCTGTGAGGAAAAGTGGCAGATACACAACTAATTGTGATGAACATGATAGTGTTAAATATAGTAAGTATAATTAGCACCATAGGGCAACTGAAAAGGAAGCAATTGGTTTTGCTTTGGTAAGTTGGGGTAATGTCATGGAAATCAAAATGTTTGATCTGGATCTTGAAAGATGAGTACAAGTTCCACAGGCAAAGAATGGAATGACCATTTTTATTTAAAACAAGAATAAGGCTCATTGTAGATTTTTTGACACTATCTAGATCACATTTAAAGCAGCCTAGTTGGAAATTATTTGAAAAAGATCAAGAAGTTTGCAGCATAGGAAGTCTATTTTCAGCAGGGAAGAAGACATTTTCCGTTATCATTGATTTTTACGGAAAAGATTTAATGGTGTTATATTTGTAGACATTTGTAACACTGCAAATAGATGTGTATTGATTTAGGGTAAATTAAGGAAATTTCACCTAATGGGCAAAGGAACATCACATATAGTGACAGAGTACTATTATTTAAAAAAATACTAAAAATTTTCCTTAATATCTTTTTTTCTGATTTATGTAGCATAAACAAACTACATAATGGTGCGAGGGACTATAAAGGTTTTATTGCCACTTGTTTGGTATTGCCTGCATAACTCACTCTGAGTACCAGTTGTGGGTATCTCAAACTAAGTGCCATAAAACATTTACAGCATGCCACTCCACTTCCTACACTTTCCATAGAGACAAAACTTAAGTGCTCACAAAAGTACATATAAACATAATAGTAGTGAAAACTTTTTTGTTTTATTTAGATTACAGACCTGTAGTCTGCAGTAAGAAAATAAATGTTGTAAGGAAGATTTATGTTTCTTCTCCGCAGGATCTCACATTATCTGGCAAATTCCTTCCCCAAGGAAAACCACTTTTCAAAGATATCCTCTGTAAATGCATACTGGAATTAACATTAAATTGGCAAGGTCACTGAGTCTACACGTTTGAATTCATTTGTAAATAACCATTACTCACTTCCTTGCTTCCCCACCCCGGGACCGGACTCCAAGCATCACAGGTGCCGAAAGACTTACAAAAAGGAATGAATAGGAACAAAAGGATGTAGGCGCCAAGAGGAAAACAATCTCCCTGGACAAAATTAATCTCAAAAGAAATAGCTGATCCAATACCGGGTATTAGCGAAGTTTAAACTGCCTTTAAAATGGTGATCGGAGATAATGTATCAAATTTAGTAGAGCTTCTACGCCTGCCTGATTTGCTTAAACCTTTCTGTTAGGCTTATCTTGAGGGATAGATTTCTGTGCCAAGCACACAATAGGTGTTAAACCAGTATTGATTTTTAAAGGAAGTGGCCAATAAGTATAAACTTTACTCTTATTTTTAACTTTTACTTTATGCCTCAAGGACAAAACGATGTTTTCTATGACCCGTTTCCCTACTAGCGTAGAAGAAACGCTCAAATGCAATAGAAGAAACTCAAATAATAATTAAATTACCGTACACCCAACAGATAGGAAATGTTTGGGTAGAGTCCCGCTGAGATTCCAAGTCTCAAACAAAAAACTCCAACACAAAGTGTGCACAGTGAGTTTAAATTTATTGTAATTAAAGTCCTCCAGATGGTAGCTGGATTAATCAATGGAGAGCCACTATTTACCTTAGGACAGAAGATTCTAAAATCCAGAATGAGAAAATCCCCAAGGTGGTGGTGGGCACAGTTAATAAGAACCCTGGGGAAAGGTCTTTTCAATGAGGACTGGAAAATAAAACGTTTGAATTTGAACCTCTTTAAATGTAAACCTCCCCCTAACAGCAGGAAAAGGGTCCCCTAGCCGAGCAAGCTTTGGGCAGGAAGGGAGTAAACGGAACTGTAAAACAGCCCGCTCAGCTGTTTCTGGTTTGGACCTAGGCGCAGAGAAAGAAATCGCCTTGTAGAAACTGAGTATTTGGATCACTCAAAATAATTCGAAGGGTCAAATAACGAGGTCTGTCAAAATGTTGAGAAGTCTCTCTCCCTTGCAGCCCCCAAAGCTGGATTTCCGCTCAAATTCCCCTTCCTCCTGCAGGGTGAACAGGAGGCGCTGCCCCTTCCCACGCGGGGCACGGCGAGCGGATAGCTACCCTTGAAGCCGCAGACAGCGGAAAGTCCGCGGCCCGCAGGCTACGACTGGGGGACGCCCCTGTAGGTCCCCAGAGCCGGCTGGGCTGGGGAGGCCTTGAGCCTTCACTGCCCCAGCTGACCAGCCAGAAGGGGCGGGTGGTGGCGGAGGCCTCGCGGGCCGCCCCCTTGAGCCCCGAGCTACGAGTGCGGGAGCAGAGGGGGGGCGGGGCGGAGGGGGCGGGAAGTGCATCCTGGGAAATCCACCAACATGGGGCGAAGTCGCCGCCGCCGCCGCCGTGAGTCCGGGCCGCGGATGCTGCCGCCTCCTTGACGCCCAGCTGGGGCCTCGCTGCGCGTCGTGGCCCAAGATTCCCAGGCACAGACTGGCCGGCGCGCCTTCTGCCCGCCCGCCGGGGCCATGTGAGGGGGGCAGCTCCCTCCGCCGCCGCCTCCTCCTGTTCCTCCCCCGCCCCTCCCCCCTCCCGCCCCCCCTTCACATAGGGCCTAAGAGGAGCCCCCAGTGCTGCCCGCCCTCCCTGCGCAACCCCCGCGATGGACAGGAACTACGCGACCTCCGGCTTTGCGGACCAGCCGCCGCCGCCCGCGCCCCCCGCTGCCCCGGCCGCAGCCACCGCCGCCAGCGCAGCCGCACAAACCCCCGCCCCCACCTGGGCCTACGAACCCGGAGCCGCGGCCGCCGCCGCCGCCAGTACCAGCGGTAGCAGCGGCAGCAGCCCCAGCCTCAAGGCCAGGTAGGGAGGGTGGGCAGCGAGGTCGTGGTGGGCCAGGCAAGGCCGAGGATGCGTTTGGGGCCTTCGCCCCTGTGCAGCACCGCCCAGGGGTCCGGGCCGGGCGTGGGGAGACCTCCACTAGTCTCTGTGTCCTCGCCCCCCTGCAGGAGAGGCGATTGATGATTCCTCTGCGGTTGTCTGGGGGTGGGTAGGGGCGCCCAGTGCGGGATTCGCGCCTGGGACTGAGCTGGGACTGTGGGTAAAAGGGAGGGCTGGGCGGGAGTCGTGGGTGTCCGTCACCTCCCGGGTTCTGAGCACTCACATGGTGAAGTTTGGGTTCGTGGCTGAACTCGGCTATCTCGGAGACCCGAGAGTGCCTCCGGGGGGACGAGGGGAGCCCCGAAGAGTTGGGGGCAGTGACATTCCATTGTACTGGAACCGACAATGTGGTCTTGGGGGCCCTGGCAGTGTGAGGGTGGGGGAGGCCAGAGAGGAAGAGACTCAGCCGCGTCGCTGACTTTGGGGGACCCAGGAGGGTAGACTGCGGAAGGACCCCTGGGGTGTGGGGCCCCAGGAGGGGTCCTGGTGGCGCGCGAACCCTGCTGCGGGCTGAGTGACATATGTTTGTAGTGGTGGCCAAGATTAAGCTATTTCTCTTCCACGCGTTCAAAGTTACTCTTTGGTTTCCTTCCCTTTCAACAACAGCAGGAAGTAAGGAATCTTTCTTCGACCTCTGTGTCTTGGGGTATCTAAAAGTTGGGAAGAAATTGGGGGGCGGGTGTCAGTGAAGGCCTTAAAAGTTGAATAATAGAAGCATGCTTCTTCATCTCGGCTTCCTGGAGCCCTGGTTCATTATGGAGAGCGGGGTTCAAGAGTTCATTTCTCCAGCATGACCGAGGGAATCTAAAATGTTGACTCTTACTCGATATTTAAGTTCGCGGGAAATGTGGAGTAGTGCCACTTTGTGAAACGGTCATTTGAATGATAACTGGAAGGCGTGGTCTGGTTTGGATGATTCGTGAGCGGGGTGTTTTAAAGCCACTTCTGCTGAACAATGCTGAATCTGGTAGGTAGGTGCAGCTTCTGATTCAAGGACCGGGGAATCTTGGGTTGCTTCATCCTCAACTACCAACAAGAAGCCTCTTGGCTTTATCTCATCAGATTTCTTCATTATTGTCACGACAGAATTGAACTTATTTTTTACTTTATGTATTACAGTGTTCTAGGTTATCTTTGTCTTTATGAAAGTTCCACGTTCATGATTTGGAAAATAGGTGGGGGAATCAGCTGGTCTTTGTCTTAGATAGTATCTTGGGATGACTGAGAATATCAGAAAAATATGGTTCAAGAAAAGGGAAATAAGCTTCTTTAGAAAAATTTAGGTCCTTTGTTTAAAAGACCTGGAATTAAAAAAAGTGTGATGTGCCAATTTGGAAATAAGTACTTAAATACTGAAACCTTTCAGAAATAGTCATGACTTTTTATTATATACAATTAAGAGACATTTTTAAGGAGTTTTATGAAAGATGTTTGGCACCTTTCCCATTATTATTATTATTTTTGGGTGGTAATTTGACTATCATTTTTCAAGTAGCCTTTGCATTGAAAACGACAGTTTACAAATTTAAATTACTCTCTTTTGCGTGAACAGCAATGATAGGTATTTGTGCAGCGTTTTTTATGTTTTAAATGAAAAAATGTTTTATTAGGTAAATGCAACAAATGCTACTTAGTTACTTCTGTTATTTCTTTTAGCAGAATACTTCTGAGGCAAGAAACTAAAATCTACTTGTCATATTTTCCAAATGTTATTTATCAAAATAACCAAGAATGACTTCCCAAACACATTTGAAAACAGTAAGTAGATTCATTTGGAACACATAATCTAAAAGGAATTTATTTTCTGTTTATTGGAAGTTATTGATCCTTCAATGCTAAGTCCCCCTGCCTAAAAATATTTTGGAGGATGGGGGTCAGCAAAATTATAGTAGAGAAAATGCAGGCTTTCCCCCTCCCCCGCCAACTTGCTTTGTTAACATCTTGTGTTAGGATCAGGCCATCTGTACAGGGCTACGCACACTTCTTAATTGTAGTTCATTTTATTCTTCAGACCTTGCAATGCCCTCTTTCATTTCAGTTATATAGAAAATACTGAGTCTGAAATATGCCCTGTAAGTTTTTCAGTATTCTGCATTTTTTAGTAGGCTATTCATATTTTTGTAACATTTTAAAGAGCTTTTTCATAATTCGGGTATCAGTTGAATGTTTTTGTTTCCCTTTGTGGCAGTTTCTTCTTGAAGGTGCAAATGAGTACTAGTTATGATGATGTAATATGGATACTTAATCCATAAAGAATTAGCTTGTCTGTCACCTTGTTTCTAGTAACCTATTTAGAAGCTAACAGATGGTAATGACATTCAGTTGTTCCTGGCATACCATCTAACATCCTACTTTCTGTCTGCTTGATCCTGAAATGGAACATTTTTGTGAGTTGAGGGGGGAAAGCATGGTGAGGATTAAGTGAGGTAACTTGGAACAATGTTTAAAGCAGTGTCCACCATACAGAATAGTATATAGAATAGCATATAAAATATTGGCTTTATTGTCAGCACTCAAAATAATGTTTGGGACACTGTAAGTGTCCATTAAACATGCAGTGAATGAATAAAATAACTATACTACTGGGCAAAATATTTGTTTTTAAAATTTTTTTACTTACTGATTTTAGAGAGAGAGAAAGAACATGGATTTGTTGCTCCATTTAGTTATGCATTCATTGGTTGATTGTTGTACATGCCCTGACTGGGATGGAACCTACAACCTTGGCGTATGAGGGTGACACTAACCAACTAAGCTGCCTGGCCAGGGCAATATTTGTTTCTTTTTCAACAAAAATTAAAACGTGTTTATTAATTTGAGAGAGAGAAGCATCAGTGTGAAAGACAAACATTGATTGGTTGCCTCCCAAACATGCCCTGACTGGGGATGGAACCCACAACCTAGGTATGTGCCCTGACTGGAAATGGAACGCACCACCTTTTGGTATACAGCAGGCGCTCCAATCAACTGAGCCACACTGGCCAGGGCTTTGTTCCTTTTTAAGAGGTACAAAAATGCTTTGGGGACTTAGAGGGGAAAAAATTATGTTAAGTTCACGGGAATCATGGGGAAGCATTTTTCAGTTATATTTCATATACATTGATCAAACTTACTGTTAATGTTTCATAAATGGAATAAGGGATTAGCAGAAAGAGCTTCTGAGAGCAAGTGTTTCAAAGAGGGAGGAAGTGGAATCTGTTACACCTGACAAGGGCTGGTCCTTGAACTGGCACAGCATCATTTCTGCCACAGTCTAATGGTCCCAGTGCAGAGTTATGGGAGGGAGACTATACAAAGCTGTGTTTCATTGGTCACCAGAGTACCACTACCACAATGGATACTAATACTAATAAGGGGTTTTGATGGCAGTCCATGCAGTTTAATTTCTACAGCCAATTGGGAGCTTTGAAAGGTATTGGAGAAAGATGATAATGATCATATGAACAAGAAAGTGTTTTAGTAGTAATTTGGCAATCAAGTACAGAATGTGTTAGGATTGGCAGAGGTAGAAAAGAAGGTAACAAATAAGAGGCAGTTCATCAGACCAAACAGGAATGAAGTTGTATTAGTCAGGGTTCTCCAGAGAAACAGGACCCATGGTGGGGCGGGAGGGAGAAAGAGAAAGAAACATCAATCTGTTGCCTGCTGTATACACCCTAACTGGAATTGAACCTGCAACCTTTTGGTATACAGGACGACGCTCCAACCAACTGAGCTGCCTGGTCAGGGCGAAACACTTTTTTAAAAGTGGCAAGAATGCTCTTATCTCTGTTTTTGGGCTGCTTCCTCTAGGACCACTCTTCCCTCTGATAACCTGCATGGCTTTCGTCCACACTTCATTCAGTTCATAATGTCACATTGCTAGAGAGTCTCCCTTTAGTACCCTTAGTGAAATGGTATCCTTTCACCCTACCTACTCTCATCACTGTATAGCCCGATACCCTGCTTTAAGTTTCTTCTTAAAAAATACATATTTTTAAAAGTTTATTGATTTTAGAGAGAGAGAAATTGAGAGACAGAAAAACATTGATTTTTTTGTTCCCTTACTTATGCATTCACCCGTCAGTGTGCCCTAACCAAGCGAACATGCAACCTTGGCATATGGAGACAACAGTCTAACCAACTGAGTTACCTGGCCAGGGCCCCTGCTTTAAGTTTCTTCATAGCACTTATCAACGCTTGATATTAAATATTTGTCTGCTCTTGTTTATTGTTGGTTCCTGTCCATTAACTTGGGTGTTTCTTGACAGTTCAATTCGAACTGTTTGTTTTTATCTATTTGTCTATTATAAAAGTATTTGTTTTATAATAAGTGTTCAGTAAATATTGATTTAATAAAGGATGGAGTATACTCTTTTTTTAAAGACAGACGTTAACTTTTTTTTAAGATTTATTTATTTTTAGAGAGAAGGGAAGGGAGGTAGAAAGAGAGGGAGGGAAACATCAGTGTGTGGTTACCTCTCACATGGCTCCCACTGGGGACCTGGCCTGAAACCAAGGCATGTGCCCTGACTGGGAATCGAACCAGCGACCCTTTGGTTCACAGCCCGCACTCAATCCACTGAGCTACACCAGCCAGGGTGGAGTATAGTCTCTTTTGATGTATTATCTAATA
The DNA here is from genome assembly GCA_028533065.1 of Trachops cirrhosus. NCBI lineage: Eukaryota > Metazoa > Chordata > Mammalia > Chiroptera > Phyllostomidae > Trachops > Trachops cirrhosus. Next base: position 19,589,263 of record CM052543.1, on the reverse strand, counting down.
TTTAGTTTTGGCCTCCAGAAGTTTAAGGTTGTTTAGGGATCATGACCATATAAGTTGGTCCTGTGGTAGGGCTCTACGCATTCATGGGATGTAACTAAGCATAAAAAAGGAAATTTTCATGACTTAATGCCATCATTCTCATTACAGTAGTGTGTGATCACTGATCCTATTTTAAATACCTCGAGAGAAGATTTGTCTGACCCAGTGAAGTGTAGCAAACACAAAAAATGTGAATTAGCTAAAATACTTTGCTTGAATCTGCTTAAATTAGATGGCTTCACATTTTAAAACATTTCTCATATCGAGCAGACTGCAAGATGAATATTATTGTAGTACAAAGCAGCTGGTACTATCCTCACTTAAACAGACATAAAACTATTTAAGTCAGAATTAGATTTGGCCAGAACCACAAAGGGTTTAGTGGAATAATGCCAAAATAAAAGGGGTAAACCATTTGGGATGGTGGTATTTAAGGAGAACTGTGGCTCAACAAAACCAAACCTCAGACTAAAACAAAATAGAAATGGTCTTTTACTACTGGTTAATATCTTTGTTTAACTTTATTATTATTTTTTTAAACAAGAGCAAGTTTGGGCTCAATCTGATCTTCAACATACTAATGACTAGAATTGCTTTTAAGACTTAACTTCTAAGTTGTGTTTTAATGTAGCATAGGAAATGACCGTTTCAAACTTGCTATTAGAAGCTAATCTAATACACCAGCTAATCTTGAGTTATCATGAACCCTGTTATTATCATTTTAGCATCATCCTCACAAAGTATATTTTGGAGTATGTCTGTTATTCACACTTAACAGACATGTTTATTAAGAAATTTTAAGAGAGTAAGCTTGCAAATTATGACACTTGAATAATATTTTATGAACTCTTTTAAAACTATTTTTTCAAAATATATACCTTATCTCTAATGTTCATTATCATGCCTCCACATTAACCTTTGCTGTGAACCAGAAATCCAGAACATGAGTTACCCTACTTAGAAGTTGTTTTTCTGTACTATAAACAATAACAACATTTGTATTATGGGAAATTACAGACCAAACACATGTAGAGAGAATGGTGTAATGAATTCCTATGTGTCCTTTATAGCGAACTTCAGTAATTTCCACACATGGTCAGTCTTGTTCCATGTGTATCTCCCACCTAATTTCTTTCTACTTTGGTCTGTAATTTTGGATAATTTCAAAGCAAATTTCAGGCCATGTATGTATTTCTCAACCATAATATGTCTCTGAAAGGTAAAGACTTAAAAAAAATTTTAACATAACTATATATGTTCTTTTTGATTAAGGTTATCCATAAGTATTCTACCTGCTTTGCTGTCTGAAGCATAAGTAATATATAGTACAATTATGATTGTACAAAATACTAGTGGTTTTGTTATGTCTTTGGAGTTACAAATTTCTGGAAATTTCCTTAGGATTACAGACCTTTTGAGCCTCTGGAAAATTTCTGAGTAATTCTAATTAAAATCTCTAGAGAAAGAAGAAATAGTGCAGTGAGTATCAAAATGAATATTATAACTCTGGATTTTTATTTCCCCGGAAAATCTTTTTCTCTATTCTAAAGTGTAATTTTTTATATTACACCAAAGATATATAAGTGTGTGTAAATCTAGTCCACATCCTTGACCAGTGAGCTCAGTTGGTTGGGTGTCATCCCGCAAAGCAAAAGATCACTGGTTTGAATCCCAGTCGAGGCACATGCCTGGGTTACAGATTTGGTGCCCCTGGTTGGGATGACAGGCAACCGGTAGATGTTTCTTTCACATCTGCCTTTCTCTCCCTCTCTTTTTTTCCCTCTCCCTTCCCTTGTTTCTAAAAATAAATGAGTAAATAAAATCTTTTAAAAATCTAGTGCACAAATGTGAAAAGTGATAAATATGCATCTTTTGATAGTCTTTCATTAACTAATACCAGAAATCCTAGACTATGCTAATAATAGTGAACAAAACTGTAATGTAAAAGTTCAGCTCTACTAGTTTCTTAACAAGGAAGAAATTTAATTTGTTAAGGGAAAGACTAAGTCATAAACAATAAGATGCATTGCAGAAGCTAAAATAAAACATTCCATCCATACATTTGTATTATGGAAATATAAACTTATTTATTGTAAGAAATAACCAGCTGTATATTAATTTATTTTTTTAATATTTTATTTATTTATTTTTAGAGGGGAAGGGAGGGAGAAAGAGGGAGAGAAACATCAGTGTGTGGTTGCCTCTTGCCTATGCCCCCATTGGGGACCTGGCCTGCAACCCAGGCATGTGCCCTGACTGGGAATTGAACCAGTGACCCATTGGTCCGCAGGCCAGCACTCAATCCACTGAGCCACACCAGCTAGGGCTATATTACTGTATTTTTAATAATTCTTTCAGAACCTGTGATGAGAGAGAACCATTCAGGACCCACATGACCATTTTTGTCCTCCTTTTAAGTGAACATGTTAATGTCTGGACATTATAGGTAGTTAATACACTGTAGCCATTTGAATCAAAAAATAATTTGCTCTGACAGATAAATTACTTTTAAAAGAAAGGTGTTAAAGAAAAATATTGGGGCTGAGAAAGGTTGGACCTAAAAATTTTATCTTTGTTCAAAGGAAGGGTCAATGATACATACAAGTGATGACAGAAATAAAAAGGAAGATGATAAATAAATAGGATTTTGGAGTTGTATCCAATTCAGACCTTGGTGACTCTTGTTATCATGGATATAGCCAAGCATATACCACATGCCCATCATATTTCATTTATTTCCTGACAGAATAGATGGGAACTGTAAGTGGCCTTGACTTTGGCATTGTTTTTTCCTTGACATCTGCCACAAATGCCAAAATCTCTCTGTTGTGAAAAATGTTTGGAATGGAATGATTGATTTGTGAATATTCTCTACCAGTTCATTAGGCAGGAAATAACATAACTAGTCTTCACTTTACTTTCTAAGGAAAACAGAAACACCTGTTTAACCAGCATAATTGTATTGTTTGTGTATAAAATGAAGTAGGATTTTTTTGGTAAAGATCATTAACGATGTATATAACAGTTAAAACAAACGTATCTCAAAAAATCATACTTGATTTAATAATTCTTATTACAAAGTACCAGGTGTACCTCCAGTACACCAGTTACCAATTGGGAGTCCGGCATGAAACATGATTGCACTCGGATGGTTCATCTGAGGCCATTTTAATGAAGGGTTCGATTTTATATCTGGAAGCCCAAAAGGGAAATGGGGACAGTAAGTGAGTAGAGGCACTGGGAAGCCACTTCCAGTAGTTCCGTGAAGGGGCAGTCGTTACTGGAGCCCAGAAGGAGCTGTATTTGTGGAGGGATGTTGCATGACTTGAGTCACAGTTGAGTTAGAAGGAGGAAATGGACAAATAATACAGTTCTGTCGTCTGTCTTCAGGTCTTCTGAGGACCCTACTTGTAGTGTAAGGAGTTACTTTGTTCTGAGTTAGTCTTAAAAATGAGCAAATTAAGGCCCAAAGCAGCTTTAAATTGCCCAGGTCCTTTTAGAGCAAATCCAGGCTGTCGGACTGTTGCAGCATTTTAGAAAAAAATTAACAGCTTTATTGAGATTTATTTTACACACCATAATGTTCATATTAACTGTACAATTCAGTGACTTTTTTTACTATCTTTACATCACTAGTATCAACACAATCTAATTTTCAAATGTTTTCATTATCCCCAAAAGATACCTCATTCCCATTTGTAGTTATTCCCCATTCTCACCCCTATTTCTAGGCAACCATTGTTCAATATTCTGTCTCTATAGATTTGCTTTTCTGGACATTTCATATAAGTGAAGTCATAAAAATATGTGTTCTTTTGTGTTTGGCTTCTTTGACTAAGCATGATGCTTTTGACATTCATCTGTGTTGTAGCATGTAACAGTACATGTAAGTACTTACAATGGAATAATACTCTGCTGTATAGATATAGCTCAATTTGTTCATTTACAAGTTCATGGACATTTGGGTGTGTTTTTACTTTCTGGCTCTTGTGAATAATGCTGCTTTGACAGATGTATTTCTTTTAAAAGAAAGGTGTTAAAGAGAAATATGGGGGATGGGAAAAATTGGATCTGAAAATTTTGTCTTTATTCAAAAGAAAGGTAGCAATCTTATACAAATGCTGTGAACATTTATATAAAAGAATTTGTTTGAACACATGATTCATTTTCCTTGGGTAGACACCTAGGAGTGGAATCGCTGGGTCATGTGGTAAATCTGTGTTTAACATTTTGAGGAACTACCAAACTTGTTTTCTAAAGTCACTGCACTGTTTTGCATTACCACCAGCAGTGTGTGAGGGTTTTAGTTTATGTCCTTGTCAAGACTCATATTTTTTTTTATTGCTATTAATATCCTGAAGAGTTCACCATTTTTAACATGTAGATTTCTCTTTTCCCACGGTTTTCTGCAAACTCAGGTTTAAGGGAAGGGAAGTGTCTTTATCATCAACAACCTTGTTATTTTCACTGTTTTTTAAGCTAAGAGATATTGCTATAGAATTACTCAGCAGTTGGTAGCCAAGTTTATTAAACTCTTCAACCCTTAACAATAATTTTTAAGTAATTTTTAGTCAAATATGGAGCTACTTGGGTAGTAATGTGTATATGAGGGGTGTAGTGGTTATGACATTGAAAGGTGTATTTGATTTTAGGATTCCCTTTGCTTTCAATTTTAGTGTGGGAACTGATGGAAATGTTGTAGCAGGTAGCAGCTAGAGCCACCTTTTAAAAGTGTATTTAGTCACAGCCCTTGCTTTAAAAACCTTCAGTTGTTGCCCTGGCCAGGTGATTCAGTTGGTTGGAGTGTCATCCCATACACTTAAACGTTGCAGGTTCAGTTCCGGGTCAGGGCACATACCTAGGTTGTGTGTTCAATTCTTTGTTGAGGCGTTTACGGGAGGTAACCAATTGATGTTTCTCTCTCCCTCCCTTTGTTTCCTTCTAAAATTAATAAACATATCCTCGGGTGAGGATTTAAAAAACAAAACAAAACCCTTCAGTTGTTTTCTATTGCACTTGGAATAAAATCCAAACTCCTTAGTAGTGCCCGTAAGCTTTTCATGTCTGCCTTTTGCCTACTACCTCTTCAGGCAAATCAGTCTCCCTGCCACTTTCCCTTCTCTCAGAACACTCAAAACATGTTGATCTTTCTTCAGCTTCCCTACATAGCAAACTCTTTCCCACGTCAGGCCTTTGTATGACCCTCTTCACTTCCTCAGCTTAGTGTCTCCTTTTTGTGGAGACTTGTCGATCACTGTGTCTTCCGAAAGTAGTGTCCCCATAGCTTCTGTTCTCAACCCTTTTCTCATGTAAGACACTTTCTGGCAATGCCACCCAGTTCCATGACTCAGAAATACCATTATTTCCCACTCAAACTTCTTTTCCTGAGTTTTAAATAGGAATGTTCATTAGTGCTCTTTTGAGTATTTCTCACCCTATCTATGAACACCTCGCCTCGGACGTAATGCATCCCAAATCAAACTCTTCAATACTTGTTCAGCCTTATGGGCAGTTTCCTATCATTCATGATTTCTCCATCTTCCCCCACAAATATTTGTTGGCCATGTTTGCCAATTCTGTTTCCTAAGAGTTCTCAAATAGCTAACTATTGCTACTTTCCTGTCCTTAAAATGTTTTACCTGATTTCTAGGGGTAGGATGTTGGCCTTCTTGCCTTCAGGCTCTCTGTGTTCCTCATACCGCTTATCAGATTATCTTTCTAAGATAGTGATTCTCTGCTACCAGTACAAGGCAGAATTGTCTGAAGAGCTTTATCGAGAGGTTCCCATGTCACAGTTACAAATAAATAACTGCTGGAAGTGAGAACTGGGAGTACATAGTTTGAAAAACACACCAGATGATGCTCATGAGCACCCCTGTTTAAAAAACATTATTTTAAAATAAAATTTTAATATTTTAACTCTGATTAAAATTCTTTATAGGCTTTTGATTCCTTTGAAGATAAAAATGTGGATCTTATTTTCAACACAAATTTTCTATAATCTGGCTTCTGTCTGACTCATATCCCCATCCCTCAATAGAACTATGCAGAATTATGTACAGGTCTACTAATGTATCATGTTACTCACATTTTCCAGGTTTTTATATATGGTATTCTCTTCTTGAATGCTCTTTGTTTCTTTCCTTGGATAATTCTCCTCTTCCAATACTCAGGTATCATTTCTTAGAGGTAAACCTTATTGATGTGTTATGTTTGTTTATTTACTTATAATTTTATTTTTCTATCTTCTAGTGCTTAGCATAATATTTGGCAGTCAGTAAATGTCAGTCATATAAATGCAGACCTCACCTTTGGATACAATAATAATAATATTACTTTTGGATAGCATTGATTGAAAATGATGTGCCAAACACAGTATTTTGCAAAATGTTAAATACATGCTTTTTCATGTATTCTCACAACAACCTTATGAACATGGGTGTTCTTATTACCCATATTTTAAAGTTGAGGACACTGAGACAGGATAAGTATGTGGTTAGCCTCAAGTTGCAGAATTGGTAAAGAACAGAACTGGATTAGAATCCTGTGGCCTATTTACAAATCCTGTGCTTTTATATAGGTGTTACATAGTTGTTTCATGGTTTATTTTTTCAAATTTATTATACATAATCCTTTAATAAGGCCTGATTATTCTTATGGTTCAAGTTTTGTTTATAATTCTTATGCCATGATTATTTAAAATAACATTAAGGTATGAGTGGGACAGACATGCTAGAGTTGGAAACACAGTTAACTGAGTGAACTCAGTGTTTATGTCGATGCAGTTTTGAGGACAGATTTTGTACTAAAGAATACTGTGTGATAAATGAAGCAAAAATATTCAACTTAACTCAGAATATTAGAAATACAAAGAACATTAGATTTGCTGAGAGTCTTGAAACATGTTATTTGTAGAATCAGGATTGGAATCTAGGCCTCCTGATTTTTAATCTAGGGTTCTTATCCTTTTCAACTATGAAGAGTTGATATATGTAAGAATAAAACAATATTTTCAAAGATTAAAGAGAATTCTGTTACTATATTAGAATATATTTTTTCCAGTGGCCAAATTCTTTAACACAGAGAAAAGTGATATTACTACTTAAAGGCAAAATCATTCATTCAGCGCTTAAATAACTTACGACTTGTGTGCAAGTTCTGGCTTGTTGCTGGGATTTAACATATTTCATGGAACTTTTGCTAATTGATTTTTAAACTTGGAATGTGTTTTATTTCTTAAGTATTAGGAACATAAAAGTATGTTATGCAAGGAGCAGAATTTGTAAATCTTATTGCAATGTCGATATAAACCATAAGATAACTTACTCTTAATATATTCAAAAGCATTTTTCTTTTTCTAAGATTTTATTTATTTATTTTTTAAAGGTTTTTTAAAATTTATTTTTAAAGAGGGGAAGGTAGGGAGAAAGAGAGGAAGAGAAACATCAATGTGTGGTTGCCTCTCACGTGACCACCCCTCCACTGGGGACCTGGCACACAACTCAGGCATGTGGCCTGACTGGGAATAAAACTGGCGACCCTGTGGTTTGCAGCCCTCACTCAGTCCCCTGAGCCATACCAGCCAGGGCAGAAGATTTATTTGTAGAGAGAGGGGAAGAGAGGGAGAAAGCAAGGGCGAGAAACATCAGTCAGTTGCCTCTTGTGAGCCCTGTAACTAGGGACCTGACCTACAACCCAGGCATGTGCCCTGACCAGGAATCAAAGTGGCAATCTTTTCGTTTGCAGTACAACTCCTAGTCCACTGAGGCACACCAGGCAGGGCACATTTTTTTCTTATGATCATATACGATCTTCATTGCAAAAATTGCCATTGTAAATGAGATTTTTATGTCAGCTTTCTCATCTGCCTCAAAACTTAATTTTCTTTGTTAAATAAGTTAGATTAAAATTAGGGAAGTTTAGGGAAAGAATATTCAGACTTAGAATAAAAAAGGTAAAAGAGCAGTAACTGAATCATTATCTCTATCGGTTTGTTTTATTTCTCAGGAAAATGTCAGTTTTTTAAAAGAATTGAAGTGACAGCTCCTGAAGGAAGATACTTCCCCATACAAAATTCTGACCTTTCTTATCAAGATTGAGTCTACACTCTGCTTTCAGTATATGGGGAGAGAATAGAAGATAAAAGTTTTGCCCTGGCTGGCGTAGCTCAGTGGATTGAGCACGGGCTGCGAACCAAAGCGTCGCAGGTTCGATTCCCAGTCAGGGCACATGCCTGGGTTGCAGGCCAGGTCCCCAGTGGGGACCACATGAGAGGCAACCACACATTGATGTTTCTCTCTCTCTCCTTCTCCTTCCCTTCCCCTCTCTAAAAATAAATAAATAAAATCTTTAAAAAAAAAATCTTTAAAAAAAAAAAAAAAGAAGATAAAAGTTTTATGCTAGGCTGGGAAGAAGTTTGAAACATTTGTTGTGGCTCATCCTTTGTCTCCCTTCTCTTGTCCAGACCTTAGCTCCTGCTTATATGTTTGGAGTATGTAGACGGACAATAAAAAAATCTTTGCTCTCTCTCCCCACCACCCATCTAGGCCTTGGGGGCTATGTAGAGAGCTATGTCATCATGGTCCTATGTTAAATAGATGTACATTTATTCAAAGGAGATTTTACAGTGGCTCACATATGGGAGTGAGAAATAGGCCATGTCTTGAGGCATTTTTTTCCAGGAAGAAAAAAAAACTTTTTAAATTCTCACCTGAGGACACTTTTTCCATTGTTTTTAGGAAGAGAGACAGACAGAAAGACAGACATATGTGAGAGAAACATTGATTGGTTGCCTTCTTGTACATGCCTCAACTGGGAATCAAACCGGAGACCTTCTGGTCTACTGGATGACACTCCAACCCCCCGAGCCACCAGGCCAGGGCCACACATTTTTTTCTTTTTTTAAGGGCAAATAATTTGAACAAACATCACTAAGAGACGCTAAAAGAATTGTTTATAAAAATAAAAAACATGCTTCTCATCATTTGTTATTAGGGAAATGCAAATTAAACCACAAGGAGATACCACTATACCTACCTGGAATGGGTAAATTTAAGAAAACTGAAAAAGATCAAATGGTCACAAGGATATAAAGCAAAAAGGGAATGTTCATTCATTGTTGATAGTAATGTAAAATAGTACATGCACCTATTTTCTCATCCAGTAATTCTACTCCAAATATGTGATTTAGGGAAGTGAAAACATATGTCCACAAAAGACTTGTATACAGATGTTCACAACAGGTTTATTCATAGTAGCCCCTAACTGAAAACAACCCAAATGTCCACCAGGTGACTAGGTAAACATGTTGTGACATAGTCATACTCATTGAAAAGGAATGAACTACTCATTCCTTCACAACAACATGGATTTATCTCAAAAACATGCTATATGAAAAGAGCCAGACATAAGAGTACAGACTATAATTCCATTTATATGAAATTCTAGACCAGACAAGCCTAAATTTTAGTGACATTAGACTTAGTGGCTTTCTGGGGATGAGATGAAAAAGATGCTGACTTCAAAAGGGCATGATAAACCTTTTGTTCTGTTGGAAATGTTCTGCAAGTTGGTAGGTATTTTGATTATACTGGTGTCTACATTTATCAAAAAATGTGTACACATTGAACATTTAAGTACACTTAAAATGGGTGTACTTTATTGTAAATTATACCTTAATAAAATTTATCTTTAAAGTTAAAAAAGATTTTAAAATAATCCTAAAATTGAATCTTCAAACAGAAACAAAATCTAATTCCTGTATGTAATTAATAAGGTTGCTGTAGCAAAGAATTATATATTACTTTTGAATCAGTGTTCTAAATGTATACATTTAGTGGGATAATCTTGGGACAGAAAACACTGTGAAGAAATACTTAGTAGATTTGTTTTTGGTAGAGATTGCATTATAGTATTTTCAAGTAGAGCTAATGAGTAAATAAATATACTGAAGTAGTTATGAACTAGGAGTGTAACCTTAGGAAAAGGGACATATACACGTGAAATGAAGGAAGATGAGGAGTACTATATTGGATTTGAATTAGAGTTGTCGGTATTAACCCCAGTATTTATAAAGACAATTAATTATTTTCCTAGCTACATCCACCAAAAGAGCCTAGAAGCAATGAATGACGTTTTGGGCACTGAACACACCTTACACCTAGATCTTGGTTTCTAAATGCCATTGCCCAGATAAAGGGCTAGTAGAAATGATTGATTTCAGGTCCTGTACAAGGAAAATAAAAAGGTGAGCCTGAAACATCTTGTGCTAGAAGAATGTGTTTGAGCACCAAGGAGGATGTATCAAAAGAAGACGGGACCAAAGGGGCAAATTGAACATCAAGAGTCTACAGTAATATATGTTTTTAAAGTATAATATATACACATTCCTAAAAAACATTAAAATATAGAAGTATAGTATATTATATACACATAAGAGGAGAAAGGCTCATTTTTACTTTACAGAAGAATGCTTTTACATATTGAAATAACGATATAATTTAATGATAGAAACCTACCATTTCCAATATCCAGTGCAATAATTGAATTAAAGGTCTTGAGTGGATGATATCTAAAGTCATTGGCTGTTGGGATCAAGGTATTTACAAGTTGGGATCAAGTGTTAAAATAATACCTCAATGGCACATTAATTGCCAAGGAGGTAAAAATTACATGGAGAGATCTGACAGAACTGTTCAGTTTAGCATCACCCATAATGAGACAAACTGACATTGTGAGCGTCCTCATGTTATGCAGTAAGAAGTTCAAAACATCACTGTACTTATCATGATGTAGGGATCAGACCAACCCAGAATTTGGGATAGCCTATAATGCAAGAAGTCTGTGTCATGAAATCAAGACAAAAGGGATCTGGGATCTGAGGGCAACTGTTCTAAATTTAAAGAGACAGAACCAAATGCAATTCTTGAATTTGATTGATCCTATATTGAAAAAACTTAAAAATTCCATGATAATTGAGGGAATTGGAATATGACCTCTGTATTGCATGTTATTTAATTTTTTTTAATTTATTGATTTTAGAGAGACAGAGGAAGGGGTGGGAGAGACAGACAGACATTGATTTGTTGTTCTACTTTCTTATGCATTTGGTTGCTACTTGTATGTGCCCTGACCGGCAATGGACCGGCAACCTTGGTGTATTGGGACGACACTCTAACCAACTGAGCTACCCAAGCTAGGGCACATGCTATTGTTGACTCATTGTTAAGGTTCTTCAAGTCTAATAATTGGTTAATTAGGAGAGTGACCTATCCTTTGGAGATAAAATTGAAGGAATTAAGGATGTAGTATCATGATGTCTCCAAGCTATTTTCAACTGGTTTTGTTAAAAAAAAAAAGTGTGTAGAAAGAAAGATAAAACAAATGTAACAAAATGTTAACTGTTGAATGTTACACGACAGGTGTATGGGTTATTCCTTGTACTACTGTAAGTTTCTCTGGGTTTAAAATATTCAAAAAATCAAGGGAAGAAAACATCTTGTTCTGAATGACTCTCAGGCTTGAGATTTTCTAGGTGAGCTTTTGGGAAATAATATTTGAATTATCTTCTATTCCATAGAATGTTAGAATTAGAGGGGCCTTAGAGATGATCTTGTCTGTTATTCATGCAGATGAGGAAATTAGTCTGACAGTAATTGAGTCAGTTATTGCAATCACACCAGTGATTGAGCTTGGATAATGAATTCAGCTCTTTTGTTTTCCAGTATATTGCTTTTCCCACTGTAACGTGTTTTACCTCTCCCAGGCAGTAAAATTTGAAATAAGAAAAATACTATTTATTATTTTTCTTCCTACTATATCTTCAATATATTTTCCCTGTTTTGACAGTATTGTGAGACTGTGTCTATTTGTGTATAGGTCAGGATTTTATTCAAAGACTTGTACTTTGATAATTGCTCTCCTAGAATATTTTTTTCTAGAACTGTTTTGATCTTATGGTTTGGGTGATATGTTTTTGGTCACTTATTTTTATTATCCTCTAGTTTAAGCTATGAAGAAGGACATCCCTCACTCTCTGAAACAAATCTCCTTCAGAGACAGACTTTTGCAGCCTCTCATCAGCTTCCTGGATATTCTACCACACCTCAGCCAACCGGTAAAAACTCTATGTGAAGTACATGAATCTGGGTACATTTGGTGAGCAAGAAGAAAACTCAGCTTTCACATGTTGGGGTATGAGTGTGTGTCAGGACATAACAGTGCCATGGGAAACTTTAAAATGAAAGTGAGATTAAAAGCTTTGTCTTTTATTGATAAGGAATATCTATATAATTAGTTGGAAGATTTTTTTCATGCATCTTTGTAGAGTTTAAATTACAACTGTGCTTGGTCAAATTAATATTTGTTTGCTATTTCAAAATAAATCAGGTGAGGGTTATAGTATAGAGCTTTTGGCCTCAAATTTCAGAGATTTTTTTTAAAAATACAATCAGGAATGTAATTTTATATTAACAGTATTTTTACTTTGGGATATATTTTGTCTTGAAATGTAGGTCTTTCTGGAATATTTGATACTGGTGTGAACAGTGCCAGCACTAACACTAAGGAATCTTCAGTAATGAACTTTCTCTCTTCTGTTGAATCTCGAACAGCTCAGGCTGCTTCTTCAGGAACTACTCTTTTACCACAATTCAGGGCTCCATCCTGGCAGACAGGTGATTCTTTGTTTTCAGAATTTTTAAGTCTTATAAAAATATACTTTGTATGGCCTTGTCATTACGGTAGTATCGCTGAGAGTGAAGTTAATTATTGATTTTCCAGTGAACTTTGAAACCTGGAACTTTTCACAATTTAAAGATAGACAAAATTAAAGAAATTGTTACCAGCAGAAATTCAGTTTTAACACTGATAAAAAAACCAACAATTTGAAGAGGTGGATAATTATAAAGAAGCCTTAGAAGTAAAATTTTCATCTGTCAATTTAAGTACAGTTGACTCTTGAAAGAGGTGGGTGTGTGTTAGGGGCATGTTGGCTTACCGTACAGCTGAAAATCACATATCACGTCTTTTTTTTTTTTTTTTTTAAAGAAAGAAATTTACATTTTTTTCAATTACAGCTGACAGTATTATTATATTAGTCTCAGGTGTACAGCATAGAGTGGTTACACGTTTATATAATTTGTGAAGTGATTCCCCTTGATATAATACTAGTACTCATCTGGTATCATACATAGTTATTACAATATTGACTATATTCCCTGTGTTGCATGTGACTTTTGACTCCCCTAAAACTTAACTACTAATAGCCTACTATTGACTGGAAACCTTACCAATAACATAGTCAATTAACGCATGTTACACATTATATATATTACGTACTGTATTCTTAGAATAAGCTGGAGAAAATATTGTTAAGGAAAATCTTAAGGAAGGGAAAATACACTAACAGTATTTATTTTAAAAATTCTATAGCCCTGGCTGGTGTGGGTCAGTGGATTAAGTGCTGGCCTGTGAACCGAAAGATCACTGGTTTGATTCACAGTCAGGGCACATGCCTGGGTTGGGGCCAGGTCCCCAGTTGGGGGTGTGTGAGAGGCAGTCAATCAATGTATCTCTTGCGCATCCATGTTTCTCTCCTTCTCTTTCTCTCTCCTTCCCCCTCTCTCTAAAAATAAATAAATAAAGTCTTCAAAAAAAAAATCTCATGTAAGTAAGTGAACCCATGCAGTACAAACCTGTGTTAAGGGCCAATTATAGTTCTTGTATACTTGAAAGGAGTAAAAATTAATTTTTTTCCCATTTCAGCTTTACTTACTATAAAACTGTAAGATATTTAAAGTATAGTTTGTGATGATTTAATATACATTTACATTGTGAAAGATTTCCCCCTCATCTAGTTAATTTACATATCCATCACTTTACATATTTCTTTTTTTGAGTTTTGTTTTTGTTTTTGGTAAAAGATTAAATTTCACTTATTTTAGTGACTGCAGGCAAGGTAGGCAGTATGGTCAAAAACTATCATGGGACTGATTTCATCATTAAAGTTATGTAAACTTATCCTTCATTGAAAAGATTGAATCACTATTTAATAAAAGTCTTAACAAGTTGATATTATACAGAGTGGGGCAAATGTAGGTTTACAGTTCATGGAAAATAGTATGGTAACTAATTAATAATAATACAAGAATACACTTTCACATAATTACAACTGTAAACCTACTTTTGCCCTATCCCGTTTTGTGCCCATTTATATGCACTTTTTAATTTTATTTTTGAACTGTTTTTCACCCACAATTATTTGTATGTATTTTTATTTTTTGCAGGATGACAGGAAGGTTTGTTTTTAAGGTTTTACCTAAAGAATAAGAAATGTCATAGCATATTTGAGAAAATATTTGTAAATGGTAGCTATAGGAAATTATAGTTTATTCTGATATAAATTACACTCATAGAGCTTCTCAATATGCCTCAGCAATTTTTTTCTACTTCCAAGGAGATAATTAATGTTTTAGTATGAAATATACAGGATATTAAAAAACACAATGGCTTCATATTTTGCTTCCTGCAATAATTTTATATTACACATATCCAGTTAGCCTTTCTATTCTTGTTCCTGTGGTTATATTATTTTAACCATTAATTATAAGTGTTATTTATTCTTTTAAGTGTAACTAGATATTTTCATTCCTTGTAGTAGTAATACTTTTTTGACATTTAATGGAAAGAAGTGAGAAAAGAATGTTTTTGAAAGGGCTAGAGAATCTGTTTTCCCGTGAAAAAAATTTTTAAATGGAAGCTCACTGAGCATGTAAACAATACAAGGGTGTATAAAATGGAAAATGATAATTTTTAACAACAGTTCCACTTTTTTAGAGAAGATTTAATAGTTTGATATTCACTCTCTTTTGATATCTTTGTATATCAAAATATATATCCACCTAATTAATGTTCATAGCAGCAATGTTATTAGGATATGCCATCATCATTTGATCAAACCCCTGTTGATGGACATTTAGGTTGTTTCTACTTTATGTACAATAACTGTAGTGAATATCTTTTGTAGATGTCTTTGTGTCTACTTATAAGGGGGCACCCTCAAAAAACCCAGAATTTATGTATCAAATATTGTGTATTCTTACATGTTTAAATTTCAGTCACCTTCAAAGTACTCTCCATTTGATGCAATACACCTATGGAGACATTTTTTTCCACTGCCCAAAACAGTTTTTGAACACATTGATTTTGATGCCTTTTAGTGCTTCTTTTGCACATCACCTCTTGCATATCAGCAAAATATTTCCCATTAAGGATTTTTTTCATTAGGGAAACAAAAACTCACTCAGGGTAAGATCAGGTGAATGGAGAGGGTGGGGCAACGGAGGTCATGCTGTTTTTGGTCAAAAACTGCTAAACGCTCAGCACACTGTGGGCAGGTGTGCTTGCAAATTACCCGTCGTGACCACAAATGTGTTGAGTCTTAAAAAAAAATTCACTGGAGCCAAATGGGGCCTCTCATAACAATGCCAGCTGGTACACTGATATAGATGGGTTCCTAGAACACTCACCCAGGTGGGGAAGCCTGTACTACAAAGGGCTCGCCTTCCAGAAGATAATCCGGGGTTTTTTGGCTCTCCTTGTGTTTCCATAGGATAAATTTCTTGAATTGAAACTTTTGGATCATAAGGCATACACTTTTTTACTTTAGCTTTATATGGCTAAAATGCTGTTCTGAAATGTTAGCAATTTCTTCTTGACAATACTTTATTAATTTCTGATTAGTTTTTATGATAAACATGCATCTATTGCTATTGGAAGTTGTTCATAGGAAGTCAAAACTTGAAATGCATGAGGTTTTTTTGTGTACATATATTTTGATTAAAAAAACTTTGCAATAGTGACCTTCTGTTGTGAGATTTATTGATCATGTTAAATGTAGGCAGTTAATTTCAATTTTAATGTTAAGAATATTTTAGCTTTTCCATTGGTGTTTTGCATTAGGTAAATTAATCACTAGAGATTATGCACATTTTTACTGGTTTCTTAATTGACCTTGTCTAACTATATAAAACTCATTTTTTTTAAAGATTTTATTTATTTATTTTTAGAGAGGGGAAGGGAGGGAGAAGGAGAGAGAGAGAAACATCAATGTGTGGTTGCCTCTTATGTGGTCCCCGCTGGGGACCTGGCCTGCAACCCAGGCATGTGCCCTGACCAGGAATCGAACCTGTGATGCTTTGCTTTGCAGCCCATGCTCAAACCACTGAGCTACGCCAGCCAGGGCTATATAAAACTCATTTTTATATAACAATTATATGTATGAGTTGCTGATACCTGTAACTTTGTTTTTGCTTTAAGAAACCTAGGTATTTTGAAATGTAATTTTCAGAATTTACATGTAGAATTTTTCAGTCTTACAGAAGTTTTGATGGGTTGAGGTTATATCAGTATCTACTATGAAGACATATACATGTGTATATATATAAGTATTTGTGCTGTAATTGCATAAATATCTTCACGTTTTCTCTTCATAGGTATGCATTCCTCAGCAGCAACTGAGCTGTTTGTTACTGGACCTTTGCCAACCACTGGAACACTTCCACCTTCTGCCCTCTCTGCTTATCAGCATCCCACCTCTTTCAGCAATAGGAACTTTGCTACCACCTCACCTTTGGTGCTTCAGGATTCAACTTTTAACACTACATCAAATGGAATTTTGAATCCTCATGACCCTTTGCTACAAATCAAAACTTCCCAGGGAACTGTTCCGACTGCTTTGGCATTTGAGCGCCTGGGCAGTTCTGTATTAAGTAACAGCATACCACCTCAGTCCTCAACATATCGCTCAGCTCAAGAGTCTGCCCCCCATCTTTTACAACCTCAGTTCAGTTTGTTGCCTTCAGCACTTGGGGGAACCCAGCAAACTCCTCAAGCCTACAGTCCAACTCTCTTTACTAATTCTACTGCTTCCATTGAAAGAGCTCTTCTTCGAGAATGTAGTGTTATTAAACACCATCAGCGGCCTTCAGGTACCCAGTCTATTCAGGCACAACTGACTGGTCCACAGCATTCCTTACATAGTTATCTATCAAACTCAAGTGTAGTGAATTTTCAGGAAACAAGCAGGCAGTCATCTTTACCTTGTAGCCCAGTTGGAGAGTCCACTCAGGTGAGCAATGGAGAATTGCAGCAGAAGAGCTCCCAGGTCTCAGTGGAACTTGCTCAGTCTTATTCCTCTGCAATTCCGTCATCAGGGTATCCTCCTTCCACTACAAAAGTAAAAAGCTGTTCTACAAAACAACCACTCACATCAACTAAGACCCCAAAACCTCAAAGTATAATTCCTCCTGTGCAAACACTAAGCTATTCCAAACCTTTACACAACCAGAGTTCTGTAATATCAGGCCAAGCACAAATTTACTCTACAGCGCAACTACCAAGCCTTTTATCAGTTAGTCAGTCCCAAAATTATGGTTTAGTACAGCCACATAATGTGCCATCTATTGTTCATTCACAGGTTTATAGGTCCAGCAAAGTTGAAAAGTTGCCATCCTTATATAAAACATTGACTTTTTCTGGTTCATCTCAGACTATAACTTCTGAAAATCAGACACTTGATTATTCTTCTAATCAGCAAGAGGTGTTATCATCAGTTACAAATGAGAATTACCCTGCTCAAACAAGAGATCTGTCTTCAGTTAGTCAGTCTCAAAGTTACTCATCTGGTCATTCTCAGGGTTTGTCACCAGTTAGCCAGACACAGGTTAATTATTCATCTCAATCACAAGTTTTGTCAGTTGTTAGTCCTTCAGAAAACTATGCATCAGGGCAGTCCCTAACATTAACAGCTCCTTCTCTTTCTTATTCTTCTGCCTCTCGAGCTCAGAGTTTGCCAGATTCTAGCACAACCCAGAATTATATTTCTATGCATTCTTCCCAAAATGCTCAGGCTCAAGGGTCATCATCTCCCCAGTCCCAAAAGTTTTTGCCTGCTATCCAATCATCTTTTACATCCTCTACTCATTGTCAGACATTACAGAATAACATACCTTCCCCTGACCCAAAATCTTATGCTGAAAGAAAACTTGACTCGAATGTGTATGCATCTTCAAAGCAAGAAGGTGATTTTCCAATGCAAGAGTTACAGGTATTACAGCCACAGGTATCTCTTGAGTCATCAACCCAAAGGCTATCTGATGGGGAAATTAATGTTCAAGAATCAGCTTACAAGGTGTCAAAGGCAGATGAAAGATATCCTCAGAGTGTTATCAGAAGTAATTCCCATCTTGAAGACCAAGTTGTTGGGATTGGTCTACAAGGTTCAAAAAAAGAAGAAAGTATGGTTGGTTCAGTGACACAACTTAACCAACAAATTGGCCAAGTCAATAATACAGCAACCCTTGATATTAAAAAAGCAACTGATTTAATGCAAACTCCGCAAATAAGATTGAATACTAAAGACCTAAACCAGCAGCACTCCCTTATACATAAAGTTCACGAAGCCAAGGTTCAGGAGCAGCATGATCAAATTATTAATGCCTCATCTCAGATTCAAATTCCAAATCATGCTTTAGGGCATGGCCATCAGCCATCTCTTCCTAATACACAGATCCTTCTAGATTCTGCCTGTGATTTACAAATTCTTCAACAATCAATACTTCAGGCAGGTTTAGGACAAGTAAAGGCATCTTTACATGTACAGCGTGTTCCAAGTCCTCAACAAATAGTACATCCTTTTCTTCAAATGGATGGTTCTATTATTCAAAGCAATGGTGATCATTCTCAGCAGCAACTCCATGCTCGAAATTCTGAAATTATGAAAATGGATCTCTCTGAGTCTTCAAAACCTTTACAACAACATCTAACAACAAAGGACCACTTTAGTGAAGCAAATCAACATGATTCAAAGAATCATTTTGTTTCCCTTGGATCAATATGTTTCCCAGAGGCAATGCTGCTCACTGATGAAAGAAATATTTTATCAAATGTAGATGATATCTTAGCAGCTACAGCTGCAGCTTGTGGGGTTACACCTTCTGATTTTTCCAAGTCAACGTCAAGTGAAACCATTCCGACTGTTGAAAATGGTGATTCTAAATCTCATTTTCAGCAATCATTAGATGTCGGGCATGTGAGTTCAGATTTTAACTCTCTAACAGCTACAGTAGGGAAGCCACAGAATTTAAATGATATTGCCCTAAATGGTAGTCACGTTACGGTAAACCTTTCACCAGTACCTACCCTTCAGTCAAAAATGACTCTTGATCAACAGCACATTGAAACACCTGGTCAAAATAAAGCACCTAAACTCACTTCATCAGTGGCGGGACCAAATCATGAGGCCCAGGAACAAAGTTCTGGCCCATTCAAGAAACAGTCTGCTACCAATCACGAATCTGAAGAAGATTGTGAAGCTCCTATTGATAGTTCGTTAACTAATAACAGAAACCCAGAATTTGTTTCTAGTAGTAGAAGTATAAGCGGAGAAAGTGCTGCATCGGAGAGCGAATTCACCTTAGCGGGAGATGACAGTGGTGTGTCAGGGAACCCAGCCAGGAGTGCACTTGCACTGTTGGCCATGGCCCAACCTGGTGAGGCAGTCACTGTCAAGATTGAAGAAGAACACCAAGATTTAATGCATTTTAACCTTCAGAAGAAAAAAACGAAAGGCAAAGGGCAAACTAAAGAGGAAGACAACAGTAATCAGAAACAGCTGAAAAGACCTGCCCAAGGGAAACGCCAGAACCCAAGGGGAACAGATATGTATTTGCCATATACTCCTCCCTCCGAAGGCTGCCATGATGTTTATCAGCATCAAGAAAAAATGAGACAGAAGATCAAAGAAGTAGAAGAGAAACAACCAGAAGTCAAAACAGGGTTTATTGCCTCTTTCTTAGATTTTCTGAAATCTGGGCCCAAGCAGCAGTTTTCTACTCTTGCTGTTCGAATGCCTAACAGGACTAGACGACCCGGGACGCAGATCGTTCGTGCATTTTGTCCCCCTCCATTTCCAAAGACTTCCTCTACGACACCCACACCCACACCCACACCGTTAGTGTCTGACGCTGGGTCGAACAGTCCATCAGAAAAAGCTAGGGAACCTAAAAACGTAGAGCATTTATCTTCGTTTTCTTCTGATGAAGATGATCCTGGAGTATGCAGTCATGATATTCATAAAAGCACCTCTACTACCTTAACTACTTTGGATGCTACTTCTGATAAAAAAAAGAAAACAGGTAAAGTTTTAAAATTTAGATACATAATTATTGCTTTCTACTATTATTTTTATGGCTATAAGACTGGGCTTTAAGCTTTCTTCATTTGAAGCAGGTCTGCTTCAATATTATTTAATTTTCAGGGCAAAAATGCATAGGTAGCTATCTTAGGGAATTGACTTATTTTTTAAAATGTTCCTTGCCTGTAGGAAAGTTCTGGGTTTCAGGTTGAGTAGTTCTGTTTTTATCTTGGCTTCTTACCACATGCAACCTAACTTACATGGTACGCTGTGCAGACTTGTCTAATCTGAGACAGACATTTTGAAGTGGCTTACAGATATGAGGCATTGTATGAGGGCTCTATTGTAGTATAAACTGGCATACTTTCTTGGTATGCCAATTTTACCTAAAGATTAACATTTTACTATTAAATATGGTTATATTGTATGTGGTATGCACATTAATATAAAATTTTTATCTGGTTCCAGACTATATGTCCAAACCTTTGGGTATGTGTTTCACTTTACTCTGTAGTTACGGTAACATTTAGAGGAATTATTTGACGAAGCATTGCTTTATGTAAATAATAGACAAGTGTAAATGTTACTATGTTAAGGAATATGCAAAGAAAAGAATATTTAAAACAATAAAATAGCTACCACCTCTGCGCCAGTAACTAGTAGCAATGGTGGGGAGATACGTACTGTTACCTCCAATATACAGATGATATAACAGGATAAATGAATTGCCCAGGTCTGTACAGCTAGTAAGTGGCAGAGCTGGAATCTCAACTCAAGTTTGCCTGGTTTTTAGAGCTTATATTCTGCCTAGCTCTTCTGTATAGAGTGGTGTTTCAAGAATTAGACCTTGTTTTGTGGTGTACTTCTTAGCTTCTTTCCTGACTTGAGAGTACCCTTAACTACTAAAGTGACAGGAAACCAATGATATCCCAAATGATCTATCAGCATAACTATCTCCTAGTATATTTCTAAAGAATTCCTGTTTCCTTATACAGGGAAATTAGCATAATGGAACATCAGTGTGACAAAGACATTTATGGATGTGACTAATCCTAGTAAGATTTTACAGTTCTCTACCCCAATTCAGAGTGCTTTGCAATTACTATTATAATATTCCCTTACATTCCTAGGACAAACCTTTTGTAATTTCTCTTCTAAAATGTGTCTTAAAAATAGATTCTTTGAGATAACTTATCTTATTTTTAGTTGAAATCATCACCATTAACTCAATCCTTACTATCATTAGGTCTTTGAAATTATCTTTACTATCCCCACTGGCACCTCATCTGCAAGAACTCATCTCTTGCTGGGATTATTGCAACAGACTTCTCACTAGAATTCTTCCCCCCAGTCTCTATACCAGTCCATCTGCAACATTATCATCAGATTTATCTTTATAAAAAGGGAAATTGTTATTCCTCTAGTTTGAAGTACTTCTTGGTGTTTAATGGGAAGCAAGAGATCTAAAATGTTAAAATTCTCCTTTTCCAGCTTTTCCAGTACCATTTGTTGAAAAGATAATTAATCCTTTCTCTTTTTTATTGCTTTTGCACCTTTGTGAAAGTCAGTTGAATCATGTTCTTTTGAGTCTGTTCTGGAACTCAGTTCTGTTACGTTGCCTTAAGGGTTTATGCTTTCACTAATACCACACTGTATTAATTGTTGTAGCTATATGGGAAGTCTTGAAATAAGGCAGTGTGAATCCTCCAAATTTGTCTTTTTCAAAATTGTTTTGCCTATTTTTATTTAAAAAAAATTTTTTTTAAATTTTATTTATTTATTTATTTATTTGATTTTTTTAGGGAGGGGAAGGGAGGGAGAAGGAGAGAGAGAGAAACATCAATGTGTGGTTGCCTCTCATGTGGTCCCCACTGGGGACCTGGCCTGCAACCCAGGCATGTGCCCTGACTGGGAATCGAACCTGCGATGCTTTGGTTCGCAGCCCGCGCTCAATTCACTGAGCTACACTAACCAGGGCTGTTCTGCCTATTTTTAGCTCCTTTCCTTTTTCATATAAATTTTCCAGTCAACTGTTGGCATCTACATAAACTCCTGCCAGGATTTTGATTTTGATTTCCTTGAATCTATAGCAATTTGAAGAAAACTGAACTGTTGACAATATATTGATTCTTTCCCACAAACCAAAATGTGGCCTGTTCGGTTCCCCATTTAACTCCTGGTCAGGGCACGTGCCTGGGTTGCAGGCCAGTTCACAGTTGTGGGCATGAGAGAGGCAATTTATGGATGTTTCACTTCACATCCATGTTTCTCTCTCTCTCTCCCTCCCTTCCCTTCTCTCTAAAAATAAGTAAATAAAATCTTAAAAAAAACCCAACAATATAGAGTCTTAACAATTTATGAACATCTTTCATTTCTTTCACTAGTCTTTTTTCTAGTTTTTGGCGTATAGATCCTGCACATGCTTTGTTGGGTGTATCCTGGAATATTTTGGGGGTGCTATTTATTATAAGTTATACTTTTTAAAGTTTTCAAATTCCAATTATTCATTGGTAGACTATAAAAATAATGTTGATTTTTATCTGTTGATTTTTAAATCCTGCAAATCTGCACAACTCATTTATTCTAGGATTTTTTCTTTTAGATTCCACAGGATTTTTTATGTAGGAAATGATGTCATTTGCAGATACAGTTTTATGTCTCCTTTTCCAGTCTCATGCTTTTTTCATTCCTATCTTAACACACAGGCTAGGATTTCCTGTACAGTGTTTAATGAGAATGCTGAGTTTGGGCATCCTGATCATGTTCTTGATCTTTGGGGGAAAGAAATCAATCTCACCATTAAGTATTATGTTAACTGTACGTGAAAGAAGTGCCTTATATATCTTAGTTTGCTGACAGTTTTTTATAATGAACAGAGGTTGAATTTTGTCAAATGCTTTTTCTTCATCTATTGAAATGATTATGATTTTCTTATTTAGTCTGTCTATGTGGTGAATTAACATTGATTTTTGAAATAGATTTGTGGCCTGGCATTCCCAGGATAAACCCCACTGACTTTGATATATTATCTTTTTTTTTTTTTTAAGATTTTATTTATTTATCTTTAGAGGGGAAGGGAAGGAGAGAGGGAGAGAAATACCAATGTATGGTTGCTTCCTGTGCATTCCCTGCTGGGAACTGGCCTGCAACCCAGGCATGTGCCCTGACTGGGAATTGAACTGTGATCTCTTGGTTCACAGGCCCGCACTCAATCCACTAAGCTACACCAGCCAGGGCATATTATCTTTTTTTATACATGGATGGAACCAGTTTTCTAATTCTTTTGCATCTGTGTTTACAATGGATATTAGTATGTAGTTTTCCTTTTGTAGTAACTTTGTCTTGTTTTGATATCTTGTTATTAGGGAGTGTTCCCTTCTTTTGGATTTTCTGTAAAAGATTTGGTAGTATTATTTCTTCTGTAAATGTTTGGTTGAATTTGCTAGTGAAATCACCTAGACCTGGAGTTTTCTGTGTCAGAAAGTTTTTAACTATAAATTCTGTTGGGTTTCCCAATGCTGAACCTTAAAAAAAAAATTCTACCTGCTTGGTCATGATGAGTTATTTTAACCCACTGCAAGATTTAAAGTTTTTTATTTGGGATTTTTTTCACATAGATTCACAAAAAAAAGTAGCTACTTCCAGGTTTGTTCGTTTAGTTTTATTCTTACCTGTATTCAGGAATATTCTGATTTTTTTTAAAGATTTTCTTTATTTATTTTTAGAGAGAGGGAAGGGAGGGAGAAAGAAAGGGAGAGAAACATCAATGTGTTGTTGCCTCTTGCACTCCCCCTCCCTGTTGGAGACCTGGCCCACAACCCAGGCATGTGCCCTAACTGGGAACGGTACCTGTGACCTCTTGGTTTGCAGGCCAGCACTCAATCCACGGAGGCACACCAGCCAGGGCAGAATATTCTGATCTTTGAAATTCAAAATGCTTACCTCATATTGTAGGGATTTGGTTAAACTTTCTAAGGGTGTATCTGACTGAGAGTTTGCAGTGTTTTTCCTGGGTTTGATCTATCTTGGGTCAATTTAAGATATTTTCTAGTAAAATTATCTCTTTCATTTAATTTTAAAGGTAGTTATGAAATTATACATATTCCCTCATAAGTTTTTGCATCTTCTGTTTCTGTAGTTGTGATCTTTCTTGCTCTAAATGATTATTTGAGTCATTTTGCTGATCAGTCTGTGAAAAGTTTGCCTATTTGATGATTCTTTTCAAGAACCCAATGTCCTTTCTTTTTCTTGCTCCTGTTACCATTTTTTACTTACTTTTTCTTAATTTCTGCTTTTATCAGTTCTTCTTCCTATCTTCCCTGGGTTCAATTCAATATTCTGTCTTTGGCTTCTTGAGTTTATTACTTAGGTAAATTTTTTATTCACTTGCTTTCTAACTAATGGCATTAAAGTGTGAGTATTCTTTTTTGTACCATACTGTGTCTCTGCCCCTCTGGCTTCAGTTTGTAATGCTCTCCTGTCCTTTCTAAATGGTTTGTCATTACAGTTTTCATTTCCTTTTTAATCTAAAAGTTACTAAGAGTGAAGGTTTTTCTTGCCTGTTTCTTAGTATTGGTGTTTGTTGATCTTTGGTACTCTTTTATTACTAATTTGTGGCCCAGTTGTATAGTCAAGGGAATATGGCTTAAATAATGTCTGCATTTTTAAATGTATGGAAATCTTATTAGTAGGTAAAAGTTCAGTTTCTTAAATTCCAAATGATAAGAGGTTTTATTTTATAATATTGCTTAAATCCTTTATATCTTTTTATTTTTTGTTTAATGTAATAAATATTAGGTTATATAAGGAAATGTATGTTGTGCGGTAAATGGAGGCAGTCTGGCTCCCTCACCCAGGTGTCTGGGTAACTAAGGGAATCAATTTTCCCATAACCTTGAATGGGCCTGATAAGTAGTGTTTTCCTAGTGTTGAGCCTGGGTCCGATAAACAGTTCCCATAGCATGAAGTGGGCTAACATGCTCAGAATCTTGCTACGTTATATAATTGTTTGGCTTGCGGCCAGCTTTGTGTGCCTGTGGTACTGAAGCAAGTGGGGGCTTCTCACTAGAGAGACTCGCAGTTTGCAGTGTGCGTGGCTTGCCCACCTGTGAATAAAGACACGTCAAACCTCCCCACAGCTCTTTTCTTCTGTCTGCCCAAATCTAGAATGAACCTGCCAGGCCTTGATTGGCTGCAACACGTACGTGTATATGTTGGAAGTAAATGACAAGTCTAGAATTTGCTTTCAAGTATCCTGGCAAATATAAAAGGGGTGTTGGATGGATAGATGAAAGAAGTATAGCAAAGTGTTTCTGGTTAACACTGGGTTATGGTACATGAGGGTTGTATTCCCCACTTTTGTGTTTGTTTGAAATTTTTAATAAAAACATTTTTAAAAATCCTCCCTATCCTTATTTGTTTTTAGATTGCTTGATCTGTTGACTCCTGAAAAAGGTGTGTTAAAGTTTCCAACTATGTTTCATTATCTAATATTGTTTACTTGATATGTTTTGAACATATGTAATCGGGTAAATAAAATTTTACTGAAGTTAATTTTCTTTCATAATAAAATCTTTTTCTCATTTAATTTCCCATTTCTGTTTTTAATATTGT
Organism: Trachops cirrhosus; assembly: GCA_028533065.1. Lineage (NCBI taxonomy): Eukaryota > Metazoa > Chordata > Mammalia > Chiroptera > Phyllostomidae > Trachops > Trachops cirrhosus. The sequence continues at coordinate 19,563,417 of CM052543.1, read as the reverse complement.
CATACTAATTTTATTTTTAATTATTAGCATATTTTAGTCTATTTTTCCATATCTGTTTTATGTCTTTCAGAACATTTTTTAAAGATTTTATTTATTTTATTTTTAGAAAGGGGAGAGGAAGAAGACAGAAAGGGAAACATCAGTGTGTGGTTGCCTCTCGCACGTCCCCTACTGGGGACCTGGTCCGCAACCCAGGCCTGTGCCCTGACTGGGAGTCGAACTGGCGATCCTGTGGTTCACAGGCCGGCACTCAATCTGCTGAGCCATACCAGCCAGGGCTCAGAACATTTTTTTTATGAAATAAAACTCACATGTGGAACTGTAACACATATACGGAAAACACAAATTAAAATTTCTCCAGCTTAAAAGATTTTTCCCATAAATCTGAAAATGCACACATCATTTAAGCCCTACTCCATGACCACAATACAGAAATTTTATTAAAGAATATCAGAAAGGAAAAATAAAGGTATAAAGAAATGAAGATATTTTTATTTAAAAACTTCTAAATAACTTGTTATTACTTCTTCTGAACAACTCATAGCTTAAAAAGGAAACCACAACTGAAGTGACAAACCACCTAGAACAGACAGTGGAGCGTTATATTTTAAAACCAATGGGATGTGCCAAGAATGTGGGGCAAAGACAGAAATTTATGTTAAATGCTACTCATTAGAAAGCAGAAAAGTACAAAAATAAATCGAGTATTCAGTAAAACCCAATTCGTGTCTTCTAGAATTAACTATCTGAGTTGGATGGTGATCACTTCCTTGCTCTTCTTTGATAATTTTACCACCTGTGTATGCATCCCTAAACTCTGTGCTTTTGTTTTGGCTTGTTTTAAAACTTACACAGTATTGATACATTTTTCCCTTTACTAATTTGGAAGTTGTTCATTATTTTAAAAAATACTTGCTCAACTTCTAATTAGGAAATTTTCAAACACAAAAGTACAAAGACTGATATAATGCATCACTGTATTTCAGTAATCATCAACATATGGTCAGTCTTGTTTCATTCCTAGCTTTACCTACTCTTGATTCCATAGCTTACTTTGGAGAGTTGCCATCCATACAATGTTGTCTTTTGATCCATCAACATGAGATATTTTCCTACTTATTTAGACTTATAATTCTTTCAATAATGTTTATAGTTTTCAGAGGGTAACCTCTGCACTTTTGTCTTTTATTTCTAAATATTTTCTTTTTGATGCTATTATAAATGGAACTGTGTTCCTAAATTCATTTTTGGATGGTTCATTGCAAGTATATAGAAACACAATTGATATTTATATATTGATCTTGTACCTTGCAAAGTTGCTAAACTTACTAATTCTAATGGTTTTTTAGTGGAATCCTAAGACTTTGTATTGGAAGATCATGTCATCTGTAAATACAGCCATCCCTCAGAGATATTGCTTGTCCAGTTCCAGACTACCAAAGTAAAGTGAAATTCACAATAGAGCAAGTCACATGAAATTTTTTTGTTTCCCAGTGCATATAAAATTTTATTTATACTATACTGTAGTCTATTAAGTGTACAGTAGCATTATATAAAAAAATATATGTACCTTAAAATGTACCTAATTGCAAAAACAAAAATGCTGCACTGATTGACTTACAAATAATTTGTTATCATGTGATGCTGTTTGATAACATTTTTTTAAGATTTATTTATTTATTTATTTTTTAGAGAGAGAGAGGGAGGGAGGGAGGAAGAAGAAAAGAAACATCAATGTTTCTCATGCCCCCAACTGGGGACCTGGCTCACAACCCAAGCATATACCCTGACTGGGAATTGAACCAGCAACGCTTTGGTTTGTAAGCCAGCACTCAATCCACTAAAGCCACATCAGCCCCAGCTGTTTGACAGCATTTTGTGCATAGAACTTCTTTTAAAATTGGAGTCAGTCTTCTCCCTGCCATTGCCTTATCCAGTAAGTTTATGTAATCTATATCTTTTGTCTGTTCCATAATCTCATCTGAAAGAAGCAGGTCCTCATTGTTAAAGATGAATCATAAGATTGCAGCAATTCAGTCACATATTCAAACTCCACTTCTAATTCTAATTCTTTTGATATTTATACCATATATGCAGTTACTTCCTCCCCTGAAGATTTAACCACTGAAATCATCCATGAAGGATCCACATCCAGTTAATGTTGATATTTTGACCTCTTCCCACAAATCATGAATGTTATATATATGTATGTATGTGTGTGTGTGTGTATTTTGTTTATTTTTAGAGAGGGGAAGGGAGGGAGAAAATTCTTTTTTTCTGAGCCATTCATCTCAATAGTGAGCGTTAAAATATTCAGTAAACCATGTTGTAAACAGATGTGCTGTCATCCACCCTTTATTGTTCCATTTATAGAGCACAGGCAGTAGGTTTAGCAAATTCTGAAGGACTGTAGGATTTTCAGAATGCTAAACATGCATTGGCTTTAACTTAGAGTTACCAGGTGCATTGGCCTTTAACAAGAGGGTCAGCCTGTCCTTTGAAAATTTGAAGACAGGCATTAACTTCCTCTCTTCTAGATGTCCTAGATGGCATCTTCTTCCAACAGAAGGCTGTTTCATCTACACGGGAAATCTGTTGTTCAGTGTAGCTAACTTCATTAATTATCTTAGCTGCATCTTCTAGATAACTTGCTGCAGCCTCTACATCAGCACTTGCTGCTTCACCTTGCACTTTTGTTACAGAGACAGCTTGTTTCCTTAAACATCACGAACCAGTCTCTGGTAGCTTCCAACTGTTCTGCAGCTTCCTCACATCTCTTGGCCTTTATAGAATTGTAGGAAGAGTTAGAGTCTAGCTCTGGGTTAGGTTTTAGCTGAAGGGAATGTTGTGGCTAGAATGATTTTTCTACCCAAATCACTATAATTGTCGTCCTATCAACAATAAGGCCGTTTTGCTTTACCATCATTGTGTGTTTACTGGAGTAGCACTTTTTTTTCCTTCAAGAACTTTTCTTTTGCATTCACAGCTGCTTAGCATAAGAGGCCTAGCGTTCAGCCTATCTTAGCTTTTGACATGAGAGAGAGAAAAAAGAAAAAGTTTGAAATTTGGGGAGAAGCCCTAGATACAGACATGAAGAGGAAATGCCACTGGTAAAATGGTGCTGATAGATTTCCTTGACTCAGGGTTGCCACAAACTTTCCATTTGTAAACATGCAATATTTTAGAAGCCCCCCCCAATAAAACAAGGCAGTTTTAGTTCTTCAAATAACCTTCTTAGGAGACAACATCTAGTTTTTTACCATTAACTGTGATGTTAACTATGGATGGGCTTTTGTGGACAGATGTCCTGTATCGGGTTGAAGAAGTTTCCTTCTATTTTTGGGTTGCTGAGTGGTTTTTATCATGAAAATATTTATTCATGATACTGAATTTTACCAAATGCTTGTTTCTGTGCCCACTGAGATGATCCCTAAGCATGCATTTTAAGGATAAAACCCATTGGGGTAATGGTGTGTAATTCTTTTCACATGTTAGTGGATTTTCTCATATGTTGTTGAATAATTTTGTTTATATTCATAAGGAACACTGGTCTACAGTTTTTTCATGATGTTTTTATGTAGTTTAGCTGTTGGAATAATAGTAGTCTCATAAAATTGTTTGGAGGCATTTCCTCCTATTTTTTGGAGTTTCTGATGGATTAGTAGTCGTACTAAACTGTTGGGAGAACCCATTTGTGAACCCAGTTTGGCCTGTGCTTATCTTTGTGGGATGTTTTTAAATTATTTAAAAATTTGTTATTGGTCTGTTTTAGTGATTTTCAACCTTTTTCTTCTTATGGCACACAAACTAAAATAAAAATATGCAGCACAGAAACAATGTATTTTTGACCAAAAATCTGACCAAAAAATAGGTATAATTTTGATTCATTCACACTGGATGGCTATTGTTGTGTTGGCTGTTGTCATTGTTTTATTTGACAATCTAAGGCAAAAGTACCCCTGACTGAAGAGTCAGGTATCGCAGTTTTTAAAAATTCTTGCTGCACACTGGTTGAAAATTGCTGATCTATTCAGATGTTCTGTTTCTTCTTGAGTCCACTGCATTAGTTTTGTCTTTCTAGGAAATTTGTCTGTTTCATCTAAGTTGTTAGGATATAGTTTTTCATATTACTATTTATTAATCCTTTTTATTTCTGTAGCTTCTAGTGCTGATACAAAATATTTTGGGGGGTATTTTTTCCTTTTCCACCCAATCTGCTTTTCTTCTAGGAATTTTTCACAGCTCTGGTCAGATGACCCTTACTTACCTTGCATCACTTTTGTGTGTCTATTTCTAAAAAATATCTTTGCACTAGTTAAGTGGACTTATAGTCAGTGTAGGTCAGTGTAGCTGTCTGTGATTCTCACCACTTTATTGAAAATTAACAACCATTCTTTAATTTCTTACTGCAGTTTTGATTGTTTCAAATAATTTGATGGCAAAAACAATTGTGTTTCTTTTTAAACTGTTAGGGTTTTATTCAGAACAAGTAAATGTTGAATTATTTGTATTTTTTTTTTTTTTTGCATTTGCTTGATCTAGTTTCAGAAGCCGTACAGGTGGCAACTACGAGCCTAACCGCCAGTACTGCTGGCACTGCTACTACTTCTTCCACCACTGCGGCTACAACTTCATCAGCAGTAAATACCCTGGAAAATAAAAGCTCTACAGAACTCCCCAAACCCATTGAACCTGATGGTCTTCCTTCAAACCAATGTGCAAAAGGACAGGACACTGTTGCCATAGAAGGTTTTACAGATGATGAGAACACAGAAAGTGGAGGAGAAGGCCAATACAGAGAACGCGATGAGTTTGTGTTAAAGATAGAAGACATAGAGACTTTTAAGGTGATGTGTGTATAAGGTATAAAGGGTATAGTTTAGTGGGAATGCATTATTAGCTTTCATGATGACGAAAATAGCATATCTAGCTTCAATTGCAAAATTGTATTTTCAGTTACTCTGTTGTAATTGTTAAATAATAAAATCACTACTAGATATCAGATACTGTACAAAAGAAAATAAGATAATTTTAACTTATAGCTGAGTTTAATATATTTCTGACTAGTCAGTATGTTATTTATGTACTAGTGATTAGAGAAGTTTTGAAATGTTAATTGTTTTTCAAGACTCCCAACTAACTGTATTATTAGGAGTTTGGAGAAAGTAGCTATTTATCTAATTTTATAATTTAAAGAAAATAACAGGAATATAATGTAAGTAGAATTATATGTATTTTTATAATTTCAAATTACAGAACCATGAGTAGAGTGTTAACAGTTTTTTTCTTAAGAGAGAGGAATATCGATTTGGTGCTTCACTTATTGATGTATTCACTGGATGATTGTTGTATGTGTCCAGACCGGGGATTGAACCCACAACCTTGGCATACCAGGCTACGATGTTCTAACTAACTGAGCTATGTGGCCAGGGCTACAATTTCATACAAGGAAATTTTAGCTGTGTTTAAGAAAACCTGTGTTTGAGTTTCTGTTTGCTTGATTTTGGTTTTATTTTTTAATTGGGGTGGTGAGGAATGACATTAAAAAGTACAAAATTCAAGTATCTGTATTACTTTTATTCACAATTAACTGCTGTTAATATTTCAGCATAAATAATATATGACAGTATCAGTAGAGGAAAATTTTCCGGGAGCTGTACAAAAGGGTAATGGGCTACTTTGGATGTTGGTGTGCTACTTATTTCTTGGAGAATTTAAGCAGAGATTGAATAGCCAGCTTATAAGAATGAGTATAAAAATTCAGCTAGGTAAAAGATAAAAGGTTGAGCTACATAGTTTTTAATGATTTCTTTGAGCTCTTAAGATTCTATAAATCTAGAATATGTTGCTAGCTTTTGTAAATGTAACGAATTCTGTATATTACAGGGAGCTTTAAAAACAGGAAGAGAACCCCCAGCTATTTGGAAAGTACAAAAAGCTTTATTACAGAAGTTTGTTCCTGAAATTCGAGATGGGCAAAGAGAATTTGCTGCTACAAATAGTGTAAGCAAAATGCTTGTTTATATTAGCCTTCATTTTTTTTTGACAGTGATCCTGAGGAAAATATAGAATGATTTAAACATTTTATATTGAGCATTTCTAATATAAAATAGCATAAAGGTTGAATTACAGAGTGCAGGCACACCTCAGAGATATTGCAGGTTCAGTTCTAGACCATCACAATACTGTAGTCTTTTTGCTGGTGGAAGGCCTTGCCTTCCATTCATTAAAAAACACAGTATCGGTGAAGTGCAGTAAAACTTGGTGTACTTATATGTGATACTCTCTGGTGGACTGATTTTAAACTAAATTTACAAATACCAGCTACTTAAAACTAAATCATTTCATACTGTTGCTTAACCTTTTCTTATTCTCTAATAAATAAAAGAAATTAGTGCTAGTCTGTGATGAGTTAGAAGGGCTCAGAGACTCTTATTCTGCCAAATACCCCGATTTACCAGAGGACTTACTCTTTTGTGCTCATGTACGTGTGCTCATGTACGTGTTTAGTATCATTGAGTTAAGTAAGCATCTGATCATTAGCCAAATGAGATTGCTTCTGTGTATGGGGCCTGCAGTTAAGGACCATTTTTATAGAGGGTGAAATTAGCCTGGCAAGAGCTGCATTTTGAAAAACTTGAAGGATAGTTATGTGACAGTAAAGCTGACAAAGTAATATATTCTGTGTACAGAATGTATAATTATGTAATTCAAAGTGTTCTTTTCCTTAGTACCTTGGATATTTTGGAGATGCAAAGAGTAAATACAAAAGGATATATGTGAAGTTCATTGAAAACACAAACAAAAAGGAGTATGTCAGAGTGTGTTCCAAAAAGCCAAGAAGTAAGCCTTCACAGACTATCAGGTATTTATTTTCTTATGTAATATATTTGTTTAGTAATTATTGGAAGGCTTATTGTTGGTGATGTCTTATACAAAAAATTACATCAATTAAAAAGATTGATTTTATTTTTCATTATGGGACGGGGACCCTTTTTTCCCCTGAGTCCTTTGGTGTCACCCTAATGTAGTGAGGGAACAAAAGAGAATTTGGAGACAAAAGATTTGAGTCCAGCTTTTTGTGACCTAGAGTCAGATAACCTTTATTATATATAAAATGAAAATATTAATGATGTCAAATTTAAAATAATATAAATTTTGAGAAAAAATAAGACCTGTATATTAGTAAGCAAGTATACAGTAGAGTTATCATTATATATTAATGTCCAGAGTTGTCTGGAGCATGAATCTGGAAGATTACCGACCAACCTACATGCCCTGTGACCTGTACGGAAAAGGGAATATAACTAGTTATTCTCAACCCAGTGTTAGGAAGGTCTAGTTTATTTACTTACTTACTTACTTTATTTAAAATTTGTTTGATTTAATCTTTATTGTATTTTCTTTCCATTACCATTTCGTCCCTTTACACCCCCCTCCCCCAGCAATCACCACACTATTGTCCATGAAGGTCTAGTTTAATTAAAATTCTAACTCATTGGAAACGACCCACCTTATTTTTATAGTGAATTTGATCCATTCAAGTCTCTAGAACTAGCACACAGCAAATCTTTTTAAGGGGCTCAGGATAGATGGAGTTGTGTCTCCATATCAAAACCTGCACCACCTGTGAGAGTTTCTGATGTTCGGAGCTAGATGTGGCTGTCAAGGTTTTATCACGCATTACTTCCCAAAGCCCATTGATGATCTGTCGTACAGCCTCATACTTGGGAAAATGAGTTCATAAAGGGGCGGGGGTTGGAGAGAGAGAAATGATGATTGAATTAGTAGTCCCTTAATAACTGAGTATTGAATGTTAATAGTTAAAGAATGTATTTCCAGAGAATTGGGGGGAAGTCATCATTGAAGACATGGACTTTATTTTGGAGGTATTGTTGGGGTAGTTAAACTTTTCTTCTCTAGTGTTTCTTTTTTAAAAAAAAATAATATTTTATTGTTTATGCTATTACAGTTTTCCCAGTTTTTTTCCCACTCCCCTCCAGCCCAACCCCCACTCCCATAGTCAATCCCCACACCGTTGTCCATGTGCACAGGCCATTCATACATGTTCTTTGACTAATCCCTTCACCTTCTTTCAACCAGTCCCCACCTCCCTCTTTTTTTCTTTTGTCTAATTTATTTTAATTTATCAAGATTTCGGTGTGTTAATAAAGTCTGTTTATAACATTGCAGAACTGTTCAGGCTAAGCCTAGTAATAGCAGTAAAACTTCTGATCCTCCAACACCAAAAACTACAACTACAAAAGCCCCTTCCATAAAACCCAAAGGTAAACAGCTGAAAGTAAAGGCTGAGCCACCACCAAAGAAACGGAAGAAATGGAAAGAAGAATTTTCATCATCGCAGTCTGAGTCATCTCCTGAGATCCATTCTAGTAGTGATGATGAGGGTGAGTTCTCCATGAAATGAATACCTTCATTACTTAAACTGTCTGCATAAGTGGGGAGGAGCAGTGATGCTGACAATTCAGGATTTATTTATTTTTAGGGGATTTAGCTACCTGTTAAGTTCTGCTTAGCCTTTCATAAAAATAAATTCGCTTTCCCTGAGCACAGTTTGCTTACACATACAGCTTTGTGAAATAGAAGATGCAGTGAAGTGAAAGAACATTACGAGTTCTAGCCTTAGAATGCCAGTTATCTCACCTCTTTGGGTAGGAGCAGGGTTAGATCACACGATTTACTAAGAGTCCTCTTATTCTAAACTTCAGAGTTTGTGTTTATGCTAGAACAGTAAAGCCTAGGAAGCAGCAACTCTGAAACTATATATAGTAATATATATAATAATGTATACATCCACGTATATGGAATCTTGATCAATTATAAATGCATACTACTATACTATATAGTATATAATATATGCTATAATGCATACTGCCACTAGCCAGCTGGTTGCCCATGGCTAAGCTAGGTAACCACTCTGCCTTAGTTTTGTAACATGAAAAGGATGAAACAGATCAACAGATATCAATTTTCTTTTTTTACCTTAGAACCATTGTATATTCTTAAAAACAAGGACACCAAAGAACATTTATGTAGGCTGGATATAGATATTTACTTTATTGTAAGTAAAATCTGAGGTGCTTGTAAAACAAGAATGCATCAGTACTTACTGTATAATATACACAAGAAATTTCAAAAGTTTCAGTAGTCTAGAGCAAAGGTGCAAACTATGACCAGAGAGCCAAATCTGATCTGCAGCCTATTCTATAAATACAGTTTTATTAGAAAACTGATCTATTTGCATATTTTCATAAAATTGCTTTCCAACTACAGTGGCAGGTTTGAGTAGTTGTTATTACAGAGAGCATGTGACCCTTAAAGCCTCAAATATTTACTATCTGGCTGTTTACAGAGAACGTTTGCTGGCCCCTCCTCTAGAGCATAAAGTTGAAGGTAGGAAGGAAAAGATGAAAAGTTGATGGAAAACTGTGTGTGTCATGCTAAAGTCAAAAAGCTTTGGATCCTGTAAGCAAAGGAGAGTCCTTGGAGGGATTTAAGTAGGAAACTTCATGAGAAATTTGAAACTGAATTACAAGACACCATAGTTCACTTATAAATTGAAAGTCTGAACCTAACTTGTGGCAGCAGGAGTGGATGGATGGATGGGAGGGGATGCATTTGAGAAATTGAGTTAATGACCTTGGCAGAACTTGAATGATGAATTGGGTACTGGGGTGCTCTTTATTGAGAATGGTTTCTGACATTGTAAGTATTATTGCTTGGGAGCTTATCTTAAAGATTATTTGAATTGGAAAAGAATAATTACAAAAATTCTTTTTCAGCCCTGACTGGTGTGGCTCAGTGTGTTGGGTGTTGTCCTGCAAACCAAAAGGTCACCAGTTTGATTCCTGGCAATTGCCTGGGTTGCGGATCAGGTCCCTGGTTGAGAGAGAGCCTGTGAGAGGCAACCAATCAATGTTTCTCTTGCATATTGATGTTTCTCTCCCTCTCTTTCTCCCTCACTTCCACTCTCTCTAAAATAAATAAAATATATTTTTGAAAACTTCAGTGCAAATTTGACTTAAAATGTATTGTTTTTAAATCTTACTTAGGAATGGTTGTTTAGAAATGTGCTTATCAAAATTTCTAAAGAAATTCAATGCTTTTAGTATGTAAGCAAAACATTATACATAATTTTGGTAATTAGCATTCCTACTTCTTGTTTAGAATAGAGGTTTGGGTTCTGAGCTTACATTAAATTCCCCAAAGGACAATCAAGATAAAATTTTTATTTTTCCTTTTTTTTTTCCTTCTTAAATGATAAAATTTCTGTTTCATTGGTAACATGAGTTACCACTAGATGTCACTTAAAGTTAGGCAAATGTTTCTAGTACTTTTTATTAAAAAAAGCAAATATTAATAATAAATATAAATTTATAAGCTGATGGTTTTCAAACTATTTATTATAACTTCTTTATAATCTTCAAATGTACTGGGGATTCCAGAACACTTAGCTTTTTGTGGATTAATTGATATTTACCAAATATCATCAATTAAATAGAAATTTTAAAAATATTTATTTAAAATGAACCTATTAGATATTAACATAAGTTTTTTGAACAACTGTATGTCCTTAAGTTAACAGTATTTAGAAGAGTAGCATTTTCATACTTGGTTCCACATTCAGTTTGTTACATTTTTTGGGTAAAGCATGTGCAGAAAACCCAGCCTTACATAGATATGTAGTTGGGAAAAGGAGTATTTTAGTTACCTTCTCAGATAATTACGGATGTTTTTATTTGCTACTCAAGGAAAGTTTTTTAGTTGAATAAACTTGACAAGTGGTAGTTTCTTCAACTTTTCTTGCTTCTTACATTAAAATCTTCGTTTATCCTTACTTTTGAATATATCTTTCATCCATAAATGATTTTATAACATTTCATTGGTTATGTGAAAATACTTGTTTGCTCATTGACATACATACTCTATTTCATTTTTTTCAAAATACCTCACCCAAGGATATATATTTATTGATTTTTATATAGAGAGAGAAACATCAATTGACTGCCTTCCATGTGTGCCCCAACTGGGGATACATCCTAGGTATGTGCCCTGACGGGATCAAACCCGCAGCCTTTTGGTGTGTGGAATGACGCTCCAACCAAGTGATTCACACTCATGCAGGGCCATTTTTTCACATTTTAAAAAGTTGTAAAATATAACAAAATGTGCCGTGTTAACCATTTTAAAGTGTACAATTCAGTGGCATTAATTATATTCATATTATTATGCCACTACCACAGCTATTTCCAAAACTTTTCTTGATCCCAAACAGAAACTTTGTAACTATTAAGCCCCTATTCTAAATATCTCATGTAAGTGTATCTGGCTTATTTCAGTTAGCATGTTTTCAAGGTTCATCCAGGTTATATAGCATGTATAAGAACTTCATTCCTTTTTATGGCTGTGTACTATTACATTGTAAGTGTATCCACTGTATGTTCATTTTGTTATCTATTGATGGACACTTGGATTGTTTCCACCTTTTGGCTATTATAAATAATGCTGCATCGAACACTGGCATACAGATATGTTTGTGTCCTTTTCAATTCTTTGGGGTATATACCTATGAGTGGAATTGCTGAGTTATATGATAATTGTATGTTTACCTTTTGAGGAACCACCAAACTATTTTCTATATGGTTGCACCATTTTATATTCCTATCAGCAGTGCATGGGAGTTCCTATTTCTTCACATCCTCACCAACAATTGTTATTGATAGTATCTCACTGTCATTTTGATTTGTATTTCCCTAACCACTAATGTCTTTGAGCATCTTTTCATGTATTTGCTTATCCTTGCAGAAATGTCTATTGAAATCCTCTGCCCTTTTTTTTCTCAGTCTGTATTATTATATTTTTTAATTTTTTATTTTAGTTTATTCATTTTTTAATTGGGTCATTTTTCCTTTTCTTGAGTTGTAGGTGGCTTTTTGTGTATTCTAGATATTAAACCCTTAGTAGATAGTGTGGTACCTCAGTACTCATCGTTAATTCGTTCTGGAACTCATGACAAGTGCAGAAACTGACAAGTACTGAATGATAAAGCATTTTCTCCTGCAGGGCAGTGTCATGACTCGTACAAGTTCTAGCAGTGTAACGAGTCCCAAGCAAGCGCCAAGTGCTGAAACATTTTTTTCTTGTCAAAATGTGACGAGTACAGGGTTTGATGAGGTCTGAAGCTGATGAGTACCGAGGTGTAACTATATATGATTTTGAAATATTTTGTTCCGTTTTGTAGGCTATTTCATTTTGATAATGTCCTTTAATGCATAAGAATTGGAAATTCTAATGAAGCCAAATATATTTTTTCTACTGTTCATGCTCTCTGTGTCATGTTTAGAATTCACTGCCAAATCCATGGTCCTAAAGATCTACTACTACATTTTCTTGTAAGGTTTCATGGTTTTAGCTCTTACATTTTGGTCATATATGTTTACAGTACAAAAACTAACATTTATTAATACCATCACTGTTCTCACTGATGAAGTCTTTAAGTGTTGGGACATTGTCAGGCTCACAGTGGTAGGTATGTTTTTTCAGAATTCTAATTTTCACTTCAAATTTCAAATTTTATTATTTGCAACAAATACCATTGTTTTTCTTGAAGTAACAGATTCATTTCATTAATTTTTAAGAAAATATTTGCTAAGTGCCCAAATCTGAATAGGCCGGCTGTGTCTGTCAGTCATTCTTTCACATAAAAATGGTGTCCCATGGGGGAGGGGAAGTGTCTAGTTTATTTTGTGACTCAAACAATTGCATGGATGGTCTTCCTGGATATTACCATCATATTTCATAGCAGAAATGCTTTATATATACCTCATTTCATTATATTGCATATTACTATTAAGAATATTAAGTTAACACTCAAGAGGAAAGATACAATACAATTAATTTTTACTGCTTTATCATGGACTAGTACATGACACTGGCTTTTTTTTTCCCTTCAAATTCATAGCAGTGAGATGACAAAGTCATGGCAAATATATGGATGCTAGACAGTTTTGGTGTCACTCCCTTAATTCTCGCTCAGTAAGGCACGAGCAGTTATATCCCACATTTCAAAATGTCAGCAGAGTAAGAAAGGTATATAACATCTTAATATTATGAAACAGTTTTGACATCAAGAGATCCCTGAAAGGGTCTTTGGGGAGGCCCCAAGGATTCCCTGGACCATACTTTAAGAACTGCTGTTAAAATCTGTGATAATGGTTATACACTGGAATGGGAAAAACAATTGAGATACTTAAAATCTTGCAGTTCTTGCTACTGAATTTTAGAGAAATTTTCTCTAAGCAAAAGCTATGTTTACATTAAAATTTTTTTAAAAAAATGTCTTGGCCCTAGTCTAGAATTTTTTAAAAGATTTTATTGACCTATTTGTAGAGAGAGGAGAAGAGAGGGAGAGAAGCATCGGTGTGTAGTTTCTTGTTTGCCCCCCACTGGGGACCTGGCCCGCAACCCAGGCATGTGTCCTGATTGGGAATCAAACTGGTGACCCTTTGGTTCATAGTGTGGTGCTCAATCCACAGAGCCACACCAGCCAGGGCCCTAGTCCAGAATTTTATAGTGATATAAGTGTGGAAGTGAAAAGAAGAGAACAATCTGTTAACTCATCCACTGGCTGTCTTACAGTTTCTTTACTAAATACAGAGAAACCACCATTCTGGAGTAGCACAACCCAGCACCTGATGTCTGTGGTGGGCCCGGGGCGGACAAATAGGGTCCAACGAGGCTGATGTTCCCACCTCAGAGTCACCTAGGAACCTTTTGTAAAGTATAGTTAAGCTTCATTGCAACTGCCTCCCCACCAAAAGATCGTGTTTTAATAAGTCTAACAACCTGGGGGGTGGTTTGTTTTGTTTCGTTTTGTTTTGCTTTAAAAGCTCTACAGTGATTGGGATGTGGAAACCATGTTTGAGAGTTCTTCACCTGGGTGATTTTAGGGCAGAGTGGGAGAACCCTAATTGGAGAAATTTTCTCTACAACCTTTCATCTGCTTATACGGTCTTGTTATAGAGAAATATACTGTAAATTTGTAAGGAAGGAATATTTAATATTTCATCTTTTCTCCCTCCCAGAATTTGATCCTCCAGCTCCCTTTGTCACTCGTTTTTTGAACACAAGAGCAATGAAGGAAACCTTTAAGAGTTACATGGAATTGCTTGTTAGCATTGCCTTGGACCCTGACACAATGCAAGCCTTAGAGAAGAGCAATGGTACAGTCTGCTAAGTAGTACTTTCTTGGATAGTACTTTCTGGATCTTCTATTATTGTCTTTTAGTTATGTGTTTAATATATGTTTTTTTTAATATATACCTATACTTTCAGTTAACGAATCCATGATATGTATATACTATAAAATGGTAATTTCTTTTCATGAATTGTCTGGGTATTTGAACAACTTAATATTGGATGTATTTTTATCAATTTCTACTCATGGGGAAATTAAGCAACTACCCAATGGTTTCTTTCAGTTCTAGAATCTTTATCATCCTCATAATATTTCACTAAATGTCTGTATTACATGAAAGATCCAGATATCAATATATTCTGTTTTCAAATAATTGGAAAGATGAATCAAATAATAATGGTATAAAAAGAAAACTGTATATTTGTGTCCAGTAAAAGATACTTAACAGAGTAATTATTTTCTAATCTATTAATAGTAAAATATACACATTGGGTTTATTCTTTAATATTATTCCTTTATATTCTTACATTAGTATTTTTTTCCTTGTAGTAAAATAGAGATGAAATTGTCAATGTAAGAAACATTTAAACCTATAGAGAATTTTTGGTTAGTTTATTTGAGCTAAACTGATAGCAGTTTCTGGGAAGCAAAAGCTGAACAAGTAGAGATAATGCTACAGAGAATGGCAGTTTTGCACCTTAGTTTATACATTACAATCAAAAGAGGCCAGGTAACTGAGTTACATGAAATCCATTGGCAATAGATTAGGGAGGCAGGAGTAAGCAAAGTGGGGAAACCTGGGATTGGATAAAAAGTAAAATGATAGACACTCTTACACAAGTGGATACAGGATAGATAATAGCCAGCAATTAGCATGATAACAGTAACAAGGAAGGGATTTTTGATTTCCCCCTGGTGCCAGCTTGTGCTTTGAGGGGTCTGGAAAAAGGAAATACGACATTTGAAAAGTATGTTGTCATAGATACAAAAAGAACAGACAGGCTCAGTTTTAAGGTAGACACTAACCTTTGTTAGGCAAAAATTCCGGCCCAGGACATTACTACCTGCCATGAACTGCTTTTAGTTAGGTTTAAAACTTTTCTATGTGGTTAGTTTAAGTGTCTGAGTTTGAGAGGCCACCAAGCAGGCCTCCCCTCAGCTTGTCAGATTTAGTATATGGCTCCTTTTTTTCCTCACATCTTTTCCTTGTAAATCAATCCAAAGTATGCACTGATGACCAACCTTTTGGTTGGATAACAGGGTCCATTTCGCTAGGAAGGCTTATTCCTAGGAAGTTCCAGTGTTGGCGTTTGTCTTGTTGAGTGATCTGTCATTGGGAATGGGGCAAGAGTAACCTGGGGTGGAAGTCTTGGCCAAATTTTTTCCAAAGTGAAAGGCAAGTAAATGGGAAGCAGTCAGGTCTTAGGGGCCTTTATTAAGAAAAACTCTGGATCATTTCTAACCCGAGTTATCACAATTCAGATTTTGTTGCCTGTCTCATTTTTTTATATTTTATATCTAGTATACCATTCACTTATAGTTTAAAGGTACACCATACACCTTTTCAGTTTTCATAATCTAACATGAGATGGGTTTTTATTTATTATAGACCATTTACTTCCCAATGGAAGTACTCAGGTGCAGTTATTAATTTGATTTCCAATAGTTGTATAATTGGAAGCTGTAACTTTAAGTTAGAGCCAAGGCTGTAAGAACACAATTTAAATTATAATTACCATTTAAAAATCTCAGAGTCCAGGTTAACAGGAAGAGTTTTGTAAGTAAATTTTTCTGTTGCCTTAGCAGCAGTTACGGATAGCCATGTTTTTATAGTCATTTCAGCTCTTTTTTTTCCAGATTTTAAAATTTTTTTTACATTTTTTTACATTTTCATTTCAGCTCTTATTTGAAGTGACAGCTAGTAGAATTTGTTGGGTTATGGGATAGGCATATTTAGGACAAACTATTTTTTTAGCCTTTATAAATATGCACATCAGACTTCCAGTCAAGGTGGTGTCATAGGTAAACACAGCTCGCCTCACCACATCAAAATTACAACTAAGCTATAGAAAAAACAATCACTCAAAACCCTCATAAATGGAACAAAATGGAAGTCCTACAACTATAAAATTGAAGAAACCACATCAAGACTTGTAAGAGGGTCTGGTCCCATACCCACATATTGCAGATAAAAATCCAGAGAGCTATTTCTGGAGCCAGGGGTCCCAGCCCCACAACAGGCTTCCAAGGCCAAGGTTATAGTGCCAGAAGATAAGTCTAGTGACTTCTGGCTGTAAAAAGCAGCAGGGATTGAGGCTTTGGAAGACAGAAAATGCTGGAATCCCAAGCAGTTCTTAAAGGGCCTGCACACAGATGTGCTCAGACTCACTCCCTCTGAGCCCTAGTACTGGGGCAGCAGCTTGAAAGGCATCAGAGACACACAGGGAGGAACTGAATTGTCTGGGATCATGGTGAGAGACACGTAGCTTTCTCCCAGACAGATGTGCTGACAGAGACCATTGTTCTTTTCCTGAGCTCTCCCACCACAGAGCCAGCAGGAAGGTGCCATATCTGAGACTCCATCAACCTGGGTCACACTGCTTACCCCAACCTGGTGATTTCCCTGAGGCCCTTCCCCACTCTACTTTCATACCCTCCACGCTGTTTCGTGGCTTTTCTTATAAATGGCTTGTCTTGGCTCATGCTTCAGATTTTCCTAAATTATCTCAAACAAGCAGCATTTGGCTTCAGTGAGCCCCATACCTCTCACTAAGTTGCCCCAGGCCTGGCACTAGAAGCAGACGTCTGTGGTTAACAGCTTGGCCTCTTCTACGAACCTCTAAGCCCAGCACAAGTAGCAGCCATCTGCGGATTGCTTTGTAGCTAATGCTGTGTGACCACAGACAGAACGCAGGTGGTAGCTGACCTTGGATGTGCCAACAGCAATCAAGGCTCAACTTCATACAACAGGAGGCTGTACACAGCCCACACAGTGGGCACACCTTGAGAACCCAGCTTGGGTACTAGGGGAGGCTGGGTCACTGGACACCTACTGTATCACACCTGGGAAAACAGTAGCTCCACTTAATACCTAAAAACAAACACAAGGAGGCTGCCAAAATGAAGAAACAAACATGACCCAAATGGAACAGAACTCCAGAAAAAGAAATAAACAAAATGGAGATAAGCAATCTACTAGATGCAGAGTTCAAAACAAGTGTTATAAGCATGCTTAAGGAACTTAGTGAGGACCTTAATAGCATAAAAAAGATGCAGTCAGCAACGAAGGATGCACCAATTCAAATAAAGCACAATTACAAAGAATCAGTAGTAGAGTGGATGAGGCCAAGAACCAAATCAGCAATTTGGAACATAAGGAGGCAAAAACAACCAATTAGAAGAGCAAGAAAAAAAGGAATTCACTCCTCCCCCAAAAATGAGGATAGTGTAAGGAGCCTCTGGGACAACTTCACGTTGCATCATAAGGATGCTGTAAAGAGAAGAAAAAGAGCAAGAAATTGGAAACCTATTTGAAAAAAAAAAATGAAAGAGAAATTCCCTAACTTGGTGAAGGAAATAGTGACACAGGTCCAGGAAGCACAGGCAGTCCCAAAGAAGATGGAACCAAAGAGGCCACTCCAAGACACATAATTAAATTGCCTAAGATTAAATACAAAGAGAGGGAGAATCTTTAAAGCAGTTATCTACAAGGGAACCCCCAAAAGACTGTCGGCTGATTTCTCAAAAGAAACTGCAGGCTGGAAGGGATTGGCAAGAATTATTCAAAGTCATGGAAAACAGTCCTACAGTCAAGATTGCCCTACCCAGCAAAGCTATTTAGAATTGGAGGACAAAGAGCTTCACACATGAGGAAAAGCTAGAGGAGTTCATCATCACCAAACCTGTATTATATAAAATGTTAAAGGGTCTTCCTTTAAGAAGAGCAAAAACAATGAACAGTGAAATGGCAATAAATACATATCTATCAACAACTGAATCTAAAAAAAACCAAAACAAACAAGCAGAACAGAGCCCTGGCTGGTGTGGCTCAGTGGATTGAGCACCAGCCAGCAAACAGAGGGTCACTGGTTAAATTCCTGGTCAGAGCACCTGCCTGGGTTGTGAGCCAGGTCCTTGGTTGGGGGCATGCAAGAGGCAACCTTTGGATGTGTCTCTCATACATTGATGTTTCTTTCCCTCTCTTTCTTCCTCCTATCCCATCTCTCTAAAAGTAAATAAAAAAATTTTCAAAGCATAACAGAAAGAATCATAGATACAGAGAATGTTATGATGGTTGGGAGGGGGTTTGGGGGTATGGGTAAAAAAGGTGAAGGGATTAAAAAGCACAAACCGGTAGTATAGAATAGTCATGGGAATGTAAAGTACAGCACAGGGAAGAGCGTAGCCAAAGAACATACATGCAAGACTCATGGACATGGACAACAGTGGGGACTATCTGAGGGAGGGGGGCTGGGTAGAGGGGTCAAAGGGCAAAAATTTGGGACAACTGTAACAAACAAAATAATATAATTAAAACAAAAATACACATGTTTTTACAATAGCATTTCTTCTAAATTTCAAAACCTAACAAGAGTAGTATTGATAATACAAAAGTTATTTTATATACCTTTAACAATTAACAGTTGGGCTGTATATATAATAAAAGGTTTGATAAAAGTCTAAGGAACAAATATAATTATCAATATTTGAAGACAGTTGAAGACAAAGAAACAGTGTAACATTAATTTGTAGGTACACAGGCCTTGTTGATGTTTTGGGATAGTTGTCTCTGAGGTCAGTGGCTTTTCATTCCTGGGAAGCCTTTGATCTCCATTGTAGGTGGAGAGACAAGTGTCAGAGACAGGCAAAGATCCCTTTGCAATTAGGCCCCTTCCAACAATGTTGGATAGTCTTTAATTTTTTTTTTTTTAACAGACAAAAATCTTTTGGTTAAAGTTGTGGTTTTTGAAGTCTTCATCTCCCAGGAGTGTTGAGAAATGTTACTAATTTATAGTCCTTATAAGATGGTTAATGAGCCCCTAATAAATGTAGAATATCTCCTTTTAGTAAAGCTGATTTATATGTCCCTTTATCTACATTTATAGGGTGGTTACTGACTATTTTTATAAGGGGAAAGGTTTATTATAGATTTCAGGTTGAGGAGTACTGTGAGGAGAGCTTCTGGCCAAGGGAGACTAGAAGTCTGCATATTTATCTAGTTGAGTTTTTATTGTATTACTTGTATGTTTTACCAGTCCAGATAATTGGGGGTGACAGACACAGTGAAAATGCTGTAGAATAGGCCAAATGTTATGAATGGGTTGTATTGTTTGTTAAGTACAAGGAGTCCTTCAGTCACCAACTTAGAGGGAATTCCCTAATTTGGAATTGATTCTTTAAAAATAATAATAACAATAATAATTTACCTCCCCTTAAAGGTTTTGTTTTGTAAGGGAATGCCTCAACCCATACAAAATCATAACTAATACTATTTTTTCATTCTTCAGATGGTGGCATTTAGATAAAATCCGATTACCATATCTGAAATGGATCTAAAAGGAAGTGGGAAATGCTTTTGGGGACCTATAGACGGGACATTTATTGTATACTGTATGAGCTATAGGTTTTCAGTAATATTAACTCTACAAAATCATCCTTTAGGGTGCTAATTTTAGCTCATACATGTTAAAAGTATAGTATAGGTAATTAAGCTTCTATAGGTATCTTACGGTTCTGATTGGAGGTCCAAGCCAGATCTGTTTGCCTGGAACAAAGGTCTCTTCTTTTGTTGCCATATTCTGCTTTCTTTTGCAGTTATCCATTGAAACTATAAAAGAGAGGTGTTTTTTCTTTTTTTGTTTTTTGTTTTAATTAGTAAGGAGGAGCATTCTCAAGTCTATATAATTTGGCTGTTCAATGCTGTCTGTCTAGCTGAAGCATCAGCCAAATTTCCTTTTGCTTTCATGATGATAGCTGCAGGAAGCCATGAAATTTTGATAATTGCCAATTGTGTTAATTTCTGTATAACATCTAATAATTTTGCAACACTTTTCTTTATGGTCTGCCCTGAGAAAATTAAGAAGCCTTGCTGCTTTAACAATATTTGCAAATTGTGAACTGCATCAAAGGCATAGGTATTATCAGTGTAAATCCTGGCTATTTGGTCTTCAGCCAATTGAAAAACTTCATTAGGCTTATTGGGCAGATTTTATTTAGGTAAATAAGAACTGTATTGTGCCCATCATGGAACTTAATGTATATCCAGCTCAGTAACATTCCTGTTTATTTTTTCAAAGATGCATCTGTAAACTGAATTAAATCAGCATTATTAAGGAGTTTCCTGTAAACCATTCCTAGGAACAAAAAGGTGGTCCAGTCAGTTTGATTTTAAGAAGACATATAAGGGCTGGGCCCTTAATAAAAATCTGGAATCCAACTGACAATATCCAGTCAGAACTGAGGAATCCTCTAAGCTGTTTTATTCTTTTTGAAAGAGAAAAAGATATGTTTCCTTTGAGGCTTTCAGGGTTAATTAGTAGTCCATCTTTAGGTATTAGACAACCAAAGGTATTTTACTTCGGGAAAATAGAATCGATTATCCTTTTGGGAGTCTAGTGATTTCCTAGACCATAAATTAAATCATTCACATATTGGATTAGAATGGAATTTCTAGGAAATTTAACATTATTTAAATTAGTTTTTAGTATCTAAGACAATAAGTGGGACTTAAGTCCCCTATATTCCTGGGGCAATACTGTCAAGTAAATTTGTAATCTTCCCAGGTAAAAGCAAAGAGGTATATAATTAGAACATAGTTATTGTTATTTTGGCAAGGTTCCCAAGTAACTAAGCATCTCAAAAAGTTTTATAAGAAGAGAATAAATTCTTCTTGAAGTATTTTAGGGCCCATGAGAATGATTCAAAGTTATTTCTTGATTAAAAAGTTCTCTTAAAATTTAAACTTTGGGAAGGTTTGTCAAATATACTTAACCAAAAGACCATAACATAGACCTTTTTGTAATTCCAGGTAAAACAAATACATATTTTATGGGAATAACTCTAGAACACATTAATCAAACTTACGCTGGGTTTAATATTAAATAGTTTGTCCAGACCTTAGGATCCTGCTTTATTTACATAAGTATTTACCAATTTCTTTAGGCCAATAAAATATCATGCCCTAGTAATGCCATCCAGAGGCGGGGCGGAGGGGGGGAGCACTACACATGATACATAGATGAACATATATTACATCAAGACCATACACATAATCTGCATTACTAATTTTTGTAGAGAATGCAAGAGCACCTTTAGCTGCTTAAGGTTTTAGCTTAATGTTACAAATGTAAAATTTTCACAAACTCCTAAAACTTTCACAGCCTTCTATAATACTTCTACAGCTTTCACATTTTTACAAACCTTATCCATTCAGAAATAAGTATCTTTAGAACTCACTTCCTTTTCCCTGAAGAATGTTTCCATTTTATGCCTTCTATTATCAAAACCATTCAGTGTCTTTCCAACGTAATTTTAATTCTTAACTTTTAGAAACCCTATTTCCAATTATAACCAAAAATAAACAGTCAGTATTCCCTAGGCTGAGTTTTATGAACACAAAACCTATAAAAACATAGGTTCCTCTATTGGCAAATAAGCTTACTTTCAAGAAACACTCCCTTAACAAAGACACTTACTAACAAGACACTCATTAACAGCTTCACGTCCACTCCACAGCCTCTGCAACAAAAGCCAAAAGCAGGGGGACCCAAGACTTGTCTAGCAATCAGTGTAAGCATTTCAAAAATATCTATATACCCAATAACTTTAATCAAAATTCCCTAATTTGGCCCTAGCTGGTGTGGCTCAGTGGATTGAGCTCCAGCCTTCAAACCAAAGGGTCACGGGTTCAATTCCCAGTCAGGGCACATGTCTGGGTTATGGGCCAGGTCCACAGTGGGGGGCATGCAAGAGGCAACCACACATTGACGTTTCCCTCTCCCTTCTCTCTAAAAAAAAATAAATCTTTTTTAAAAAAGGTTCCATTTTTTTAAATGACTAATTTAGAAAAGAATAGCTGAAATAAATTGATTTGATCAGATATGGCTAAGGTATTTTCTCCAACCCTTGATAAGATTTACCATCCAAAAAATTTGCATTTTATGAAGTGGTCCAGATAAGAGTTCTTGGAGACCAAGTATTTTCATCTCCAAGACAGTCTTGGAGGGAAGGAATAAAGTGGTGGCATTTACTAGCTTCAGAAGCTGCTTTTAGCTCTGAGACAGCCTCTAACATTTATTACTAACTTTTAAAAAGAATTTAACTGTGCTTCTTTGAGAAGATTCCAATGGCCAAATCAGGATATGCTTCTCATTCATTCAGTTTAATTTTAGAGCCAGCATTTTTCTAATTTTGCATGCAAAAAATTAATTTAGGCATCAAAAGAAAACTGCTTATTGGCCATTTTAAGTTTATATAATATCTAATAGTTAAATCTTCCCATTTCTGTAATGCACTTGCACATGAAGGCATCCTTCGAGGAATATTAATGAGGGCCGGGGTTTGGGATTTTCTGGCCTTGGAAGCACAATTTCCCATCTTAATTTTAGTTTTATTTTGGGATCTGCAGAGTCTGCATGTCAGACTGTCAGAAAGGAATTCCAGTTGAAAAGCCAAAGTTAAAACCAGCCACCCATTCCCCACCACCACAGTGCCACCTTAAACTGGGTTCTGTCAACCCTCAATGTTAGTTCCACTGCGCAGACTTAAAAAGACAGGCCAAATAAAGTCAGGCCCTCACACCTTAAAACAGAAGTACGGAATTCCAATTGAAACTCACCCAGGTTCACCCTTTGCAAACCAAAGAGCTGGTGAGGGTCAATAAGCCTTTGCAGGTATCCAGCAAGAGTGTGGGTCTGCAAAGTGATCTTGGTTGGGCTTCTTTGGAATCTTGCCAGCTATGCCAAATTTAAGAAACATTCAAACCTGTGGAGAATTTTTGGTTAGTTTATTTGAGCCAAACTGACATGCTGGGAAGCAAAACTTCAAGTTCAGATAATGATACACAGAATGGCAGTTTTGCATCTCAGTTTATACATTACAATCAAATGAGGCAGGGTATGTGGGTTACATGAAATCCTTTGGCAATAGATTAGGGAGGCAGGACCTCTGGGATTTGATAAAAAGTAAAATGAGACAGTTTCACACAGATGGGTACAGAACAGACACTAGTCAACAATTAACATGATAACAGTAACAATGAGGGGATTTGTGGTCTCCCCTGTGTTTGAGGGGTCCAGAAAGAAATTTGACATTCCAAAGGTATGTGGTCACAGGTACAAAAAGCAGACAGGTTCAATTAAGGTAAAGACCTGTTAAGGAAAAATAACGGCTTAGGTTTTTTTTTTCCCTAATAAAATATGGATACCAGCCATGAACTCCTTTTTGTTAGAAAGTTTTAATTTCAAATAAACTGGATATGGACTTCTGGCCAAGATGGAGGCATAGGTAGACATACTGTGCCTCCTCAAACAACCAAAAGAAGAAAAATAACAAATTTAAAAACAAAAAACCAGAACTGCCAGAAAATCAAACTGTATGGAAGTCCAACAACCAAGGAGTAAAAGAAGAAATGTTTATTTAGACCGGTAGGAGGGGCAGAGACAGGCAGTGGGGCAGAGAGGACTCAGCAAGGGAGATTTTGAACTGGGTGGTCCTACATTCATGTGCAGATAAACTGGGAAGAACAACTAGGGAGCAAGACAGACCTTGCAACCCAGGGTTCCACCGTGGGGAAATAAAGCCTCAAAGTCTCTGATTGGAAACACCTGTGGGGGGTGAGGCAGCAGGAGAAACTCCCAGCCTCACAGTTCATTGGAGAAACCTACAGGGTCCCAGAATGTCAACAAGCCCACCCACACAGGAATCAGCACCAGAAGGGCCCAGTTTGCTAGTGGGTAGTGGGGGAAGTGACTGAAAATTTGCAGAGAGCAGAGCAAGTGGCACTGTTCCCTCTCAGACCCCTCCCATACATATAGCACCAAAATGCAGTGACATGGTTGTCCCGCCCTGGTGAACACCTAACGCTCTGCCCCTTACTACAGAACCTGTGCTAAGGTCAAAAAAAAAAAAAAAAAAGCCCAAATGAAAGAGCAGATAAAAGCAAAGTCCAGAAAAAATACAACTAAGTAATGAAGAGATAGCCAACCTATCAGATGCACAGTTCAAAATACTGGTGATCAGGATGCTCACAGAATTGGTGGAATATGGTTGCAAAATAGAGGAAAAAATGAAGGCTATGCTAAATGAAATAAAGGAAAATGTACAGTGAACCAACAGTGATGGGAAGGAAACTGGGACTCAGATCAACGGTGTGGAACAGAAGGAAGAAAGAAACATCCAACCATAACAGAATGAAGAAACAAGAATTCAAAAAAATCAGGAGAGTCTTAGGAACCTCCAGGACATCTTTAAACGTTCCTACATCCAAATCATAGGGGTGCCAGAAGGAGAAGAGGAAGAGCAAGAAATTGAAAACTTATTTGAAAACATAATGAAGAAGAACTTCCCCAATCTGGCAAAGGAAACAGACTTCTAGGAAGCTCAGAGGGTCCCAAAGAACTTGGACCCAAGGAGGAACACACCAAGACACATCATCATTGCATTAAATGAGATTAAAGACAAGTAGATAATCTTAAAAGCAGCAAGAGAAAAGGAGACAGTTACCTACAAAGGAGTTTCCATTTGACAGTCTGGTCAGCCGATTTCTCAAAAGGAACCTTGCAGGCAAGAAGGGGCTGGAAAGGAGTATTCCAAGTCATGAAAGGCAAGGACCTACATCCCAGATTACTCTATCCAGCAAAGCTATCATTTAGAGTGGAAGGGCAGATAAAGTGCTTCCCAGATAAGGTCAAGTTAAAGGAGTTCATCATCACCCAGACCTTATTATATGAAATGTTAAAGGGACTTAATCTAAGAAAAAGATGGTCAAAAATATGAACAGTAAAATGACAACAAACTCACAGTTATTAACAACCACACTTAAAACAAAAACAAACTAGGCAGTCAACTAGAACAGGAGCAGAACCACAGAAATGGAGATCCCATGGAGGGTTATCAGCAGGGGAGTGGAAGGAGGAGAGAGGGGGAAAAGGTACAGAGAATAAGCATAGATGGTAGGTAGAAAATAGGCAGGGGGAGGTTAATAGTATAGGAAATATAGAAGCCAAAGAACTTATATATATATGACCCATGGACATGAACTAAAGAGGGAGAATGTGGGTGGGAGGGGGTGTGCAGGGTGGAGGGGAATAAAGAGGGGGGAATGGGACAACTGTAATAGCATAGTCAATAAAATATATTTTTAAAAAGTTTTAATTTCAGACCTGTGTGGTTCCTTTAGGTCTCTGAATTTGAAAGGCTGCCTGCCATGCAGGCTTCCCATGAACTTGTCAGGTTTAGAATGTGGCCCCTTCCATAAATCAATAAATGAGATAAACTGGTAATTCACATAGCTAATATTGCTTACTAGTATTTAGCCTTCAGCTACTTTAGCGTTCACCAAAGACAACTGAAAGAAGGAATGAAAGGGTTGAGGAGCCAGTTTTCATTATCCTTACATCAAATTGAATCGAATCAGTGTAAGATCAAAGGACAATAACAATATATTTCAACAACAATGCCTAATAATATATTGTTTTATTATTTCCATATACTTGGACATATGATACTCCATTTCAATCCCAGAACAACTTGGACATCCTTTTTGGTGGATGTAGACAGTGAGGCTGTGAATCTTGGAAGTTAAGTGAATTGCCTTAGGGCCCACAACTTGCAAGTAGCAGAGAAAGGATTAAAATCCAAGGTCTTATAATTTCTTGTCCATTCCTTTTTTGACCATATAGTCAGAGACAGTAGTCCATACCTCGCTGTTTTAGAGTCAGGTAGAGCTGGAAGAGATTTAGAGATTATATAGTCTAAAATACTTAATTTGTAGACTAAGGTTCAAAGAGATTAAGTGTATTTTCTAAAGTTACAGAACAAGTTAGTGGTAGATGAGCCCTGATTAAAACCCAATAGTTAATTCCCCAGGTTATTTTTGACATTGTTTTCTCTCTCAATCAAAACTCCTTGCATCATAATATTAATCTCTTAGGAGTGGTCACTCTGGACAGTTGTGTTTTAAATGATTTTTTTTCATTGTTTGCTGATTTTTTCTCCATTCCATGTAAAGGGGAGAGATTTTAATGGTCCTATTTTAAAATAATCCACAAATGTTTGAAACTTGTTTTTGTGAAATATAATTCTTACAGTGTTTGAATAGAATTAATCACTACTAGAAAGATAAAAGACAACTGCCAGGTGTTGCCATAGAAAGTGTTTCTCACTAAAGACTTTGTCTTCAATTCTAGGAAGTGTTCTTTCACTGGTTACTTTGCTTGGGTTTGTATCCCAAATACATAAGGAGTGGTATTATTCAGCTCTGAAGTTAGTAACTAGATCCTGAGGCTTATACATTTTCAGAAAGGTCATTAAAGCTAATTAGTGTTACAAAACATGTTACTTAGAAATTGTCTAGTAACCTAAAATATTTAATATAGCACCAAAAGTAATTAACTTACACTACAAGGTGCTTTCCTTAAAAGACCTTAAAGTTTCAAAGGGGTAAAAAAGGAAGCAACAAGTTTTGGTTCGGAATCTTTGTTTTACTTTTACTCCATCCTTTTCTAAAACAGTATGTTGACTCTTGTGTTCTTGAAACTGGATTTTGATGATTTTTCTTCCCCACAAACTAGTGATTTAAGAATATCATTTGCAGTATTCTATAAAATTGTATAGTGTTAGATAAATATATAATGGCTGTAATACTGTTGTTGTACAGATGGTACATGAGGTCTGGAGGAATTAGCTTGCCATCAGTCAATTTTGGTGGCAGAGACAGGGCAAAACCTGGGACTTTGGATTCTGTCATGTTCCATCTTTCTCACCTGGCTGTTGTAAATCTATTTCAAGTTAGTTTTTATTCTGAAAACTTCATGTCCTATTTTTGTTTGAAGCAGTACTTTATATAACCCAGTGAATTTAATGTCTTAATATATTAATGTTTTGAGAAAAGTTGGGTTTTAACAAGTTTTTGTGTTGATAGTTTATCCTGTTACAGTAAATTTTTATCTTGTCTTATTTAGATGAGCTACTTTTGCCTCATATGAAAAAAATAGATAGCATGCTGAATGATAACCGAAAGAGACTTCTTTTGAATCTTCATTTGGATCAGCCATTCAAGGTATTTTCTTCAGATGATTTATTAGCAAACTCAGTGGCAATCGCAGTCTTAAATAGGAAGGAAAATTTATGGAAGGTCTTTGCCATTTAATAAAATTTCTTAACCAATAAAAATTTGATTTTTATTCATTATGAGTCTTTTTAGCTTGTCTTTTTTATTAAGCACATTCTTAATCTTCTCTTTTCTCTGCTTAAATTCATTTTTCAGACATTCAAGTAGTATTCCTTCTATAATAGTTCTTGAATGTTTTCAAAAATCCTTTAAACTACCACTGTATTTCAGTCTATTTACTTTTAAACCTTTCCGAGTTTTTCACATTTCGTCTATAATTAGAATTGGCCACTTAGCACAGTTAACAAAATTCCCTTTACATGCCTGATTTACCCAGTCAATATCTGAGGGAAAATTAATCCTC
Source organism: Trachops cirrhosus (assembly GCA_028533065.1). NCBI lineage: Eukaryota > Metazoa > Chordata > Mammalia > Chiroptera > Phyllostomidae > Trachops > Trachops cirrhosus. Next base: position 19,535,505 of record CM052543.1, on the reverse strand, counting down.
ATGTAATGGTAGGAAATATATATAATTGTATCTGTTAATATATCCTGCCACTACAAATTGTTTCTGGTATTATCAGAAATATAAAATGACAGTAAGCTAAATCTAAGCTCAGAAAACTTATCACAGAAGCCACTTAGTTGTAAAAAAAATGCAGATTTTCTTATTCGGAGTATAATATATAATATTTAGGAGCATTTGAGTCTATCTACTGTGGGGGAAATTGTTTTTACACATTTGTATAGCTTTTCTTTTTATTAGTAGAGTTTATTTTTTAGAGAAGTTTTAGACGCTCAGCAAAATTAGGTTCCCGTATGGCTGCGTCCCCACACACGAACTACCTCCCCAGTCACCATCTCCCGCCAGAACGGTGTGTTTCCCACTGCAGTGAACCCATTGCTACGTCATCGTAACCCGAGGGCCACAGTTTACAGTACAGTGGTGTACATTCCATGGGCTGGACAGATGTGTAAGACGTGTGTCCACTGTTACAGTATTTTATTAGAGTAGTTTCACTGCCCTAAAAGTCCTCTGTGCTCTATTTATCTCTTCCCCCATTGTCCGGCAACTAGTGATCTTTTTACTGTCTACATTGTTTTACCTTTTCTAGAATGTCATATAGTTGAAACCGTACAGTATGTAGCCTTTTAAAATTGGCTTCTTTCACTTAGTAATATGCATTTAAGTTACTGCTGGGTCTTTCAGTAGCTTGATGGTTCATTTCTTTTTAGCACTGAATAATATTCCATTGTCTGTATGTACCAGCTTATTCACCTACTGAAGGGTATCTTGGTTGCTTCCTAATCCTGGCAATTATTGATAAAGCTGCTGTATACACCCATGTACGGGATTTTGTGTGGACTTAAGTTTCAACTCCTTTGGGTAATATGTATAGCTTTTCCACATCCCTATTTTATCTGAACCCCACACAAAATTGAAAATTAACTTCATTTTAGCTAGATGAAAATTAAGGCTCTGAGACTGAGTTCAAAGTGAATTGACACCACACTCTCCTAGTAGTCCTGTATTCTTCACTGACATGCACTTGGCAGAGAAAAAAAAAATGTCAGAAGCTGGTAAGAAAGCCATTACTAAGAATTCATCTACTGACTCCTAGTCAAGTATTTTCCACTTAACTGCTGTCTTCAAATACCATGTTTTCTAGAGACAAGAGCATGTTATTAGATGTGTGTTTTCTAAAGATTTATTAAATCTTCACCATGACCAGCTTTGGCTATTTTTAAAATCTCAAACCAGTTCTCCAATAACTTGTTTTAAAATAAAGCCAGCACTTGGAATTTAATAGATTCAGTAGATATTTAAACTTATGCAATAGTTTATGATGAACAAGTGAAAAATTAGTTTTCATATTGTTATTTTCACAGAAACACAAAATTTATATTTTTTTAAATTATAGTTAATTTTGATAATTTTCATTTATAGCAATTTGCATTTTGGAGCTATAATACGCACACAGTACTGAGTTAGAATGATTTGATGTAAAATACTACAAACAGTGGATTGTTTTAAGTACCATTCCCTGTGATGATACTATTAATTTTAGGAATCCTAAAAGCCATTTGAAGTTAATGATCTGTTTTCCTCTGAAACCTATGTACTTCCAATCATCTTTAGCATCTTATGCTTTTTAGAAAGATCATTTGAATTTTCTACTTTTATCTCCACTGACCTAGTGTAGAAACCTTTTTTTTTTCTGTCTTTAAATTCCATTTGTTGTAAAAAGTAGGTCAAGCCTGGGCATGTTTTACATGGAAAGCACCAGAATATATAATATAAAAGAACAAATAATCTAAGAGAATGAAGCTAGAAATTAATGATCACTCACTCTGGTAGGAAATGCCAAAAATTTTATTGTATCTATTAAATAAAACTTAGTTCCGTCCTACATTTGTATCTAAAAACATTAGCTTATCTGTTTAAAAATGCACTGTTGTTGGGGTCACAATACCAGGTGCTTGGGACCTCATGTGGGGTTTGAAAAAGAGCTTATCGAATGAAAACTACATTCTGTATAATAAACATAATGGGGGAAAATAAATATGGGAGCCCTTCTAGTATCAGATATTCAGTAAATGATACTAGTAGCTCAATTTTTAATACTGTTCAAACTAGTTGAGTTTAGCTACACATATCATTCAGTTATAGTTCGTAGCTTTTCATGTCAGTATGATTTGCCTAGTAGGTAAAGGCATAAATATGCCAGTGGCTTTTGGAAAAACGGACTGGAACTGATTCTGCCATCTGGCTACTAAATTGTCAATGGTAACTATTATATCATTTTGGTCAGAGAACTCATCAAACTCTGTTTTACACTCTCATTTCACAACTGCTTTTCCTATAGTCAAAAGAAGCAAGAGACGTGGTGAACCCAGAGGAACGTTACAGTGCTTCTGTTTCCCTCTGTCCTCACTCTGATCCAGGGCTTGGCCGAGTTTCAGAGCGTCAACAGCGGTTCAACTGCTAGGGTTTTGAAGAAACTTAAATAGATTTACAATGGCTCAGCTTAATTTCTTGACTGACTTTAAGATGGTGTAAAAGCTTTGGATTTAGTAGAAGCTGTACTTCAAGTTTTAAATCTTGGGCTACAATATGCAGGGAGCCACCAGCTCCTCATCGAACATATGATCACGAGGGTAAACAACAATGCTCTGGCCCTGGCTGGTCTGGCTCAGTGGGCTGAGTGCCCGCCTGTGAACCAAAGGGTACCAGGTTCAATTCCCAGTCAGGGCACACGCCTGGGTTGTGGGCCAGGTCCCCCCCAGTAGGGGGCATATCAGAGGCACCTACACATCGATGTTTCTCTCTCTTCCCTTCCTTCCCTTCTCTCTAAAAATAAATAAAATCTTTAAAAAAAAAAAACAATGCTTTGTATTAACACATTTTTGACTTAACAGTATTTTCAGCTTAGGGTTTGTCAGAACATAACCCCATCAGAAGTTAAAAGCATCTGTATGTCCCTCTTTCCCCTACCTTGAAGCCAGAAAGGCTTTATTACAAAAAAGTTATGCCTCAATTAGGAGTTCCCCTGTGTCACATGGTATTGTTTAAAGTGTGTTAGAAGGTTGACCCAGATTCAAGGGATGAAGAAATAGATTCTGCATTTTTTCATTGAGGTATAATTGCATACAATATTATATTTCAGGAACAGAGATTCAATATTTGTATATATTACAAAATGATCACAGTAAGTCTAGTTACATTCCCATCTTGATGGGAGGAGCTACAAAGAATCTGGCCATGTTTAATACCCCACTTGTATTTGTATATTGTATATATTTACCACACCCTATTAGTGTCCCCCACATATATTTGTGTGTATATGTACATGTATGTACACATTTCTGTGTTTTTGGTTTTTCCTTTACTTTTTGTTTACACTATTAGTGTTGTCCTCGCTTTTCCCCCCTTTTTCCACCTATACCCAGCCCCCTGCCCCCCTCCCTCAAGCTATATTTCGATGTTTTTTTAAATGAAGTTTGAATAGCTGGAAGTAGTATAAATTACTTTTCTTCTGATATCAATTATTTTTGCTTTATTTTAAAGAATGCTTTGGAAAGTTTTCCTGAACTAACAATAATTACTCGAGACTCTAAAGCAAAAAGTGGGGGATCTGCTATTTCTAAAATCAAAATGAATGGCAAAGCTTATAATAAGAAAACTCTAAGGACTTCTAAAACAACCACTAAATCTGCACAAGTAAGTATATATTCATTGATGTAATTATACTTCTTCTGGTTAATATAATTCCTACTTAAAATACTGCAAAAAACATTTTATTACATTGTTGTTAAATGTGAATTTTTCTCAGGAATAAACAGCTCTGGCCTAAGGAGCAGATATTCAGTAAGTGCTCATCAATTTTTTAAATAGGCAAAGCAAGGGATTATCCCATGCTTGTATTTATATTTTTATATAGTTTTTGTCATTGGATACAAATGCATACATATAAATGAGCATGCATACATTCCATAAGATTCAATGTTAATTACTTATTTGTAAAATTATTAAAATAGGAATTCGAGCATGGTCTAAATTAATACCTTTTCAGAAAAAGAAGAGATTCATTCATTCTTTCCAGAAACATTTTTAAGTGCCAAATACAGTTCTGAATACTAAGAATATAACAGTAAAAAATGGTCAAAATTCTCTGCCCTCATGTAATTTATATTGGGGTGTGGCGTATATAATAAATAGAAAGATATACAAATTTTAGTTAGATTTTTAAAAGTTATAAAAATACAGTCATAGAAGAATATGTATAGTATGATAACCTCTGCATTATAAAATCTGTTAACATGTGTTATACATGGGGAAAACATGGAAAAATATATATTATTCTGTTAACCTTGTTTATCTGTGAACTAAGAAATTATAGAATTCTTTAACTTTATAAGTCATCTTATATGTGTGCTGTTTAAACTTTTCTATAATGGTTAAGTATTTTTAAATAGTATATATTTATACTCAGGAAAAAGTGAAGATTTTAAAATGGAATTTAAATTCTTTTTTTAAATTAAGCCTCTTATTAATAGTAGCTTATTAATACAGGCTAATATCTGGCCACAGAAGTCACTTTTAAGATTGCCATTTTGACTCTGATCTAGTATTTTCTTCAAAGTATTCTTAGCTAAGATGCTCCATGAAATAAATATATCTATAAACTGTTTTCTTATAGGAGTTTGCTGTTGATCCAGAGAAAATACAGTTATATTCTTTGTATCATTCACTCCATCATTATAAGTACCACGTTTACCTGATATGTAAAGATGAGGTAATTATTTTTTCATTTAATTTTTAAAACAAATGTATGTTTTACAAACCTTAAGGAGACTGTAGCTATAGTATTTTTTTTAAGATTTTATTTGTTTATGGAGAGAGGGGAAAGGAGGGAGAAAGAGAGGGAGAGAAACATCAATGTGTGGTTGCCTTTTGTGTGCCCCCTACCTGGGACCTGGCCTGCAACCCAGGCATGTGCCCTGACCAGGAATCAAACCTGTGACGTTTTAGTTTACAAGCCAGCACTCAATCCACTGAGCCACACCAGCCATGGCTATAGCTATAGTATTTTTCAACGTGTTAAAGAGAATTGTTTAAAAATGTTATGTGTTGCCCTGGCTGGGTAGCTTTATTGGTTCGAGTGTCATCCTGATACACCAAGGTTGTGATTCTATCCCCAGTCAGGGCACATACAAATATCAACCAATAACTGCATAAATAAGTGGAATGGCCAATTGTTTTCTCTCTCCCTCTCCCTCCCCCCTCCCTTCCTCTCTGTCTCTCTCCCCGTCTCTCTAAAATCAATAAAATAATTTTTCCAACTATAAATAAAAATGCCATGTGTCTATATTCTCCTGTAAATAATGACTAGAAGATTTTCTGAACCTCTCTGTTATTTATTGTGCTCAGATTAATCTAAGGCTCACCACCACTCACATGAGCTATAAGTGGTAATGTTTCAGGTTGTTAGTGCTTGTTTTACATTGTATAATAAATGGAACTTTATTGTATTTTCTTCTCTCATAATGTATGTTGATCCTATTTTCATTCAGTTTAGTCACTGCTGGTGTATCACTGTCTTCCTTATCCCTAAATTGGCCCTATCCCACTTACTTATAGAGAAGTGGGATTTCTGTGCCTTGGCATGAAGAAATGATAGTTAAAATTTCATTGTAGTTTTTATGAGAGCATCGTAATTTAAGTTGCTCAGAAATTATGTATGATAATAATACCACTTTGTGGTATTTAAATGGTTGTAGACAAGCCCTGGCTGGTGTAGCTTAGTGGATTAAGCACAGGCCTGTGAACCAAGAGATCACGGTTCGATTCCCAGTCAGGGCACATGCCTGGGTTGCAGGCCAGTTCCCAGCAGGGAATGCACAGGAAGCAACCATACATTGATGTTTCTCTCCCTCTCTCCTTCCCTTCCCCTCTGAAGATAAATAAAATCTTAAAAAAAAAATAAATAAATGGTTGTAGACAGTACTACCTTTTTTGACCAGCACTATCAGTTTTTTTAATTAAAAAGGGTTAAGTTTACTCAAAGCTATAACTGATGTATTTGATAACAGTCTGTTGTTGGAAGATGTTCATAAATCTAACCTTTATTTAGCAAAGAAAAAAACAAAGGTGGTCATACAAAATATGTTGACTGTTTTTACAATGCTCTGAAATGAAGAATTGACCCCAAAATTTGTCATTCTGCTTTTAACACAGTTGAAAGGAATTGAGAAAGTTTGAACCACTTTTCCTAGCCTTCTTCCTTTGCCCCCATGGGGCCAAAATGATAGGATTAGACTTCGTCCAGTTTTAATATGAAATAATTATTCTCCATGGATGGATTTTTTTTTTGAAGATCAGTACTGCTTGTCTTCTTTTCATTCAGAATATAGAAATAGCAAGCCCTATGGAGAGCTTATAAAGTGGTAGGTATAAGCTAATGTGGCAATTCTCTTTATTTTAGATCTCCTCTGTGCAGAAAAAAAATGAAGATTTAGGACAGGAAGAAATTGTTCAACTTTGTATGAAAAATGTAAAATGGGTAGAAGACCTATTTGAAAAGTTTGGAGAACTTCTAAATCATGTACAGCAGAAATGTTCCTAACATTTCCACAAAAATTCCGTCTATTTTATAGCACTAAAGAAATGGTGGAGGGTCTAGGGCCTCAGATAATCAAACGTCAGGCAGTGGCCTTCTGCAGGCACACCTGCTTTGACCCTGGAACTTGCTTGCTTGACCTCTGCTGAAGGACAATGGTGCTGCCAAGGAAGTCAGTCCTTCGGAAATGGACCTACATCCCACCGCATTTTTATCCTAATGAATGATTTTTCTATTTTGTAATCCATTGGGTAACTGAGTTTTATTTTCACAAATGTTTTTTGACAAATGATGAAGCATGCACTAAATATAATTTTTCTTTATTACTAGAGAGATAACACTTAAGTAGCTTGATTATTTTTTCCTGACTCTGACTAAACACCAGAATGAAAGAAAGGTGGCAGAAATCATGTTTGTGTTCATGTCTGGCCACAAAATGGAAAGTATTGTACATTATGTAAACAGATCTGGTGTGCTGTGACATTCTGTATGAGAGTATCATCAATTTAAAATATAAAATTCAGAAACTGCATTCTGCTTTATGAACTCCTTTTACTCTTAACATGTTCAGGAAACTGGATATGGAATTGGTGCAATTCTATAACTGCTTTTTGTGTCAAATTATATTGTGATGAAAGAAACAATGACATACTATTTTCCCTATCTGAAAGAAAAGTATTTTCCTTTATACTGTTTTTCCTTTGGAAAATTTTTCAATTGTACATTTTATTTCACTAATAGTTGTATTTTTCACAAGGAAAATGTGATTACAATTATGTTTGATGTATCTGTACTACACTTTTCATTATTTTCAGTAAATCTTATTTAGTTATATATTGAATTTCTATTGTGAATTCTATCCTGAGGTAACCGTTTTTGTTTATACAGATTTGCTTCAGTGTTATCCAGAATATGCATTCAGTACTAGAATTAGTTTAGCTTTATAATGGGGTTGTGTTAGACACTGCTGTAATTTTCTGACTCATGAAAATAAATTTCTTATGAAACTAGCACTTGATTAACTGATTTGTTGAAACAAAAATCTAACCACATTATACATTTTAAAGAATAAAATTTATAACTAGACTATATGCAGTGTTAAACACAGCTTCCCCGACTTTAGAACTGGAAGTGCAGAGCTCTCCTTTCGGTGCCTTTCCAGCCTTTATACCTGCTATCATAGCTTTCTTTAGTGTGCTAGTTAGTGTGTCCAGTGCTTCAGCTGAGACAGTGAATGTATTACGTTCAACATGACCTTGTGTTTTATTTGTGTTTGCCAACAGGATGCCTTATTTGTTTGAGAAAAAGATGTACTAGTGTCCTTCTAAATGATCTCCTTTTTTAGGATTATAAAGAGGTTGTTAATCATAATACTTTTGTTTATTTTATCACCATTTAGTGCCTTAAGTCCTATCAAGAAAGCAGTGTTACTGCTCAGTGCCCAAATAAGACCTACTTATGTGGCTGTTGCTACTGTCTTAATTTTGAGATAACAGGCCAACTTCTTACAATTAAAAACCTCAGCAAACTGGCAAAGAACTGAAGGTGACATGTGACTTGATTTGAGAATAAAACATTGTAGCATTGAGTGAAAAATGAATATTTGAGTTAAGCTTACGTATTTATTTATGATGGTTATCTTTTTAAAAGCAATAATCTTTAATTCAAGAATCTTTGTACCTGCCATTAGACAAGATAATAATCAAAGTTTCTCTCAAGGGTTAAATGTTTCATTTCTGAAATTTTTTTAACCTGTTTAGGCAGCTCATTTTTAAAATAAAAATAACTTATTGGAGTAATTTTGCTAACTCAAACTTTCAGCAGTGAGAGAATCATAAAATTAATTTTGCTAAGTGTAGAAGAGCAGGAAGCAGCCATATCTCTTTCTGGTATTGACTCTGGACAGAATTGGTTTCCTTCGTTTCCAAAGTGCAGAGTAGATAACTGCATGTCAATGTAGGGTTGTAAGTATACATCTTTACTCCCTCAGCTTACTTGCTTGAATCATTGACGGTTTATATATTTTAAAAGCCGTCTACATTTAGGTGACTTGAAGTACATGCTTGAAATCACTAGCCACATTTTCTTCATGATAAGGCCCATGGAAAACAGAGATGTTTCCTGCAGAAAAATCACCTGTTTTCTTTTCAACCGCAGTTGTCCTAAAACTGTTTGCAGTTGTATTAATCTTAATAAAATGAGTGTTTTTGTAGTATCAGAGGCCAATTCTGTAATACTGCCTGGAGAAGACTACATTGTTTTGTACCACCTTCTCTCATTTTATCCATATCACATAGGCAAGGACATCAAATTCGGGCCTTAGGGGAAAGTAGGACAGTTATTAAGACAACCATACGTAAGTCCATCCTTTATGAAGTTGAATAAATATCTAGCTGGTTAGCATTCACATTCCTTGGCAAGGAGTTTGGAATTTACATAGAAGTAACTTTAGGTTGTAGACTGAGTTAAAGAGGGTAAAGTACATGTTGTTGCAACCCAGGAAAACGTTTTTAAGAAAGATTAGATTTTTCTAACTACAGATACCTGGAAATTTAACATAAAAAATTATATGTTGGTGTTTATTTATAGTTCTCAGATTAGTGGTGGGAGAAGTGGCTTAGGAAAACATTAGAAAGATGGAAAAACCTTAAATTTAAAATGGCTTAGAAAATGTTCAGGTTATCTTCAAGTTTCTAAATTTAAAAATGAAAATTATAGATGATTCATACATTACTACTATTTTCAAAGCTTTCCTCGTATTTTTTGAAGTCTCACTTTCCTTTTACTATACCTATTTATTTTCATTAGAGCAGCTATTTTCCAACTATGACTTTGGAGATAGACCCAGCAAACCAGTATAGCAGCAGGGTTATTGAATGAGCTTTGGGTCCCAAAAGTTTCTTCAAATGTACAAGTTGTGAATTTTATTGTATTTGTAGAATACGATTTTTGTTTTAAACTGTAGTTCCATCTGTTTCTACAAGTGCTTTTGAAATACAGTGAAATATCCCAGGATAACTGCTTCCGTGTCAATTGCACTTGATACATAAACTGCACAAATGGACAGTGTACACTATTGGTTGTGCATTAACCTACTTACATGTGCAACTTTTGGCATCTGTGTTCACAAATGCATGTTTTTGCAAATCATCTTTATTTATAAGTGACAATAATTGAAGTTCAGGATACAAAGAAACCTGCATTTGTAGTCCAGAGTTTTAAGTGGTCCATAATACAATGTATGGAAATGTGAAAGACAATTTTGTATATTTGTTTGTTACTAACTCAGATCATTAAAATGAAAACAATTTTTTAAACAACAAAATCAGAATGTTTTGGGGTTTGGTCTATTTTTTTAAGACTTGCAAACAGGTATTATACAAAAGCATCATCATGTTACAGATTTCTCATACAACACACATTAGGTTGTAGAGTCTTAAAGTTTTAGGTATATATGGTATAGGACTCACCCATGATTTTCTCAAATCAGTCAATATTGATGAATTATATACTACCCCAAGCTGACAATAACAAAATATTTGAGTTTGCGTTAAAATAAAACTTTTGTGCCCTGGCTGACATGGCTCGGTTGGTTTGATTCTCAGTCAGGGTACATGCCGGGGTTGCGGGCCAGGTCTCCATCGACTGGTGTTTCTCTCTCATCAATGTTTCTTGCCCTTTCTCACTCCCTTCCCTGACCTCTAAAAATAAATAAAATCTTTTAAAAAAAAACCCTCTTAGCCTTTTTCTACCTATAAATGTGTATAAATCCATTAACTCACCTTTCTAATTTCTTATTTGAAAATAAAACAAAGCTAAAAGTAATTGCTAATGCCAAGATATATTTATTTCTAAAAAAAGGAGTTCCTCCTGACCTATTTCAAGTAAAAATATTGTCAGCATATTTGCAATGTGTTAGTTAGTTTTGGTTGTAAAAGCATTTATTCCTTGATTTACTTTATAAAGGTCAAAACTAAAGATTTGGTGTAATAAACACTCTATCAAAAAATGTTTTAAAATTCGGTAACATTCCTGTTTTGCTCTCCATTTGGTTGCCAAAATTGCTGTTTGTTTTTAGTATTTCCCAGAAAATATTTTAGAATATAGTCATTATTTATATTATCCCTATGCAAACCTAAATTATAGAACTTAATATTACACTGTTTTGTTAATGTCATGTGGTTCTTTTTATTAGTATTTTTAAACATATTTTGTATCTCAGAGAAACTCTAAATTCAGTTATTTAACATGACTCTTCTCAAGGAAGATGTGAAAGGAGATACTGCTTCTCTTTGTTTTCCGTGTGGAAATATTTTATTAGTAGAAAAATAAAGATATTCATAATTGTTTTTTAAAAAATGTCAAATACAAAAAAATGTAAAAAAATTCATAAGCCACTCCCTACTAGGTCTTGACATCAGCCTAACATAAGCTTTCAGTTCCCAGTATGGGAGGGGTCACAAGAAGAGGTATTGTGGACTTGCTCTTTTCTGTGTGGCTTTAAGTAAATTCCTAGATTTCAGAAATACCTATGTTTTGGCTTTAAGCAAATTCCTAGATTTCAGAGATACCTGTGTTTAAATAAAAATTAAAAAGCACATTTTAAAGTGATAGAAACTATCTGGATTATTGATCATTTTAGGCCATGTATATATCTGTTCTTCAGTTAGAATGAATAATTTAGAGCTGACTGGTTTCAAATAAAAGGGAGATACAGTTACCTATTAGTCTATTGTCAAACCTTATCTATTTTGTGATGTCAATCAGGAGTCAAGAAGTTACTTTGCAAAAATAACAAGTTTTACCTACAATTTACCTGTGATACATAGAAAGTTTACTGTTTATACCCAAGTCAAATATAAATGTTCTTTTAATTTAGCTCCTTACAGTATTTAGATAGAATAAGACAACAATGATAATCATTGAAGACATAGAATAGAGAATAATGGATGTGATAGAAAGGTTTTCTTAAATTGCAGCCAAAATTACTTTTCTCTTGTCCCTACCCTTCTTCACAACCTTCCCATGGCTTTTCATAGCCTTTAACCCAAACTCTGTCATAGTTTGCAAAGTCCTTTATGGCACCGTCCCTCCTCCCTACTGCCCTTCTTCCTCTACGAATTTCTTTAAGTTCCTTAAATGTGTATGTTTTTTCTTGCCTCCAGTGTTTCATCTTCCCTCACCTGAACTATTCTTTCATCTCTTAATTCCTCAGATTTCACTTTAACATCACTTCTGTTAACCAGATCAGATTGTAACCCTCTGGACCAAACAGGTGCCCCGTGATTCCCCCGATGGAACATTTACCTCTGTGGTGCTTGCTGGATTGGTGCTCTCTCACGCTGTGTCCTATCAGCTCCTGATGGTATGACCCATGTGTGTTTTGCTCACTATTGCATTCCCAGTATCTAGTGCAGTATCTGGTCTCATTAAATATTTGATGAATAACTGGATATAGGAAAGGAAGGTTACAGGGAGCATTCATAAGGTAAAACAGGAAAGTATTCACTAGGTTTTTGCAATAAAAGCATTAATGACCTTAGTGAGCAATAGTAATTCCAACAAAAGGAGAAAATACCAATACCAGGAGTTTGTAAAATACAAAGTTGCTGGTATTTTATGAAAAAAGTGAAATGTAGTGGCCATCATATTTGACATTTTGTCCTCATGCAGACAGAGCCCAGGGCCCAGGATTTCACAGTCCTGACCTGGGGTTGGGACTGTCCAGCTAGAATAATTAGGGAAGAAAGTCCTGGTATAAGTAAGTAGCTGTTTCTAGTAGATGCGCTCATTGTGAGAAAAAATACTTGCAGGAAGGCTTCAGGTACTTGGGGAAGTCAGGGAAGGTTTCATGGAAGCTGTAATGACTAATCCGAGCCTCGGGTTGGGAGGATTTTATTGTAAACAGCTGGATTAATAAGATGACATAATATTTAATTTGTATTCAGGAGAATGGTCTCTGCTTTTGTTCTGCCACTAAACTAGGTCTATTCTCAGGCATGCTGTGTGAAACAACCTAGATGTTTCCCATCCTCAAATTTAGGCATCTCAAACTAGTAATGTTCTTGGCAGACTGGAATGTTAGGTGAAATGCAGAGTGGTTCAGTTTGTCAGCACCAAAAAAGACACAGCCGAATAGTAAGAATGGAAAGGACTTACCACGTTATTTACTATCTTACATGAACTTGCAAGACTCAAAATAATTAAGCACCTATTTTACAGTGCCTAGTTCATGTTGTGACTAGTGTAAGATTAATTAGAAACAGGTCTGATTTCAACAGTTAATTATGGAGTACTTGAGGTCTGTATTCAGTTAAGTCTTCTATCTCCAATAGCATGTGTTTTACATAATAGGCACTTAATAGGACTATATTTAATAGATGGGTGGATATATAAATAAGAGTTTACTTGGAATCAATGTGGTGTTTGCAGGGTGGCTTCTAAGTAGTTCAAAATGCCAAACTGTCAGTGGTCCATCCATGCATTTCTGTCTTTAAAAGAAAGTATCTCTTACAGTACCCATTTTTTGCATGTCACCTCCTTAGTTCTCACTGTGCTTTTCAATAGACCAGAGTCTATTCTCTTGTTATATTTACAATTTCCATTTAATCTATAGAAGCGAATGGACTATTATCAGAGAGCAGGTGTCTTTAAGCAGTGAAGCAAGAGAATTCAAAACACTAGCAACAGCCTAACACAGGGAACCTGGCTTCAGAATGAATTTTGTAAATTAGCTTTGTTTACATACAGTCTTTATCAATGACTTAAAAACTGCTAATAGGCCAGTCAGTATCACGTCTTTTAAATGCCAGTCCTCCATTGGGTTTATTATTACAAGATAATGTTATTTGACTTAAGTAGAAGTCAGGAAGTTAGGGCTTTTTCACAGCCAATGCTAATGCAAATGCACTAACATTATCACAGGAGTTTGCAAACAATTCATTATCAAAAAGATTTTGCATTAAAGTACCATTCATAAAGCACCGTGAAGGAAAAACTTGTGTTTTTTTTAAGTATGCCCATACTGCTCATGAATAAAGACTGCCATTCAAATGAGAAAGGTGAAAAGCCATCACCATAACTGGTCGTTGAACACCACTATATTAGCTGTTATAACAAAATGTAACCGACTAGGTGGCTACAGAAAGTTTTTTTCTCACAGATCTGGAGGCTAGAATTCCCCGATTCCAGCAGTCAGTTGCTGGTGAGAGCTCTTCCTGGCTTGCAGGCGGACTCTTTCATGCTGTGTCCTCAAGTGGCACTGAGAGCAAACTCTCTGGTGTCTCTTATAAGGGCACTAATCCCAACATGAACCCCCCCATGACCTTATTTCACCCTAATTACCTCTCAAAGACTCCTTTTCCAAATATCACCACATTGACAGTTAGGGTTTCAAAAATGAATTTTGTGGGACAAAAACATTCAGTCCATGACAACCACTGAGTTATCACCTATGGCATAGAAAAACTTAGAGCTAGCTCTGCACATAGTCATCATGGATTGGCTTAAAAAGATCTCTCTGGTCTATCCAGAAGCAAAAGCACAATCCATATACACACCTGTCTTCTGCTGTAAGATTTTCAAAGGTTCATGATGAAACTCCCTTCACATATGGGTCAGACTTGCCACTTTGTCATATTCTTTGAACTAAACAAGGCAATAATATGTTGTCAGTTCCTAAATAAATCTTACCTTTTCCAATTTCTGCCTTCCATTGTCATTTTCTTGGTCCAGAATACCATCAGTGCCATAACTGCTATATAGTAACCAATGAATTACTATCTCCCCCTTTCCCATCTTGCTTTCCTTCTGTCCATTCTGCGCACAGCAGTCAGTGATTTCAAACACCTGATCTTATGACTGCTCACTGGAAACCCTTCAATGCAGTCTGTCGTTCTTAGGATAAAGGCCAAAACTAATAGTTACTTTCATGATGGGGTAACAGGGACCATATATAGCTTTCTACCTTAAAAAGCATAAAATTGCCCTGACTAGTGTAGCTCAGTTGGTTAGACATCATCCCACAAAGCGAAATGTTGCAGGTTCAATTCCAGGTCAGGGCCCGGTCCCAAGGCTGGGCGTGTCTGAGAGTCAACCAATTACTGCTGTTTCTCACACATCAATGTTTCTCTCCTTTTTCTCCCTTCCTTCCCCTCTCTCTATATATACCTAATTTTTTTAAAGGATAAACTTATGAGGTTTTTAAAAATTCATGCCATGGCTGGTGTGGTTCAGTGGATTGAGTGCCAGCCTATGAACCAAAGGGTTGTCTGTTCAATTCCCAGTCAGGGCACATGCCTGGGTTGCCAGCCAGGTCCCCAGTACGGGGTGTGTGAGAGGCAACCACACATTGTTCCTCCCCCTCTCTTTCTTCCTCCCTTCCCTTCTCTTTAAAAATAAATAAATAAAATATTTTTAAAAAATTAACTCTAGGCAGCACCTTGGCCAGATAGCTCAGTTGATTAGAGCATCATCCTGATACACCAAGGTTGTGAGTTTGATCTCCAGCCAGGCACATTACAAGAAGCAACCAGTGTATGCATAAATAAGCGGAACAACAAATCATTATGTCTCTCTCAAATCAATGAAAGTTTTTAATTAAAAAAATAAAGACAGCACAGGACAGTAATCCTAAAAGAAAGGAAACAAATAAGTTGAGCCCTATGTCTGTTGTAGCTTACTACCTGTAATTTCTAGGCTACATACAGAAAGAGTGAACTAAACAGAGCCTGTAGGTCTTGCTAAATTAAGGAGACAAACTTCACTCTTTGGTGAGGTCTAGGCAGCTAGTATTTGCAGAGTAGAGTGCCAGAAAGGAGAGTGATGCATAAATATTGTATTGTGGAGATTTGCACAGGGTTCCCCTCAAGACTGCAACTAAGTACTGACCGGCATACTTGTAGGAGAAAACTACCAAGGCCAAGGAAAGGACTGCCATAGAGTCAGGTACAATAATCCTCTGAGCTCACACAGGGACTACTAGGGTTCATGTTCCCACCTGTAAGACTGGAGAGCTTTCTAACACAGGGCACCAGTAGAGTACTCAGAAGATTGTTGTCTCACTAATGTCACAGAATTGGACCTCAACTAATGGCTGTACTGAACCCATCTAACAAAGCTTAAAAGCAAGACTGAAAAAAAAAAGCAAGACAAAAATATTACATTGTTTCTTAGTCACTTAATTGCATCCAGAGCAAAACCTAAAAATATCTAAAGGAATACAGAAAAAAATTCTACACCCAATAATGTAAAATTCACATTATCATTAAATAAACAATTATTAGGAATGCAAAGACTCAAGACAATACAACTCACATAAGAAAAAAAACCAATCCACAGAAACAGACCCAGAAAAGACAAAAATAAAACTAGTACAAAAGGATTATAAGGCAGCAGTTATAAATATATATATTCAAGAAGGTAGAGGAAAGCATAAGCAAAACAAGGAGAGATGTGGAAGATAAAAGGACATAAACTGAACTTTTAGAGAGGAAAACTATAATTTTTGAGATAAAATATACTGACTAGGATTCATATCAGATTAGCTATTTTAGAAGAAATGATTAGTAAACTTAAAGACATTGCAATAGGAACTATCCAAAATGAAACAGAGGAAAAAGATTAAAAAATTACTAGTGTATCAGTGAGTACTAGAATAGTTTTAAGCAGCCTAATATAGAAGTAATTGGAGTCCCTGAGAGGGAGAGTGGGACAGAAAAAAAACATTTAAAGAAATAATGGCTACAAAACAAAGGAGCAAAATAGAACCAGAGACATGGAAATAAAAAACAAACTGACAGTGACTAGAGGGGAGGGGGACGGGGGACAATGGGTGAGAGAAAGGGAAGAGTCAAGGAACATGTATAAGGGACCCATGGACAAAGACGATGTGGGGGTTGGGGGCAGGTGGAGAGGACTGAATGTGGGGGTAGGGGGTCGGTAGGGCAGGGGAGAGTGAGGAAAAGTGGGGACAACTGTAATTGGGAAACAATTAAAAAATTAGGAAAAAAGAAATAATGGCTAAAATTTTTATAAATTTAATGAAAACTATGAACACACAATTCCAAAAAGCTCAAAGAACCCCAACATGAGAAACATGAAGAAAACTACATTAAAACACATAATAATCAAATTGCTTAAAGCCAATGATAAAAACACCATCTTAAAAGCAGCCAGAGGAAAAAGACATATTACTCAACAGAAACAAAGATTGAAAAGATAGGCACTCCTAATAAACCAATAAAGGAAGTAAATCGAATTATAAAATTAATCCAAAAGCAACCCCCCCAAAAAAGAAAAAGGCACAAAAAGACTCAGACAAATTGTAAATAATGTTTGTTCTCTGACCACAATGAAATTAAACCATAAAATAATATCAGAAAAATAGCTGGAAAACCCAAACATTTGTAAGTTAAACAACAAAATTCTAAATAATCCCTAGTCAAAGGGGAAAGTGATAAAGGCAAATGGACAGTATTTTCAACTGAATTAAAACCACAATGTCAAGCCCTGGCTGGTATGGCTCAGTTGGCTGGACCGTTGTCCCATACCAAAAAGGTTGGGGTTTGATTCCCGGCCAGGGTGAGACAGAATAGTAAGAAGCTAGGAAAAGTCCCTGGCCATTGGAATAGGGAAACAGACAGAGAGTTGAAGACAATGACCAAGCAATTTATAGACAGGTGCAGGTGGTCACCAGGGTGGGGAAGCCCCTGAGTGCCTGGCAGGGGGCAAAACTGGGAAAACAAAGACCTGGCCCCCCGAGTAACCTCTATTCCCCTGGCCTTTCCTCCCTGGCGATAACAGCTAGGCCTCAGTTTCATTTCTGCTCATGTCCAAAAAAAGCAGCAAAACCAGGTGGGCAAGGTCAGGACCTACTACAATGACTAAAGACCCCCTGCCCTGCCATTGACCAGTCAGTGGAGACCATGACCCTGAAGGGCACACATAGAGAACTAATTAATATTCTGCTGAAATCCTCCCCTAAATTTCCAGCCTGCAAAAAAAAGAAATAAAAGCCTCAAGACAAAGCTGCCCGTGCCATTTCCTTTTCCATCTTCTTCCCCCACTTGTTTCCCCACAGGCACATATCTCCTAAACTCCAAGGCAATGGGCAGCTGCTAGCTTATCCCAGGCTACTCCCCTGAACCTGTCCCCAAAGCCCCCTTTTCTCTGACTTTTCAGTGAACTAAGGCAGCCCAGCCTAGGCTCTCTGGTTGTTCTTCTGTGCTAAGCCCCTCCTTGTTCCCAGCTTTAACAAATGTATCCCTCATAGTCACCTGGACTCCTGCTGTGAAATCTTTTCAGGTGACCATTGAGATTCATTTTGTTTTTGTTTTTTATTCTATTAATATTGTTCCAGGGTGCAGCCAAGAGGGGGGGCCTCAGGTAGGGATTTGGAATAGGGCCCAGAACTCGAGGTGTCCAGGAAATATTAGGATGTCCTAACTCCCCTCCCCCCTCCCCCCCACCAACAGGTGTGAGCTGGGGGAAGGGATACACGGAGCAGGGTCATTGAGAGCTGTTTTGCATAGCAACAGCTTTGCAGCTAACCTCTGGTGTGGTCATATAACATATCTATAACCTTTAACTGGTTACATAGATATGTTAAATAGCTGTGGCCATGCTCTGAGCCAGGGGAATGGAAGTAACTCCCCCCCCAAGACATAACTGGGGGGGCAGGTCCCCTGAATTACAGCTTACAGCGCCTGCACGAGAGCTTGGCGATGACTGGCTCCAGGACATGGGGCCATGCGGCAAGTGTAGCTGATTGTACGAGGAGTAGGAAATGGGGCTGCAGAGGAGGATTGGTGCAAGGATTTAAACTGAGATGCGGCAGCCACTGCGGAGAGAACCACGCGGCTTTGGCAGAGTGCAGACCCCCTCCCAGCTTTGCCAGGGAGAACCACACGGCTTTGGCAGAGTGGGGACTCCCTCGGCCATTGTGGAGAGAGAGGACCACGCGGCTGTGGCACTGCAGAGAACCATGTGGCTGTGGCAGAGAAGGAAAGCCATGCACCTTTGCCAGAGTGAGGACCCCAGCAGCTTTTAGAAGGGGGAACCACCACCCCGCTTTAGCAGAGATCCCGGCAACACAGCTGATGGTGCCGGGAACCGAGGGAGGCCTACCAGCCAAGATGGATTACTGGGAAGAACCAGGGCTGCCTGAGCCAGGGACTTCTATTTCTCTCCCTGAGATACGGTACCCTGGACTGGGCAAAGCAGGGAGGGAAGGACTGTGTGTGTTTGTGGGTGTTTTAAGGGACTTTGGGATTTTGATGAAGACATTAGGTCACTACTTTAAGTCTGTACAGCATTAAATAAACATTTCCTTTCCTTTTCACGAATCTCTGGCATTGAGAGATGTCTTTCCTATAAGGCGGCGGACATAATGAACCTGGGGGGTTCCTTTTGGTAATAGTATATTGCCCTTTGGCCCCCCTTGGCCCCCTGTGTTCGGTAACAATATGATTTATTACATTAATTGGTTTTTAAATATTAAACCAACCTTCCATTTTTCAGGTAAATCCTACTTGACCCATGTTGTAAATTCTTATTTTAGGTTGCTAGATTCTGTTTGTTAGTATGCTGTTGAGGATTTTTGCATCCATATTCCTAATAGATGTTAGCCTGTAGTATTTTATTTTTGAGATATCTTTGCCTGGCTTTCATTATTGTTTTCAATAAATTTGATAAGTTTTCCCATTATTTCTTCAAATATATTTTCTGCTCTTTTATTTTTTAAAGATTTTAATTATTTTTGGAGAGAGGGGAAGGGAGGGAGAAAGTGAGGGAGAGAATCCTCAATGTGTGGTTGCCTTTTGCACACCCCCAACTGGGGACCTGGCCCACAACCCAGGCATGTACCTTGACTGGGAATCGAACTGGCAACCCTTTGGTTCGCAGGCCAGTGTTCAGTTCACTGAGCCACACCAGCCAGGGCTGCTCTTTCCTCTTTATCTTCTTCTTCTGGTACTCCCATTACACATATGTTGTTGTGCTACTGGTGTCCCACATTTCTTCTGAGGCTTTCCCTCATTATTGTTCTTTTTTTTTTTGTCTCGCTGTTCTTCATTTTGCATGACCTCTTGATCTGTCTTCAAGTTTACTTATTTTTTCTTCTATCACTTCAAATGTACTACTGGGCCCCACTCATAGGTTTATTATTTCATTTATTCTACTTTTCAACTTTGGAGTTTCCATTTGGTTCTATTTTTTTAATAATTTCTATCTGTTACTACTTGAAGCAATGCCATTATACCTTCTTTCACTTCTTCAGTTGTGGCTTCCTTAGTTGTCTGAACACATTCATAAGAGCTTCTTTAAAGTCTTTTTATGATAACTCTGACACCAGGTCACTCTTAGAGACAACTTCTATTGCCTGTTTTACCCTGGGTTATAGGGTCATACGTTCCTATTTCTTTGCAGTTGTCCTAGTTTTTGTTAGGAACGATGTTTTCAGACAATCTATTGTAGCCTGTAGTGATTCTATTCCCCAGCCCTTCCTAGGACTTGTCATTTGCTTATTTGTTCAGTGAGGACGCCCCTCCCTGCTCACCACACCCAGTGCTGCGCCTCCGGTGCTGCCCCCCAGAGGAGTGCAGATTTGTGTGTGCCCACAGCCGTGCTGGGCTGACGGAGGCCTGGTGAGGCTGCCTTCCTCTCCGCCTGTGACCACACCCAGGTGTTCGAATTCACTAATTTCTGACTGATTGTTCTACAGTTTCAACAATGGCCTGGGCATAAATTGCTCTACAAATTAATCCAATCAAGGCTCATTTGAAGGGATAGATTCTGAGGTCAGTGTTCAATATTTGTTTCCAACCTTGTCCCAATTGTCTCATTGTTGGTGCTCTTCTGAAAACTATCCAGCCTACAGTTTAGCTTCTATCTTGAATCTCCTACCGATTGCTTTTTACCACAACCTGCGCTGTTCTTGTGAGTGCCCTTAAGTTTGATCTTCATGCTCCATAGTAAATGAAGTCAGTTTCTTTGGGAAGAGATTGGTATTACCAGGCAGAATCTCTGAGCCTGGATGAGTCATGATAGTAAGCTTCTTGGAATAACATCCCCACTCTAGCAACTGAGTGCTTCTTCGGGACAGTGGAGGGGCGGGTACGGGGAGTACTGTGTGGAGTCCTCTCGGCTTACCTCTTCTGGCAGGAAACCATGGCTATATGAGCCAGAACAAGGATGATGAGGGTCCCAGTATTCTCAGCATGTCACACCCAAGGTAGAGCCTCCATTCCATGAGGCTGGACAGAAGGAAATCCCTACCTCAACCATACTCGCCCAGGACTTAGCCTCAAATAGGTAGTTGGGGGCAGGATGAGAAATGCTGATGTTCCGCTCCTCCAGGAAAGAAAGTCCTCCCACTGGGAACTGGGGGAATAGGGAGGCCTGCTGCTATCTGGAGTGCTGGGAAAACTGACATCCACATGCAAAATAGTGAGATTGGACATTTACCTCATACCATATACCAAAATTAACTTAATATAAATACTTACACATAAGACCTAAAACTATAAAACTCTGAGAAGAAAACATGGGGAAAGTTTCATGACATTGGACTTGGCAATGATATCTTGTGACACCAAAAGTATAGTCAATAAAAGCAAAAATTGACAAATGGGACTCTATCAAACTTAAAATTTTTCTACAAATAAAAGGAAACATTCAACAAAGTAAAAAGTCAACCTACAGAATTGATGAAAATAATTATAAATCATGTATCTGATAAGGGTGAATATCAGAATATATTTTAAAAAAAACTCCTAGAACTCAACAACAAAGAAAAACAAGTAACCAGATTTAAAAAATGGACAAATGACTTGCATAACCATTTCTCCAAAGAAGATATGCAAGTGGCCAAGAAACATATGAGAAGATGCTTAACATCAATGATCACCGGGGATATGCAAATCAAACCCACAAGATAGCATACCCGTTAGGAGGGTCAGTATAAAAAAAAACAGCAAATAACAAGTGTTGACAAGGATGTGGAGAAATTGAAACCCTTGTGTACTGCCGGTGATAATGTAAAATGGTGCAGCCATTATGAAAAATATGGAGGTTCCTCAAAAAATTAGAATTACTATATGATCCATATATGCATATATATTACTTCTTGGTAACTATCCAAAAGAACTAAAAGAAGTATTTCAAAGATATCTTTGCACACCCATGTTCATTGTAGTATTAGTCACAATAGACAAGAAGTGTAAGTTACCCAAAAGTGCACTGACAGATAAAAAAATGTGGTATAATACATACAATAGAGAATTATTCAGCCTTAAAATGGAAGGAAATCCTGTCACATGCTTTGACATAGCTGAACATTGAGGACATTTTGCTTAGTGAAATATGCCAGTCACAAAAAGAAAAATACTATATAACTCCAATTATATGAGATATCTAGATTAGTCAAAATCATGAAACAGTACATAGAATGGTGGTTTCCAGGGGTCGGGGGTAGTGGGATATGGGGAATAGCTATTCGATGAGTATCGAGTCTCAGTTTTGCAGGTTATATAGAAATCTGTTATACAACAATGTGAATCTAGTTAACCCTACTACACTGTACACTTAAAAATGGTTAAGAGGGTAAAATTTTTATATAATATGTTTTCTTCCAGAATCTAAAATTTAAAAACATATTAAAAACATAAACTGGTCCCAGCTAGTGTGGCTCAGTGGACAGAGTGCTGACCTGTGAACCAACAGGTCACCAGTTCGATTCCCAGTCAGAGCATACGCCTGGGTTGTGGCCCGGTTCCCAGTTGGGGCATCTGACAGGCAGCCAATTGATGTATCTCACACATTTCTCTCCTTCTCTTTCTCCCTCCTTTCCCCTCTCTCTAAAAATAAATAAAGAAAATTAAAAAGAAAAAAAAAAAAGAAAAAAACGCGATCTGTTCCCACCACCCTTAGCTAAACACTATGGTCATCAGTTAGAAAAAGTCTTGAGTTTTATATATTGATACATAAGTTGAATTCTTGGAAGAGTCTCTCTAATTTTTGACCTTTATTTAAAAGTGTAGACACTGCCCTAGCTAGGTGGCTCAGTTGGTTAGAGCGTTGTCCCATACACCAAAGGGTGTGGGTTCGATTCCTGGTCAGGACATATACCTAGGTTGTGGGTTCAATACATGGGCACGAATGGGAGGCAACCAGTCGATGTTTCTCTCATATTGCTCTTTCTCTCTGCCTCTCTCTCCCTCTTCCTCTCTTTCTAAAATCAATAAACATATCTTTGAGTGAGGATTTAAAAAAATTGTTGAAGTGTGGATATCCCCACTATGCACAATTACCCAAACTAGAAGTACTAGGAGTCATCTTTGACCCCTCCTTCTTCTTCTCTGACCACATGTAATTGTCTACCTCACTCTATATATTCACCGAGCACAACATTTGTCCATTAGCGGGTGCTCAAGAAAATGTGTAGAAGGAAGGAAGGAACCAGTTAAATATTCCCTTTTTTTCTGTTTCCACTTCTTCAGCAAAAACTATTTTAGACCAGGTCCTCATCATCTGTCTCTTTCATGGTTTTACTGGTCTCCTCATCCCTAGATTCTTTTTGTTGTTGAATAAAAATATTTATTGTAGCTTCACCAAAACAACAACAACAAACTGGCATTTCAAGTGTTCCCAAACAGATGTTTGAATAAATCTGATGTATTTTATTTTTTTATGTGATTACAGTTGTTTCCACTTTTTCTTCCCTTCCCACATCCACCTACCCCACCTCACGCCTAGATTCTTAACCCTTCAATCTTATCTCTACATTATCACCAGAATTTGGTTTCCTGATCACCAAAGACCCCTCGTGATGTAGCCCACCTTATATTTCTCACCTAACCTCCCTTCAGTTCTCCCATCCCTACTCTGTAGCCACACAGAGCTCTTTATTGCTGAGTATGCCATTTTAAGCATGTTTTCATGATTTTACTTATGATATTTCTTCTGTCTGCCTGGAAGTCCTCTACTTCCTCATCTTCCTCCTCTATCCAGTAAACATCCTCTAATGCTCATCTTGAACACAGATCCACAGGGAAGCCTTCTATATTTCGCCAGACAGAGTATGGTCATTCTTTTTCTGGGATCCCAGAGAATGCTAAAAATGCCTCTATTACAAAACTCACATGGCTTCACTGAGAGACTAAATCAGGTCAAATAAAGAGAAGCCCCATGAATGTGGCTATTTGGAGATTAGCTATGCAGGTCAACTAGTGACAATTATCAGGGAAAGGGACTTTTTGAAGGCTCCAAACCTGTTCTGTCCTGTCCTGTGGCTGCTAGGCTGCTGTTTTTCACAGATACTGCTGTGGTTTTTGAGGCTACTGCAGAGCTAGGGAGAGTGGGATGGGAATAGAGGAATTTGAACACCACAAATATCACTCTAGAGATTCAGCCATTTTTCTTGAATAAACAAACAGTCCTCAGGTTGTTGTAAGGCCTTGGTTACATTCTACAGCTCTGAAAGTTTAGCTGCACAATTAATGCCAGTTATATCATTGCTTTATGGAGGAGCAGATCTTCGGAAGTCCTTACCCTGACATTATGGAAATTCTTCCCCACAAATATTTATTTAATTATGAAGAATTACATTAAATACACACACACACACACACACACACACACACACACACACACACACAGCTGTATAACACATACACCAGAAAACAAGATTTACAAAACTGCAATTCCAAACTGCAGTTCCAAACTGCAATGGGTGTAGAGCAGGGGTCAGAGAATATTCCCCACAAACCATGGTTTGGGGGATGGGAGAAGCAGAAGATATGACTTAAGATACTTTTCATAACAAAGGCATGCTAATAGCTGTGCTACCGCCTTGGGGCAAAGGGTGTGTGCATATCCTGACTCACAGCATAACCAGGGGAGGCAGTTCCCCCTGGATCACTGCATCAATCTTGCCCTGACTGGGGATGGCAGCCGAGAGAATGTAAACTATACAGAAAACTGGCAAATGTAGCTCACTGTGGGAGGAATTGGAGATGAGGTCACTCAAGAGGGTCCAGGTCAGGATTTAAATGAAGGGCGGGTAGCCATGAGGGGATTTGGCCATGCTATTTGAAAGGGTGTAGAAGGGCCCCCCCTCCAGCCCGCCATGAGGTCTGGTGTATAAGGAGGTGTCACTCAGTTTTGGATTAAGAGCTGGAGTAGTGGGAAAGAAAGCCATGTTGCGAGTAGTGAGGAGAGCCATGAGGGAGGAATGAGGTAGCAGCCACGTGAGAGGGAGGAGTAAGCAAGCAGCTATGTAGTTTGTTGTCAGGATCCCGCCATGCGGCCTGGTGTGATGAGGAAGGAGACCTGCTGCTGCTTTGACCGTGCCTGCTCTAGCTGGCACCAAAGACTGTCCCTGGCGAGACGCTGACCTGGTGCATTGCAACCCTGGACTCTACCTGGACTCTACCATGATCCAGTACATCACAGCAGATGCTGACGTGGACTAATACACAGAAGCTGATGACAACGTACCCCAGATGCTGAAGGAGACTGCGCAGCCAGATTAGATCAGATGAGAACATGGGGAACTTTTAGGGTTTTTGGCTTATCGCTTTTTGGGGAACAAGGGAAGTGCTGGGTTTCGTGAGAAAGAAGGGCTGCTAGCTGAAGTGCTCCCAGAGCCTCCAAGGTTGGAATGCTGTAAATAAAAACTTGTTTCTTTCAGCATTAATTGTTGGGTCATTCACTGAGGCACCGCATGGATGGGCCCCTATCTGCTTGGTTACAAAACCACATTTGTCTAAGTCCTAATTTGTAAGTTTTTTTTTGATATTTACTTCATTAGGCTACCTTAGTTAATATTTATGCCATTATTTAATGTCTCACTACTATAGACAGTTGCAAGGCCTTATGCAAAAACACAGGAAGAATGCCTGGTTTCACACTGCCAAATGACCCTTTAGTTCTAAGGGCCTTTTCAAATATTTTAATGTCCCAAAGAAACATAAACTAAAAGTAACATGCACCTAAATGCCACAAGAAGGCAAAATATAAGAGTTGCCATAACTAAAGATTTTTAAAAATTATTTCAATTAGGAAAAAACTATGTATTTTATAATGAAATGGTTAAGTGAATATTGGTATATTTGTGATAAGAGTATGTATATTAAAAATGTCTATGAAAGGTTTTTTTTAAATTTTACTTATTTATTTTTAGAGAGAGGGGAAGGGAGAAAGAGAGTGAGAGAAACACGTGTGAGAGATACATCAATTGGTTGCCTCTCATATGCCCTGACTAGAAACTGAATCAGTGATCTCTCGGTTTGCAGGCTGGCACTCAATCCACTGAGCCACACCAGCCAGGGCTATGAAAGGTTTATAATGTTCTAGCATTAAGCAAAAATATGCAAATACAAAATTTTACATACAGTAGGATCTCAAATACATAAAATATATGTATTGTTTTTAAAAAATTTTAAAATGCCTCAGATGTTAATAGTGATTGCTTCCAGACTGTAGAATTTTTTTAATGCATTTCTTTAATTTCAGGTGTTCTCCAGCATGCAATTATTTCTATTCTAAGCAATGAAAAGTAATCTTTGCTTTAAACACAATTCCTTTCCTCTCCCAACTTGTAGTCATAATTCTGAACTTAGCTATTGGCTGTTAAAGAAGAGGAGGAGAGAGAGTGTCTACAGTCACAATCTGTTAACGGCAGAGCCAGGACTAGAAGCAAGGTGTCTCTTACCTTGAAGGTTTCATTCATGCTTCTCCGTCTAGAGAGAGCAGGCTTTTGTTGGGTCCCGTTTGTCTGTACCCACTGGTGAATCCAAGTTGCCGGCTTCTTCAGCTCTAAATCTGGAATATAGGAGGCAAAACAGACGAGGAGAAATGATCATGTCATTCCTGGGGCCCGAGTCTCCACCAGTCTGCCTCCTTTCTCCACCCTTCAGAGTCTTCTTATGTTTGTTTTATATATAGTATGTAGGATTCTTTTTTGCACTTAGTAGGAGAAATGCGGGAAATGTACTTCTATCTTCCTGGAAACAGAAGTCTGTACCTAATTTTGAACTTACATTTCTGCGTATTCACCTACTCCTCCTCTTTCTTTTCCTCTTTTTTTTAAAGGAGGCCTTGAAATTTGTAATAAGTTTTAGGCCTCATAAAACATAGATTCATTTCTGGTACTTGGCACATAAAAAGAGATCAATAAATATTTTTTGAATGGATAAAAGATTAGATCCCATAATCAAGATCTAATAAACTTATGGTACTAGGCATTGAATCTTATTAAAAATGGTTCCCTTGAAACACTGGAATATTACAAGGGAAAAAAATCTAATTTGAAACACCTCACAAGCAGTGATAACAATTTGGTGTCTTCAGTATCTTGATATTTTAGGTAATCCCTTTCAATTTTGGGGGGAAACAAAAGAACTGCTAAGCGTTGACCAGTTGAGGGTGCCCCTGAAGGGTGAAAAGGAACAGATTGCCACCCTAAAATATGGCTCTTTGGGATACTATTTTAGGCTGGTTATTTTTAAGAAAGAAAAGACCCAAGAAGAATCTATGACCTTACCCCTAACTGCCTAAAAGAATTTAGAGGACCTGCTCCAGGGAGGGAGCTATCATGACAGAGTAACTATAGTTTAACCTGAACTAGATGTGACAGATGGGGAGGAACCAAGCGAGGCCCCTTTGAACAAAGTCCTCTCATTGTTTCAAGATGGCCTGGTGAACAACTGTTGACTAATCATTAACTTATTTCATCTCCCTGTGAATTGCCTTACTTCTTTTTCAAGTTTTAAGACCCCTAACTCCTTCTCCTTAGTCCAGAATGATATATATACCTCATTTTGCCCTACTGTCCTTAAAATTTTTATGCTTATATAAATTCCCCGTGTACATGAATTAAAACTTTATTTTTTCCTGTTAATATGTCTTATGTCATTTCAATTATTCGCTTGGCCAAAAGAACTAAGAGGGGAAAGGGGAAGTTTTTCCCCTCCCCATAAGGATTCTCAGGCATATTTTTAGTCATCACAAGGTTTTACCTTTCATCAAAATCCTAAGTAGAAGCTTCACTGATCATTTATTTTAGCAACCCCCCAATCTGGCTGCATCCTTAAATAATTTAATGAGCTTATTTCCAAGTGCAAAAGAGATGAAAAATTTTTGCATACACCCTACTGGTAATTATTAAGTTATATACTCTTTGGACTTCCAAGGACCAATTTATAAGTGGCTCCTGACAAACTAGAAATGAAAAAGCAAAAGGAAAACAAGGGAAACGCTCTGCATCAATTAGTAGGTATGAGCCAAATACTCTGAACTTACAAAAATTCTGCTACACAAAGTTGAATGAGACAAGATCAAAGAAAGACACTAGATCATGTGCAATTCCCATTCCAAAGAAAGCAGGATATTGGTATTACTGACATAAGAAACATCCAAACCCATACATAGCTTTTATGAGTTACTGGCAACAACTGCCAGGAAGCAAAGTCTCAATGAATTGAGAAAATGCTCCAGACAATGAACAGTTTTGCAGATTATGTTATACATTAGAATCAAAGGAAAAGGCATAAAGAGGGTTATATGAAATCCACTGGTGGGAGATTAAGGGGGTAGGAAAAAGCAAACTGAAGGAATCTCTGGGACTGGATAAAAAGTAAAACGGAGACACATACTTCTTTCACACTGGTGGGTGCAGATAGTTAACAATTAACATTTATAGCACAGAGATGGTGTTCAGAGAACGAGGCAACAGGAGCGGTTCTGAGGTCTGGTGCTCTGGTGCAGTGGATGTGCCCTGAGGATCTGGAAAAGGAGATTGCTCTGCCATTTCAAAGTGATGCTATCTTCCATGCAAAAAGACAACAGACAGGGTCACTTAAGGTAAAGATTGACCTTTCTCAAGAAAGCTATAGTCCTTGGATGTTACTAACTGCTGTGACCTGCTTTTAGTTAGGAATTTATATGTTCAGACCATCCTATGTGGTTGCTTTTGGTCTCTGAGTTCATAAGGCCACCATGAGGCCTCCCCTGAGCTCCTTGGGTTTAGTATGCGGGTCCTTGTTTATCCATACTTCCCTGTTTTGGTCATAAATTAATCTGAAGGATACACCTTGGTTGGATAATGTGTTTCCACAGTTCTAAAAAGACTCAATTGTAGGAAGTCTTACTGCTGTCATCTGTCTTGCTGAAATGGTGGATTTGCCACTGGGGATGGGGCAAAACTATAACCTTGGATAGAAGTCAAAGCCAAATTTTTCTCAAAAGGGAAAGACAGGTAAATGGGAGTCCATCAGATCTCAGGGGACTTCATTAAAAACAAACAAACAAACAAACAAAACCCCAGAATTGGCTGGTATGGCTCAGTGGATTGAGCCCTGGCCTGCAAACCGAAGGGTCATGGGTTCGATTCCCAGTCAGGGCACATGCCTGGGTTGTGGGCCAGGTCCCAGGTCGGGGGTGTGCAAGAGGCAACTACACAGTGATGTTTCTCTCCCTCTCTTTCTCCCTCCCTTCCCCTCTGTATAAAAATAAACAAATAAATCTTTTAAAAAAATCCAACAAACTCTGGATCATTTCTAATGTACATCACATCATGATCCAAGTTTTGCTCTCTGTCTCGTTTCTCTGTATTCTGCTTCTAGAATGACATTTACTTATAGTGCACCATACAATTTTTTGGTTTTCACACTTGACCATGAGATGGATTCAATTACTCTTGTGATATTTATTATTATTATTATTATTATTATTATTATTATTTTAAGGTAGTGCATCTACTTCCCATTGGAAGCACTCAAATGTCACTCATTATTACTCTGATTTCTGTTAATTGGCAACTGGAACTGTAACTTTAAGGTTTAATTTGGGCCAAGACTGTAAGAACACAATGGTATAAATTACAATTACCATGTAAAAATTTCCATAGGCCAGGAGGACAGCAAGAGTTTTATAAGTAAATTTTCTGTGTCACAGCAGCAGTTACAAAGGGTCATTTAATAAAATTTATTGAATTTATTGGGGTAACACAGGTTAATACAATTATATAGGTTTCAAGTATACAATTCTATAATATTATCACCTGTATATTGTAGTGTGTGTTCACTACCCACAGTCAGGTCTCCTTCCATCACCATTATCCCCTCTGTACCCTGTTCTACCTACCCCTCACCCTGCTTTCCCTCTAGTTATCACCATACTGTTGCATTTATCTATGAGTTTTATTTGCTTAATCTCTTCATCTTTTACACCCAGCCCCCTAACACCCCCTCCCTTCTGACAGCCTCTGATACAGTCTGTTCTCTGTATCTATGAGTCTGTTTATATTTTGTTCGTTTGTTTATTTTGTTCATTAGATTCCACATATAAGTGAAATCATATGGTACTTGTCTTTCTCTGACT
This sequence comes from Trachops cirrhosus, assembly GCA_028533065.1. NCBI lineage: Eukaryota > Metazoa > Chordata > Mammalia > Chiroptera > Phyllostomidae > Trachops > Trachops cirrhosus. The sequence continues at coordinate 19,505,513 of CM052543.1, read as the reverse complement.
GGCTTATTTCACTTAGCATAATACTCTCCAGGTCCATCTATGCTGTCCCAAAAGGTAGACTTCCTTCTTTTATATGGCTGAACAGTATTCCATTGTGTAAATGTACTTTTTTTAAAAATCCTCACCTAAGGATGTTCGTTCATTTTGGAGAGAGAGGAAGGGAGAGAGAATCATCAAGGTGAAAGAGAAACAACAATCAGTTGCCTCTCATTTGCACTCCAACCAGGAACTAAACCTGCAACCTAGGCGTATGCCCCGACTGGGAATCCAGCCTTTGACCTTTTGGCTTATGGGACGATGTACCAACCAACTGAGCCACACTAGCTAGGGTTGTACCACAGCTTTTATATCCACTCACGTACTGATGGACACTGGGGCTGCTTCCAAATCTTGGCTATTGTAAATAGCATTGCAATGAACATAGGGGTGCATACTTTTTTTTTAATTAGTATTTTGGGTTTCTTTTAATATAGTCCCAGAAGTGGAATCATCGGGTAATAAAGTAGTTCCATTTTTAAATTTTTTGAAGAAATGCTATACTGTTTTCCACAGTGACTGCATAAATGTGCATTCCTACAGTGCTTGAGGGTTCCCTTTTCTGCACATCCTCACCAACACTTGTTGATTTATTGATGATAGACAGGTGTGAGGTGATAACTCATTTTAGTTTTAATTTGCATTTCTCTGATGATTAGTGATGTAGACCATCTTTTCATATGTCTGTTGGCCATCTGTAAGTCCTCTTTGAAGTGTCTATTCAAGTCCTGTGCCCATTTTTTAATTGGATTGTTTGTTTTTTTGGTATTCAGATGTATGACTTCTTCATAAACTTTGGATATTAACCCTTATTGAATCATTGGTGAATATGTTCTTCCATTCAGTAGGTTGTCTTTTCATTTGTTTATGGTTTTCTTTGCTGAGCCAACGCTTTTTAGTGTGATGTAGTCCCATTTGTTTATTTTTTCTTTTGTTTCCATTGCCCAAGGAGATGTATCAGAAAAAAAAGTTAAGAGATTTTTACAACTTATGTTTTCTTTTAGGAGTTTTATGGTTTCAAGCCTTACATTTAAGTTTTTAATATTTTTAGTTTATTCTTGTATATGGTGCATGAAGGTGGTCTAATTTCATTTTTTGCATGAATGTGTACAATTTTCCCAACACCATTTATTGAATAGACTTGTCTTTACCCCACTGTATGTTCTTGCCTCCTCTGTCATATATTAATTGACCACACAGGTGTGGGTTTATTTCTGGGCTCTCTAGTCTGTTCCATTGATCTATGTGTCCATTTTTTATGCCAATACCATACTATTTTCATTAGTAAAGCTTTGTAGTATAGTTCGATATCAGTTAGCATGATACCATCTACTTTGTTTTTCTCAAGATTGCTGTGGCTATCTGAAGGTACTTTGTTGTTCCAAATAAATTTTTGGATTATTTGTTCCAGTTCTGTGAAAAACGCCATTGGTATTTTGACACAAATTGCATTAAATCTATAGATTTCTTTGGGTAGTATAGTCATTTTATTTACTTATTTTAAAGATTTTTTTATTCCTTTTTAGAGAGAGGGGAAGGGAATGAGAAAGAGAGGGTGAGAAACATCGATGTGAGAGAAAAACATTGATCAGTTGTCTCTCATACAAGATATGAACAGGAACTCAACACACAACCCAGTCATGTGCCCTGACGAAAATCAAACTGGTGACCTTTCACTTTGCAGAATGATGCTCAACCAAGTCACACTGGTCAGGGTTAGTATGGTCATTTTAATGATGTTAATTATTCCTATCCATGAGCATGGGATGTGCTTCCCTTTACTTGTATCTTCTTCAGTTTCTTATAATTTTCCAAGTACAGGTCTTTTACCGCCTTGGTTAAATTTGTTCCTAGGGAGTTTTTTTTATGCAATTGTAAATGGGACTGTTTTCTTTCTTAGTTTTTCTTTCTGACAGTTCATTATTGGTGCATAAATATTGCTGAATATTCATTTTGTATCCAGCTACTTTACTGAATTCATTTATCAGTTCTAGTAGTTTTTTGGTGGAATCTTTAGAGTTCTCTATACACAGTATCATGTCATCTGCAAATAATGACAGTTTTACTTCTCCCTTTCTAATTTGGATGACTTTTATTTCTTTTAAGATTGCCATGGCTAGGACTTCCAGTACTATGTTGAATAAGAGTGGTAAAAGTGGACATCCCTCTGCTGTGCCTGATCTTAAGGGAAACAATTTTAGTTTTTTCTTATTGAATATGATGTTAGCTGTGAGCTTGTCATATATAGCCTTTATAATGCTGAGATATGTTCCTTCTATTCTCATGGTGCTGAGAGTTTTTATCATAAATGGGTGCTGGATTTTGTCATATGCTTCTTCATCTATTGATATATCATATGATTTTTATCCTTTGTTTTATGTTAATTGATTTGAGGATATTCTACCAACCTTGACTAATATGATTAGCAGACAGGTAAAGACAATCACACAAATGGTTTTTTAAGTTCAACATAATTTATGTAGGTATACAGGCCTTCTCCATGTTGTGGGAAAGCTGTCTACTTCTGATGTAAGTTGGTTCTCATCCTTGAGGAGTCTTTGATGTCCACTGTACGTGCAGTTGAGTGTCTGAGTCAGGAGCAGATGTCCATTTGGGGATAAGCACCCTATTTTTTTATGAGAAATTTGAATTCTTGAAGTAACACCTTTATGTTTAGCTGCACATGGATTAGTTACTAATATCTGATAAGCTCCTTTACAACAAGATTGGAGAGAGTCTTCAACTGATGTCTTTTCCAATGGAAAAAACTTTCTGGTTATAAGTTGGGGTCTTTGAAGTCTTTGTCTCCTGGGAGCACATTGTATGTGAACCAGTTACTAATTTATGAATTTCTTTAAGCTGGTTAATAAGTCCTTGCTAATAATGCAGAATGTCTTCTTTTAGTAAGGTTGGTTCACATCTCTTAATCCAGATGCACATGGTAACCAGTGACTATTTAATGAGGAGAAAGGCTGTTTACCAAATGGAGATCTCAGGTTGAAGAACACTATAGAGAGAGCCTTTGGCCAGTGGAGATTAAAAGCTTCTGGAAATTTACCTAGCTGAGTTTTAATTGTACCATTTGTATGTTACATCAATCCAGAAGACTGGTGGTAATAAGCACAACAAAAATGCAATAGAATAGCCCTGGCCAGGTGCTCAGTTGGTTGGAGAATCATCCTATACGTCAAAAGGTTGCATATTCCTTTCCCGATCAGGGCCCATACCTAGGTTGTAGGTTCAGTCCCAAGTTGGGGCTTTTATGGGTGGCAACTGGTCAACAGTTCTCTCTCACATCCTTGTTTCTCTTTCTCTCTCTCCCTAAAAATTAATAAATACATCCTTGGGTGGAGATTTTTTAAATGCTATAGAATGGGCTAGATTGCATTATTTTCCCAGTGAAATGAGTCTCTTAGTAACTCAGTATGTAACTCAGAGGGAATTACCCAATTGGGAATTATTTTTTTCCAATAACAATTTACCTACTGTTAAGGCTGTTTTTTTTAAAAAATTATTTTATTGTTGTTCAATTACAGTTGTCTGTATTTTCCCCCCACTACTCCCCCCAACCCCAGCTAAACCCACCTTCCTCCCTTGCTTCCACCCTCCCCCTTGGTTTTGTCCATGTGTCCTTTACTGTAATTCCTGAAAACCCTTCCCCCTGTTGTCTCCTCCCCTGTTCCCTCTGGTTATATTGTTAGATTGTTCTTAATTTCCATGTCTCTGGTTATATTTTGTTCACTTTTTTCTTTTGTTGATTATGTTCCAGTTAAAGATGAGATCATATGGTATTTGTCCCTCACTGCCTGGCTTATTTCACTTAGCATAATGCTCTCCAGTTCCATCCATGTTGTCACGAAGGGAAGGAGCTCCTTCTTTCTCTCTGCTGTGTAGTATTCCATTGTATAAATGCACCACAGTTCTTTGATCCGTTCATTTACTAATGGGCACTTAGGTTGCTTCCCCACTTGGCTATTGTAAATTGTGTTGCTACGAACATTGGGGTGCACAGGTTCTTTTGAATTGTGTTTCAGGGCTCTTAGGATATAATCCAAGCTGTGGAACTGCTGGGTCAAAAGGCAGTTCCACTTTTAGTTTTCTGAGGAAATTCCATACTGTTTTCCACAGTGGCTGCACCAGTCTGCATTCCCACCAACAGTGCAGTAGGGTTCCCTTTTCTCCACAATCTCTCCAACACTTGCCAATTTGGTTATGATAGCCATTCTGACCAGTGTGAAGTGGTATCTCATTATGGTTTTAATTTGCATCTCTCTGATGGCTAGTGATGCTGAGCATCTTTTCATATGTCTTTGGGCCCTCTGTATGTCCTCCTTGGAGAAATGTCTGTTCAAAGCTATTGTTTTCCTGCAAGGGAATGCCCCAACCTAGTGAGAAAACATACAAATCATAATTAACACATATTTGTATCCTTGAGATGATGGAATTTGGATAAAATCAATTACCATAGCTCAAATGGACCTCAAGGAAGTAGGAAATGTTCTTGGAACCCATTTTTCCAGGGTTATATATTGGACAGACAGAACATCTACTAGACTGTTATGAAGTTAAAGTAATATTAGGCACAGAAAGCAAAAGTACTTCATAAGCAGCCAGTCATCTGACAGTGTTAAGTGTGGTAAGAGTTCATTGGATAGTCAACAGAATGAAAACCATAAATAAAGAAGAGTCCATAACTATTCTTCTGTTTGCTTGCATAACATGGCTGTCATGCAAGGAGAGAGCCCTCTGGCTACTGAGTCTAACTGCTGGCTATAACATTCTATAGGTCTACGATGATCTCTATGTTTCTGAGTTAAAACTCCTAAAGCATGTTTTATTTTTATTTATAAAAAGGAAGAACATTTATAATGAAGGTATCCCAGAACAAGAGCTTTAGGTAATATTTCCTCTGAGTTTCCTCAGCTTATTTCCCTTCAGGGTTTCATTGAATTGAATCAGTTTGATCTGATTTTAATAAGACATATAGAGGCTGGACCTTTAATGAAAAATTTGGAACCAAATTGTGACAGTATCCAGTCAGACCCAGGAACCCTCTGAGCTGTTTTTAGTTTGTTTGTTTTTGGAAGAGGAAAGGATAAGATTCCTCTAAGTCTTTCTGGGTTAATTAGTAAGTTATCTTTAGATATTAGGTGACTAAGACATTTTACTTGCAGTAAAACAGAATTGAAGCTTGTCCATTAATAGCCTATGTCCCTTTATGGCTAGCTGTTATAACAGGGAAATTGTCTCCTCTTTGGAGTCTAATCTGTCCTAGAGTATAAAGGTAAATCACCCACATTTTGGATTACAGTGGAATCTCTGGGAAATTCAGTATCATTCAAATCAGTTTTTAGAATCTGAGAGAAATAGGTAGGACTCTCTGTATATCCCTGGAGCATTACAGTCCAAGTAAACTCACAATCTTCCCAAGTGAAAATAAAGAGGTATTTCCTATCTTTTTTTTTTTCCAGGAATGCTGAAAAAGGCACTACATAAATTTATTACTGAAAAATTATTAGTCCACAGGAATAGCTGATAGTAGGGTACCTGGGTTTGGAACCACAGGATATTTTTATTTATAGCTGTGAGATCCTGTGCAAATCTCCCTAGTTTCCCACTGGGTTTCTTTACTGAAAGGACAGGAGAATACAGGGGCCCCCTTTCAAGTAATCGTGTAGAATGTGCTTAATTCCAGCTATTGCATCAGATCTTAAATGATACTGGTGAATACTAGGTAGACACAAAATACTGTTAATAGTCTGATATTAGAGCCAACTTTTTTTCTATTGTGCACTAAGTAAATAAATAACTAACTTAGGTGTCAAAAGAGTTCATTTTGACCATGTTGAACTGATATCACTTTTACTTAAATCTTCCCATTGCAGTAAGTACTTGCAAGTGAAGTCTCCCGACAAACTGTGCATCTACAGAAGTATTAATGGGGGCTAGCAACTGGGAGTTTATCAGTCTTGGAGGTATGATTTCCCATGTTAATTTTAGTTTTCTTTTGAGATCTGCAGAGTTTGAGCAAATTTCTAGGGATATTGAGTGGTGGGTTAAAGTGTGCTTCTTATGGGTTGAGCACTAAAAGGCTGTCATCTCCCAGGTCTCTCCAACCCTGATTCGAGCTGGAGGGAGTAAGTGCTCCCGATCTTTGGAACCCGGTGAGTTCAGACTCTCCTTATCTAGCAAAAGGTTTTGGTTAGACTCTCAGTTAGCAATTCCAACTGAAAGCCAAAATTAAAAACCAGGCACCCATTTTTTTCTCCTGTCCGAGTTATCTCAACTCTTATCCTTGGCCTGGGTTATCCAACTCTTAATGTTTGGTGCCACCTCAAGGACTTTTTATTTTTTAAGGGAGGAAGAAAGAGAAGGAGAAAAACATTCATTTTCCTTATGCGCCCCAACCAGGGACTGAACCTGCAACCCATGCAGGTACCATGACTGGGAATCAACTTTGTGAAATGATGTCCAACCAACTGAAGGATTTTGTTTGTTTGTTTGTTTAAGAACAAACACAGCTCAAATAAAGTCAAGGGTTCCTACTTAAAACAATGAGGTCCAGAATTCCAAGAAAAACTCAAGTTCGCTTGATGCAAAGCGGGGGGCCAGTTGGGCACAATGGGCCTAGTACGGGTCTGGCTCCACAGGGTGGTCCTGGGTGGGCTTCTTCAGAAGCCAGCCAACTGTGCCAAGTAAATGGGCATAAGTAATGTCTAAACCTGTAGATAATTTTATGAGTATATTTGTGCCACACTGACAATAACAGCCAGGAAGCAAAATTTCAATGAACTGACAAAATGCTCTGAAGAATGCCAGTTTTGCCAATACTTCACACACTAAAATCAAAGGAGGAGATACAAAGAGGTTTACGTGAAATCCATTTTGGAGGCAGGACAAAGCAAAACAGGGAGCACTTTAAAGTAAAGTGGAGAAACACATACTACTTTTACATTGGTGGGTACAGGATAATTAATAATTAACATTGACAGCACAGAGATGGTGTTCGGGGAACAAGTAACAGGAGCAGTTCTGAGGTCTGGTGCTCTGGTGCAGTGCGTGTGCCCTGAGGATCTGGAAAAGGAGATTGCTCTGCCATTTCAAAGTGATGCTATCTTCCATGCAAAAAGACAATAGACAGGGTCACTTAAGGTAAAGATTGACCTTTGTCAAGGAAGCTACAGGCCTAGGATGTTACTAACTGCTTTTAGTTAGAAATGTTTGTTTGCTTTTGGTCTCTATATGGTTGCTTTTGGTCTCTAAATTTATAAGGCCCACCATGCAGGTATCCCCTGAGTTTGTCAGGTTTAGTATGTCGTCCCTTGTTCATCCACAGTATGGTGAGTAAGTAGAAAAGATCTTGGCAGAATGCAACTGTCAACCCCTAATCCAAAGGAATAAAGAGTGGCAGAAAGAATAGGTCACAAGACTTTAAAAGGCTGCTGAAAACCATGAAAATTAGAAGGTTCAGGGCAAGCACACCCATACCAAGCATAAGCCAGCCCGTGATGTGGAATCTTCCCTCTTAGGAAGTTGCAATAGGAAAGACAATGAATAAGGTCACACAATGTATATAAAATTAAAAGGCAGAAAACTGAGGCTAGTACAGAGATTTCACCACACACAAAAAATAAATTCTTGGGATGCTAGATTATAGACCTAGGTTACGCCAATAAACTCTTCTGCTTAAAGGTTGGAGAGAAGGTGCTCAACAAACACAACAATGTATAATGTGGAGATCCAAGGAGGATCCCTTTCTCCTATTTTTAAGTAAATATTAGAGGAGCCTATGGGACAATTCTGTGATGTAAATAAGAGAACCCAGTAGCAAGGAGGAAAGAATCTACTTTTCATTCCTTAAATCGTCAAATATTCATTGAGTATCTACTCTATCAGTAAGATTCTGCACCCAGTTCCAATGTGTATGGGGGGCGTTCACACATCATCAAGTAAGCAATTCTCCAGCACCAGCTGAGTGTCCTACAGTGCAACTCAATTCTGACACTACTAACCAGAGATAGCATCATTTCCACAGGGTGAAGGCTGATTCCCACATGATTACCCTTCACCACCACTTTAGATGCCAGTCACAAACTCAGCTTATCACCCATATTTCTGACCATTGGGCTACAGCACCCTCCTTGGGTTACAGGGTAAGTAAGGGATTAGTCTCACAAGACTGCCCTCCACTTCAAATGTCAATTGCAAATAGTTAGCTAGAACTTTTGTTTAACTTGGCTTCAAATCAAAGGTTCAGATCACCACTTCCTTGGGTTCTATTCATTTGCTAGGGTGGCTCACAGAAGTCAGAGAAACACTTTATTTACAAAATTACTGGTTTAGCCCTGGCTGGTTTAACTCAGGGGATTGAGTGACAGCCTGCCAACCGAAAGGTCATTGGTTTGATTCCCAGTCCAGGCAAATGCCTGGGTTGCAGGCCAAATCCCCAGATTGGGGCATGTGAGAGGCAATGGATAGATATATCTCTCATACATCAATGTTTCTCTCCCTCTCTTTTCTCCCTCCCTTCTCCGCTAAATAAATAAAAATAAAATCTTTAAAATTACTGGTTTATTATAAGAGTATATAAAATGCATAGGGCAATGATGATGGAAGAGGCAAAAGGCTTCCATGCTCTCTCCAGGCTCACCAGTCTCCCTGAATCTTTAGGTTTTCATCAACCTGAAAGCTCTCTGAACCCCATCCTTTGGATTTTTATGGAGGTTTCACTACATAGGCAAGAATGATCAAATAAATCACTGACCATTAGGGACAGATTCAACTGCCAGCACCAGCCCCTCTTCCTTCCACAGAGATCAGAGGAGAGGGGACTGAAAATTCCAGCTCTTTAGTCTTTTTTAAAAATGTAGTTTTATAGAGAGGGGAAGGGAAGAAGAAAGAGAGGGAGAGAAACATCCATTGTTTGCCTCTCGCACTCCGACTGGGGACCTGGCCTGCAACCCATGTATGCACCCTGACTGGGAATCAAACAGACGGCCTTTTGGTTCACAGGATGGTACTCAATCCCCTGAGCCACACCAGCCAGGGCAGATTCTGGATATATCTTAAAAACAAATAATTCATGAGATTTCCTCATGAATTGGGTGTAGGTTGTGAGAGAAAGAGAAGAGTCAAGGATGATTTCAAGATTTTTGGCCTAAGCTACTTAGAGAGATGGAGTTGCTATTAACTCGTCTGGAGAAAGTTTATGTGGAGCAGATTTAGAGGTGGGAGATCAGGAGTTGGATTTTGGGCATGTTAAGTTAGGGATGCCTACTGAACATCTAAGTGAAGATACAGAGTTGGCAACAGGATAAATGAGACTGAAGTTTTAATAAACTATTTAGAGTACAGATGTAATTTGGGGAGTCCTCAATGTTTTTTTTTAAGTTTTTTTATTTATTGATTTGAGACAGAGGAAAAAAACATTGGTTTGTTGTTCTACATATTTATGCATTCATTGGTTGCTTCTTGTATGTGCTTTGACCAGGGAAGGAAACTACAACCTTGGTATATCAGGATGACACTCTTAAACAACTGACCTACTTGGTCTGGGCTATTCTTTGGTTTTTATTATTAAAGTATACAAGTATAATTGTACAGAAGATAGCATTAAAAGTGTTATGCTTTAAAAAATATGTATTTAGTTTAACTATGGTATTTTTCCCATTGCCATTTATTCCCCCCATCCCCTCTTCCACCTCTACCCACCCCATCGCCCCCAGCAAATACTGGTGTTATGATTTTTAAAAAAATTCTGGGCATACCATTACGTCAAATATATTATGAATATAGAAAATTATATATGTGGAATATATTTTTTGCTTGATTCTTATTGCATTTGATATATTTTAGTTTTTCAGGCATTCACAAAAATTGTTGAGAGCCTATATGAACCCACTTCTGAACTAAGGGCTACAGATACGGTAGTAAAAAGACAAAATTCTTACTGTCTTGGAAATTGTATCCTAAGAAAAAAGCCCTACCAGGTAAAAGGAATCTTTGGGAGGTGTATTTCTCAAAATGTGGTTCTCTGAATTATCAGTGGAACATGTTTAAAAATGATTAAGATTTGCATATTTTACCACAATTTTAAAAAAGGATGGAGATTTACCACAATTTTAAAAAATTATGGAGATTTAAAATTTAAAAAATATTTTTAAATGTGGTTCTGTGAATTATCAGTGGAACATTATTAAGATTTACCACAATTTAAAAAAAGATGGAGATTCTCAGAAGCAGAAAATCATAAAGTGGTGTGGCAGACAGGAATCTGTATTTTTAAAAAGCAGGTAGTAGTAGAAGCCATTACCAGTAAAAAAAAAAAAAAGGTTTTTAGAATGTAATTTTTAGAGTATATTTGAAGTCCTCATACACCCAGGATCTTTGGTAGCCTAAAAGGTCACTGTAAGGATATAAAAGTCTAAATTTTTTCTTTTAAATTATGTGCAGATGGTTTCAGACCCATTGAAATATACTCATTTGAACGGACATTAAACTATACCAAATAATGTAAATTACCTCTAAGAGAAATCTTCTTTTTAAAGGACAGAAGATGATAATTTCAGTATGGTGTATATTTAATCTCTTAAGACTTTGAAATAGTCTAAATAAAAAAAAACAAAAATTAAAGAGCAAAAAAGAAATTATAAAAATTTTCCCCTATAATTGTCAATCATGTTAAAGGGTCAGCCTCAAGACTGCCTTATATCAAGGCTTCTTGCCCTGGCTGGTGTGGTTCAGTGGACTGAGTACTGGCCTGTGAACCAAAGGGTCACTGGTTTGATTCCCAGTCAGGGCACATGCCTGCGCATTGCAAGCCAGATCCCCAGTGGGGACCACATGAGAGGCAACCACACACTGATGTTTCTCTCTCTCTCCTTCTCCCTCCCTTCCCCTCTCTAAAAATAAGTAAATAAAAAAATATATATATAACAAAAGGGATGGGAGAAATCTTCTTTCATATCATAAACTGACTGTGATACTTGCTAGAGATTAAAATAATGTTTTATGGCCGCCCTGGCTGGTGTAGCTCAGTGGATTGAGCGCGGGCTGCGAACCAAAGCATCGCAGGTTGGATTCCCAGTCAGGGCACATGCCTGGGTTGCAGGCCAGGTCCCCAGTGGGGACCACATGAGAGGCAACCACACATTGATGTTTCTCTCTCTCTCCTTCTCCCGCTCTTCCCCTCTCTAAAAATAAATAAATAAAATATTTAAAAAAATAATGTTTTATGAATTTCTTTTAATAGAGGTTTCTAACCATTCAACTTTAAAAAGTATGATGCTGATATATTTTAAAGCACTGAGTATTTTTATAAAGATTTTATTTATTTATTTTTTAGAGAGAAGGGAAGGGAGAGAGAAAGAGTGGGAGAGAAACATTAATGTGTGGTTGCTTCTCTTGTGCCCCTCCACAGGGGGCCTGGCCCACAACCCAGGCATGTGCCCCGACCCTTTGGTTCACAGGCTGGTGCTCAATCCCCTGAGCCACACCAGCCAGGGCAGCACTGTGTATTTTGATGAAGAAAATCAAGACATCTACTTTGTGCCCAACACCACAAATACTGAAAGAAATCTAAAAGGTTAAAGTGTGTTCCCCGCTTTGGACAATTCTCCAATCTTGTTAGATAATCAAGATGAGTATGTTGAAATAATTAAATAGTATCTAGTTACACAAGGGGGAGGAGGTTAAATAGTAAGGTACTTGATAAGTTCCATCAATGGTCAGAGAAGAAATCAGGTGGCCTAGAAAAATATGTCCAGTGAAGAAGGTGGGATTTGAATTAGGACTCTGGGGTACACAGAATGTGGTTGGGTAGAAAAAAGGAAATACAACATTTCAGGTGAGATAGACAAATATAGCACAAGCTACCAAAAATTCTGTGATATAAATTATCAAAATGGCCACTGAAGTTACCAACCTCTTCAAAAACCGAATGTAGGTGTTTGTCAAGATTTATTTTCAGAAATAGGATGAGCTTTTTCCATCCTAAGTAGAGAGGATGGAATTGTGTATTCATGCTGTTATGTAACATGGGACAGACTATAGATAACAGGACTATTGCGTTCTGGAAACGACTCCTACATGCTGTCTTATCTCTGAGCAGTAACCTACAGAGAAATTACAAAGGAAATTCCTCTAACGGAAGTGAGTCCAGGTTTTACAACCACCAGGGGGAGAGAGCACATTAAAAAAAGTAGGGGGCGGGGCCAAGCCCTTAGTCTTCTAGATCTTAGGAACAATTGCCCAGTAAACTCAGGCCCCTAGGGTCACAGCTTCTTAGTGTGTATTCTCTGAAACAATCACATGTAGAGGAGCTTCTTCCAATAAGCTAACTAAGTAATCAACTCCCACTTAAATACCATTCTAATTTATAATCCGATCACACAGGCATTCTCCTTCCAAGACATTTATACATACCAAAGGTTTAAAACAATTGCAAAATCCCCAAATTTCAAAAAGAAAAAAAGAGCAAATATCTGGCAATTGAATTATTGGTCTCTTAGATCACTCATTCTTTCAGAGATCCAGCAATGGACCCCAGGATTCCCTGGTTTCAGCTTGCCATTAACAGCCCTTCCTCGCCTTTTTACTTGGCTTCATTCCCTTTCCATGGCAAACTCTGTCCCTACCCACCCTTCTCAGTCACAGTTACTTTGGAGGCAGTAACAATTGCCTTGGCAGACAGCCCAAGGCCTGCCAGATGCCCTCCCGATTATGACCTCTAAGAACTGCTCTCCTGGGCCAGATAAAGATTTGTTCTTTACAGGTAAGGATGTGTGAAAAGCTAGATGAATTTATTACCTTTAGATGATTTTAAGAGCTTATGTTCCAGACACAACTACTAAAACGCTGAACAAGAATAGTTCATGTAATCTTCATTAAAAAAAAAAAAACGTGAAGCGGGTACTAATACTACCCCCGCATCACAGGTGAGGACCCTGAGGCACAGAGCAGTTAAACGACTTGCTGAGTCCCAGAGCTAATCTCCGATGCAACTTGGTTTACACTCAGCTAGTCCATGCCTAGCACTTTCCCTGCTTGCGCCTGGACGGTGCTGAGCGGCAGTGGGATGCGGGCCGCGTGGGGACCGGCGTGAACTCGCAGGGCTGGACACACCGAAAGACTTTCTACCTGGACATCGCGCATAAAATAGGCAGCGTTGTCCTTGAGGGCGTGGTCTGCACCTTTTCCTCGCGCGCGCAGGGACGCAGGTTACTCGCTGCCCGAACCTGCACGTGACCGGGGCTGTGCGGCGCAGGGCAGCCCCGGCTGCTGGGCCGGTCCTCAGTCCGGGGCGTGGCTGGCGGGAGCCCCGCCCCGTCTCGGGCCAGTTAATAGGCGGCCGCCAGCTCCGACTTCACAGCGCGGCGGTCGGAGGAGGTGGTGTCCTGGCGGCTGTGGCCATGGCCACCGTGCGGGAGAAGGCTGCGAGGCTGAACCTCCCCGCTCTCCACAGCCCGGCTCAGAGGCCTCCTGGTAAGTACTGAAGACTCTGTCCGGGGAGGGTGGGGGTCACCGGGTGGGCTGGCGGGCTGGGGCTACGGCTCTCGCACCCGATACACTTTCTGTACAAGCAGTATTTCAGTAAGTAAAAGTTTTGGACTTTTTAAAAATAACTACATGACATTAGGAAAGACGTTGGTGAATTTTGCCACCAGCTTTAATCATATCTTTGGGGTCAGTTTGCTTAGCATCTCGGTTTCTTTAAATGCCCAAATGAAAGGAATTGGATAATCCGTTATAAAATTCCGATTCTGGTGTATCTGTATAACTCAGTAAATATAGTTAAGATATCCAGGTAACACTTGGCTTTTTTCCCCCTTTAGACGAGTTACTACTTTTTCCCCTTTCTGTAGCTGCAGTGTCGCGTGATATAGGAATTGGTTCCCTATCTGACAACAAGCCTTTCATTTGTAAAATGCTGCCAGGTGACAGTGGTCAGTGAATTGACTTAGGTCAAATGGAGGCAGGCCTGGCTTGTGTTTGACTTCGAATTAGTAATGCTCCTTTTCATCCTCAAATGCCAGTGATAAATTGTGACAGAACTACTTTTCATCTGTACTTTTCTAAGAACGATCATAATACTGACCTTATTTTGAACCAAGTTAAAGGATTCAGAGGAACCCATAATAACTACATTCAGAATTTCTTTTTTTTTTACATTGTGAAATGAAGGGAAATACTTCATTTGAAAATTTAAAATCAAACAATATTGGAAATAGTCATGAGAAATCTTTAGGCTCACTTTCTGAGTGAAAGAAATTCCCAAGTTTTACATGATTAAAAATAAGGCATCCTGTTTTCCCCAACAGATGAAATAACAATTCTAAGCTTTGGGCATTTGTGAACAGGTTCTTAAATGGTGTAAGAGAGAATCATCTATTCAAAATGAAGTAGATGACTTCAGAAGAGTTGAAGTGCTGCTTAGCCGATTTGAACCCAAGGAAAAGACCACTGGTTGTCTGTACACCAGGGGCAATAAAAAGGCAGTAGCCTTTTCTCATTTGTTTCGCTTGCTACAGTTGGAACCCTACCTGGTAGCATTTGTTAATCCCTCTTCCACACTTTAGTTGCCTTGTCACAGTCCCAGTGAGCACAGTAATAGGAGCCTCCGTTCTTGGTTCCTTGCCATTCCCTTTCTATGTGCTCTGGCAAGCAGCTTTGTACTTTTATTTTTCTACCAATTAGTAACTCGTCCGAACCGGAAAGGGGCTGTAATGACCAGGGACCTGATTTATGTAGAAATGAAGTGTGTATGTTAACTTTCAGCAAGTACTTCGAAGATATTTGTCTTTCAATATAAACAAATAAGAAAGTGGTATGTTATACTGTTATCCCCAATACTGTAACTTAATTCTTTGAATTCACCTGGTATCACTTTTCCAGGGAGCTCAAAGTACTTCCCATATGCTATCTCATTAATCTGTATGAATTAAAGCAGCGGCCAATGCCTACTTTGGATGATAGGTCTCTTACCATATTTTTACATTGTTCTTATTAGTAGAGATTTAATTTACATACTTTTACAGGCCTGCAGCCTTCTGTTCAGAGGCAATCTCAGTCTTCATTCAGCATGACAACTCTAATACCATATAAGAGGAAAACAAACTTTGGACTTCCATGCCAATATGCAGTAAAAGTGTTGCAATATTGGTATCAGTGTGCAGGAATTTTTATCTACTTAGTCACAGCTGCCTAGTTTTAACACCCAAAACATAGTTCTCCACCTTTATCTATTGTCAGGTTTGGGTTAGTGCCCAATAAATGTGGTCCTTTTCCTTTGTCCTGACAATTCTCTAAGTAATGTTTGAAAGCCTCTTTTGAAAAAAAATAACCTTTAAATAAAATTCTTATATCTTAAATAATTTAGAATTTTTATATTTGTTATTTTCTGATGAAGAGTTAAATCGTCTGGCATATCACATCTTGTCTTCACATCTGCTAGTGGTCTTTATTTAATTGAATACTGTTCGAAGCTCGACATCATCATCCAGGTGGTATGAATAGGTGAAGGGTAAGCTCTTCGAGGGCAGAGACTGTCCTCTTAGTTCAGAGAAAAAGGAAGAAAGATACCCTCCCTTTTCTTTTTATTTACTTATTGTATGTGTATGGAAGTGTTGTAGAGGATTCTTAGATATCTTTTTACTTTTAAAATAAACCTTTAAAAGTTTAGAATAGATTTAGATTTACAAAACAGTCATGAAGTTAGTACATCAAGCTCCCATATGCCCTTCACTCAGTTTCCCTTATTAACATCTGAGACTAGTATAGTACATTTGTCACAATTAATGAACCAATACTGATACATTTTTATTCACTAAGACCATACTTTACTCAGATAGTCTTGGTTTTTGTTGCCTGTTGTCCTTTTTCTATTCCAGAATTCCATCTAGGATATTACATTACATTGAGTTCACATCTCATTACACTCTCCTTGATTGTGAGTTTCCCCCTTTGTTTGTAGTTATACATCTGTTAATTGCTGGGTACTGTGCTAGCTTCTTTACCTATATTGCTTCATATGATCCTTCCAGTAACTGACAGAAGTGGAATTAACTGTTTTGAAACAAAGTTAGGCAGTGTGCCCACAATTGCTTTATTGGCAAATGATGGAGGCAAGAATGGAACCCAGGCTTCTGGGACTCCAAAACCCATGGTCTTATTTTACACTTTGTATTCACAGAACCTAGCACTGTGTCTGCTGCATTAACACAAGTTTCCATGTGTAAACAGTATTTGATCAACCAAAAGTTTCTGAACTTTGGCACTATTGACACTTGCTTTGTTTGGGGGGCTGGCCCTGTGCATTATTGGATGTTGAGCAATATCCCTGCACCCTCAACCCACTAGATGCCAGAAGCACTCCCCCTTACTTAGTTTGTGACACCTGAATGTCTCTAGACATTGTCAAATGTCTAGTGGGGAGTAAAACCACCCACTGTGAACCCCTGTGTTAACCCTTCTTTAAAATTTTTTAGTAGTTGGCAGTAATCTACAACTAACAAGTATTGAATAACCAACTGTATTATGTGAAGCACTCTATAAGGCAATTAAATAATTTGAATTTCTGCAAGCTATAAGGAAATTTGAAGGAAATAAGGCAATAGCTCAATGTTCTTCAATTTTTGTGGTAACTGTCTACAATGAGCTATTTGAATTTTTTTCTTTTGGAGGGGGGACAGCTTAGTAACTGAAAATGAAAATAAAATTCTTGCATATTTGTTTTTAACATGTTTTAGTAATTCTGTGTATATGTTTATATTATATTGAGATCCAATTCTATAATGTGTACATTGATCTTCTAAGGAATTAACATAATCTCACTATTCAAAATGATTATGTGAGTGTTTTAGCCCTTCGAAAGGCTTTCACAGCAGGACCAGAGTTGATGCTGACTGCACAGATCATGGTTGAGGCTGATTATCCCCTTGTAACTCTTGAGTAAGTGCAGTTTCCTGACATGCCTGTCTTATGACTTGATATTTAGGAAATTACTTCAGTAATAGCTTGATTATTTAGTGTGCATTTTTAGAAAAGATGGTTATTTGTTGCATTACAAATAGACATCAGAGTTCAATGTTAGAAGTTTAACTTTTTCATTATTGGTAACTCTGGTAGACTTCAAATACATAAAAGGTCAGGTCTTTGCTTTTTTAAAAACAGATACTATTTTCAAGCAAATAAAGATGAGGCTGCTTGAAAAATGAATGTTAACTGGCTTAGATTTATATAGTGCTTAAAAGCATGCATAGTATGTTATAGATCTAGTTTAAAACAATTTCTGAGCTTCTTGTTAGGTCACCTTCCAAAAAGCTTTTTATCTGGGATTGTCAAATTTTTTGTATGCTTCATTTCTTACTACATTGTATTTGGTGTTCAATACCCATATCTAAATGGAGAGGTGTAATTTCAGCTTCTAAAATCCTACAATCAGTTTAGACCTGAAACCAGCCTTAACCATAGCATCAACTCTTGTAGCAGTAAATGAAGAAACCAACCTATAGAGGTTAAATCTCTTATCAGGGCGATTGCAGCTGGTCTGCAGACTCTTTGATCCTTTGGTCAAGATTATTTTCAAACACACTTGACCAAATAAAATAAGGAAGCATCAAGATGTAGAGAGTGATAAATTTTAAAGAATTTTAAGCTCACGCAAGTGAGGTTTGAGGACAAGCGGAAGCTTCGATTCTAGTTGCTAGGCTTATAAAGCATTCATTGTATACTTCTGATCTCTTCAACCCTGTTTAGAAATCACAATAATTCATCTTACTGAACATGGTCTGCTACACCAATATTCATTTCAGCTACTAGATGGTGATAAATAAGAAGTTTCAAACCAGCATGTGGGGGGATCTGTGTTCAACTGGTGAAGTCAGCATTTAAAAAACAGGTTATCCTGGTGTGGGTTTTGGCACATTTTCTTGTTAGGTCCGGGGTATATTATGTATTAAAGTATCTGTATGAACATGAGCTAGTTTGGGTCTGTGGGTGGCGATGCTTGAGGGGAAATATCCCAGGATGCAACGGTGGGGAATTAATGGTCAGTGAGAACAGAAGGGACCTGAAAGGGCTGAATTGTATCATGCCTGGAGGACTGTGGAAACATTGTGTGGCTCACAGGTGCCTACTATCCTGCTCTAACCTGTTCTTTAATCTTTTATACTGTGTTATCCAACCTTCAAAACTTCCTGATTTCCCATATTAAAGCAGCAAGTTAATATGGGGAAATTTATTCTTTACTTCTTAATTCCCACGTGCAGATTAGCCTTTTCCACGTCATTGAGGCTGTGTGTCCCTTCCCTCTCACCCACGTCAGTTGTCTTATTGATCTCAAATTAATAAGTGACCGAGCCTTATCTTTTAGAGTTTGTATGCTAACCTACTTGTAGTTCAGCTGACTTATTTGTTTCATCATTAATATTATCACTAGCCCAGAAGTCTGTTTCACTGGTACTTAAAGGGCAATCTGATTGCTACAACTTTGAATCTGACTTATTTTCCTTTCCAGTTTTACCCTGTGTACTGTGGATAATATATAGTATAGAATTTATGATATCCTGCCTTATTTTAGGAGTATTAACTACCAAGTGTTTTTAAACAGCTTGGTTAAGGGTTCATAAATCTTAAAGTTATATATTTTGTTTCTTCTCATTGGCTCACTTAAAGCTCTTTCACTTAATCCAATTCTTCAATGAAAGTTAATGCTAAAACTATCAGGTGGCTTGCTTTTTTATAAATTCAATTTATTGGGGTAACATCGGTTGGTGGTCATATATCATATATGTTATAAAGGAAATTAAAGACATATATATATGTTTTATATACATAAAGGGAATTTAAAACATATATATATGTTTTATATATATAAGATATATATAAAAGGGAAAGCTAGTTTGTATATATTTACTACCCATGAAACTGGAGGAAAGTTTAATTCACTAAACCTTAATTACCTCAAAATAGGATTATTAATAACTATTTCAGAGTTTTTCAGGACTAAATGAGAGAAGGTAGCACTTGTTATATTGTAAGTACTAAATGTTAGCTATTAACAAACGGTATGATGAAGATATGAAAAAGACTGAAGAAAAGATTTAAGTTCATTTGTGTCTTCACTATAATCTCTGGTAGTTTAGGAAGTTAAGCATAGTAATGGCTAACACTCCTTTTGTTTAGTCATTGTGGTTGGAAACAGTACAGTTGCTCCGGGGTTCTAAACACCGTGAATGACCTGGACATATTTTGAGATTCCATCAAATGCCCAATTCTGGCTTAATTCAGTAGAGACTAAATACTGTACCAATAGTCAGTCTAGTTCCACATTGATTTATCCAGTTGATTGTCTATAATTTCATTCTTAAAACTGCTCACATGATATTTGGGAAACTGGTGTCAGTTTCTTCTATCTTAGTTTATTACTGAATTATGTGGCTTGAATTTTAAAACAGAATTTTTATAATTAAGAACAATCAATGATTACTTTAAAATAATATAATAATGGGTAGATAGTAAATTACCCATCAGCTTTTGGTATTGGAAATATACAAATAAACAGTAAAAGGTTTTGTGTGTGTGTGTGTTAATAATTTTCATGGTACAGATGTTAAAATTTCTAGTAGCTATAAACTTAAGTGTAATGGTTCACTATGCTCATTATATTACTTGCAATGCAAAAGGTGATTTCCAATTGACCCACTTAAAGTTTATGACTCCAATGCATTAAGTGGAGTTTTAATGTCCTTCAGGAACTTATCTTTGCTTTCGCCTTACATATTCTGTTTTATCTAAGCAGGCAGAAAGGTAATTTCCAGTAGCTGTTTCTTTAATTATAATTCCCTTTATTCCTTACTGTTGTAGTGACGCATATTGTTTTCCATCTTAGATTCCCTTAAGGGAAGTAATAAGTTTTCAACTTCTCTGTCAAAATATCCTAAAAATAAAGGAACTAATACACTTAACAAAAATGGACTTAAAAAAATTAGAACCACTGAATATTCAGAGGATCACTGAAAAGTATAGCACATAAAAAGGCATAGTCTGTGTTTATGTAAAAAGAGAAAGCAAAGAGGAAGCCAGCCAGCCACCAAGGATGATTAGCTAGACAGTTCCATCAGCTTACTAAGCCTAAGGTCCATTTTCTTTTCTTTTAGTGGTCTCTCCTTCTAGTTTTGCCAAATATCAGTATATTACAATGAAGGAAAATATAAGAAATATTTGAAAGCAAGTTTTCTTTCTTTTTTGTTAGGCTAAAACCTTGCTTTATTTCTGTGCTTTTCTTATCTTTGCAATAGGCTCCCACTGGGCAGAAACCAAACTGTTAGTTTTCCCTGCTTGTGATGTACTTAACTCATAAGCCTGCACAGTAGGAAGCTTTAAAAGTATTAGTTTATTCCAACAACTGTGTGTGTGTGTATCTATAACTATACCTCTATCTGATTGATAAATGCTTTAAAATTAATATAGAACATGGGGGTAGGAATGCAGAGAAAAAAGAAATTATATAGAACATGAGCCAAATCTTAGTATTACCTCTTACAATGTCTGGAATTACACTCAACCTCTGTGAATCTGTCTGTTTTCTATCTTTCCAAAAGAGAAGCCTCGTAGAGTTGCTATGAAGATTAGATCATTTTATGTAAGGCACTTTTAAGTAGAGCTCCTTTCACATAATTGGTAACTGCCACAGGATCTTACTTGATCTGCACCCTCCCATCCCCAAAACCCATCCCCACTTCTGTCTGATCTCACTTCCTACTGTTCTCTCCCTTGGTCTCCCACTCAGGCCATGCTGGCCGGTCTCCTTCCTCTTCTCAAGACCTTTGCTCTTTCTGTTCTCTCTGCTCTTTCCCCGGATATCTGCACAGCTTGCTTCCTTGGTTTTAAAATAGTGCCCAGAAACTCATCCCATTATCAGAGAGGGGTTTCCTGACATCCCATCTAAAATAGCATTCTCTTAACTAGCTTTATTTTTCTTCTTAGCATTGATGTAACACATATGTATTGTCTGTATCTCCCTATAACGCGTAAATCCGTCACAGGGACTGGTTTTTGTTTTTTGTTTTGTTTTTTGCTCACTGCTGTATGCAAGCACATAGGTTAGTGTTTAGCATATGGTAGAAACTAAATTTTTAAGTGAATTGTTACTAATAATTCAATATTTTAATAAGCTGACATCATAATTGCTTTTGATTAATAACTTTGGAAATTGTCACTTTTTACTTAAAGATTGCTTAAACCTTATCACAAATGAATAAGGTTACTCTGATATTTTTTTCCATTCCAGGTTTCAGTGTGGCCCAGAAACCATTTGGAGCCACATATGTGTGGAGCAGCATTATAAACACTCTTCGGACACAAGTGGAGGTGAAAAAACGAAGGCACCATTTAAAAAGACACAATGACTGCTTTGTTGGTTCGGAAGCTGTAGATGTCATTTTTTCTCACCTAATTCAGAATAAATATTTTGGTGATGTAGACATTCCTCGGGCCAAAGTGGTAAGAGTATGTCAAGCACTTATGGACTACAAAGTATTTGAAGCAGTTCCAACCAAAGTCTTTAGAAAAGACAAAAAACCTACGTTTGAAGATAGTAGCTGCAGCCTTTATAGATTCACAACAATACCTGACCAAGACAGTCAGTTTGGCAAAGAGAATGAACTACATCCACCTTCCAGGTTAGTAAATAACGTAGGAGGGTCATGGGGATATTGGCAGGGTTTTGTCTACTTTTTAATGAGATGCTGACTGGCTTTATGTTCCTTTTGAATTAGTAAATTAGACAAAAATCTGGGTCTGTGGAGATTTGATAAAGTAGAGTGGATTTTTATTTGTTTCTGCTAAATATAAAATATGAACAATTGACAAACTTTTTTTCTGGTTCAAGTTACAATTACCATGTAAACAAACGGTAGAGAGTTTATGCACAAAGTGGTGTGAGAACACAGAAGGTGAAGGCAGGCAGGTTGGATATCACTAGACTCCCCGGAGTGGCAGATGTGAAGTATAAAAGGCACGTGGGAGCCAGAATGCATAGGTTTCATGTGACATGTTAAAGAGTTTGTGCTCCATCATACTGTTTTGAGAGGCCACAGAAAGATTTTAAGCACGATGAGATTACATTTTAGAAAGGTCATCCAGGCAGCTGTATGGTCAACTTAAGGGGGACAGCTAGTTCAGAATCTATGGCAACACTGCAGGCTACTGATGAGGGTAAAGAAGCAAAAGTAGTGGAGATGAGGGCATCAGTTAAAGGTAGAGTGTAGCACAGAATTGTAAAACCCAGTGATTGGAATGGATGTAGGTGATGAGTGCATAATGAACTGAGTTATTTGTTATAAACAAAACTTTTCTCTTTTATTCTCCTCAGCTAAACTACATAGAGGTAATTGAAGCTTTTATAATTCAGAGCTGACCCAAAGTCAGAGTTTTGGTGTATTGACTTTCAAGTATTTTAAAAGTCTATATTAACTTAATTTAATTTCTTTTGATTGATTGATTTTAGAGGGAGAGAAGAGAGAAAGAGGGAGAGAAACATCAATTTGTTGTTCCACTTATTTGTGCATTCATTGGTTGCTTCTTATATGTGCCCTCACCGGGGATTGAACCTGCAACCTTGGCATATCAGAACGATGCTCTAACCAACTGACCTACCTGACCAGGGCTAAAACTCTATACTTAAAACATGATAAAATTTGCCACTGTATGTAGGAAGGAAATATGAGGATAAGGTAGGGAATAGTCAACACTTTCCAGATGCAATTCCACATGCTTTATGTGAAAACCTTGCTACCTGACTGATGTATTTAGGAATTTGGAACTTTGGAGATTTTAGAAAGGTATTTTGTACATATATAATAGATAACACCCCTAGAGTGATCTAGGGTAGCATCTGGTAATCAACTTGTTAATATTTTTGCAGTAAACAGAATGTTCATATTAACTGGTATAAATAAAAGCTATGGTAGTCTCAGGACAGATTTTGTCATCAAATGAGTTCTGAATAAACTAAAGATTTTTCCAAGGTTTCAGAATTGGGGATAAAGGATGTAGATCTTTGGAAATTATTTGGAAAAAGATTAGCACTGTCTACCAAAGAATGTCCCAGAAATAGACATACCTAATAAAAACAGCCTAGTAAAGCTTTTAAAATTTTTAGTATGCTTACTGTTTTTATCAGGTATATTATTTCTGACTAAATTTTATTCATTGAATTACTTGAGTCTAAATTTTCAAAGGAGAATTTAGTGTATGTATATTTAGACTTGATTTAGAAAAAGGTGGGATGTTTTGTATTTTATTCTATTTTTAGGGTTTGCTTTGGTGTGTTTTTGCTCTGAAACACATAAACTTTCCAGAAACTCTTGGCTCTTGCATACTGAAATATTTCTGTAGGCTTACTAATAAACATTCACTTATGAAATAATTCATTTTAGGTTTACAGATACATTATTTAAATCATCTGATATAAAATCGGCAAGTTTAGAGGATCTCTGGGATAATCTGAGTTTAAAGCCGGCTAACTCCCCTCATGTAAATCTCTCTGCAACTCTGTCTCCACAAGGTAAGGTAAAGATGGTATAAGTAAGAAATAGAAGACTAACTTCAAATGAAGTTATTTAAAATGTTTCAATCTTAACCTTTCTAGAATTTAAATATGCAAAGCACAAAGAAAGAGCGCACTGTGTATTAAAGCTGTTTATATTAAGTTTTAACAGAAGTCTATTATCTTTAACAAATAGATCAGTGTTGCAATTCTTGAACACTGACTTTTGTCCTATCAGCTGGCTGAGGTTCAAATCTGAAATATTTTGCATGCAGATTTTTATTTTAAATATGTTCTCAGATATTTCTTTCCCTGAGATTTTATTAGGTTAAATTAAAAAATTGGAAGTTACATTAAAATAGTAACATAAATCTTACGTTCTTCTTTGTCTGTAGGAATGGAATATAATTTAATGACTGATTTCCACCTTCCCTCCCCCATCCTAAAGTTGTGGAAACCCTGAGTGGAATAATTTGCAGCCAAGAGTTTTCAGATTGAATGAATCATTCTTTCTTCCAAAGTCCTTATTAACATGTTATATGACTTGATGGCTTATCTCTGCCATATTGCTTTTTATAGTACAAAAATGAAAAGAATTCCTGTTGTCCAAAGTCTGTTCTCCTACACTTTAAACAAATCTTAAATTGTTTTAAGAAACCACTTCATAAGGTTGACTCTTTGTCTCTTTTTTTTCATTTGCCACAAATTTATTACCTTAGACCTGCCTACACAAATTTGTGGTGAACATTTAGTAACTATTGTTACTTTTCACCCTCTCATTTTTCCTGTGTAGTTGTTAATGAAGTATGGCAAGAAGAAACCATTGGGCGTTTACTACAACTTGTCGACCTTCCACTGCTTGACTCCTTACTCAAACAGCAAGAGGTTGTACCTAAAGTTCCTCTACCTAAGAGGCAGCCTGACTTGGTCAACAACAGTAACTATCTGGATCGAGGGATTCTCAAGGCTTATGGTGACTCTCAGTATGTGGAAATACATATAATAATTCGAGTGTGCTTTAAAATGACCATAGCTAACGGTTTAACATAATCTTTTGAATTCTTCTGTCCATATAATCAGATACGCATTGTCAGTTGATATTATCAGTATTTGGAAAGTAAAGAATGAAATCACCTTGGTAAAATTAGAAAAAGTGATATATATTTCATTATTTTTCATACTCATTTTTGTTTCACATATAACTTACTTGCACATCAAGTGAAGAAAATGATTATTCTCCATCTTCTTATCTTTGTTAAAATGTAGGTCTGTCTGGTCTCTTAGAGATGTCTGGTCTTCAAAGAAACCTGGAAAAAATGAACAGATTTGGCAAATTCTTAGAATCCTGTGACTCCCTTGACCACATATGCTTTTATATGCCTCTGGAATATGTGTTAAACATGTATTTTTAAGTTAACTAGTTTTATTAAAGAAATATGATGGAAATAACTTTTGTTTCACCTCTGTCTACTATTCTCCTGAACATAAATCTTAAGATTTAAAGGCTTAAATTAACTTCAGGCGATAAGAGAATTATGCTTTTTATTTCCTTAAGGAAGAATGCTATATTCCTTATAACTTTGAAGCTCCTTACCTAAATAAAATTACTAAAGGTTAAAGTCTTATATTTTTAAGCTTATTTGAATTTTAACTATTTTGCTCAGATAGTGTTCCAGCAGTTAGGAAGATGGAGATGTTAGAAAGGAGTACAACTTACATTTTTAGTGCTTCACCAGCTCTACATTTCAATGAACTATTAAACAGTTGAATGTCAAAAGCTAGCTTAAAAACCTTATGTGAAAAAGTTAATCTCAACATACTACTTAACTCTGCATGTATAATAGGAAACCTATTATTCTATAAGAATTTAAATTATATTTCTTCAATCTAAAGTAACATGAAAACATTATTACCTTACATTTTAAATACAGAATCAGAAATTGTACTAGAAGTGACATTAAAGGCTGTCTAGCTGCGTCTTACCATAAACTTGGTGAAACTAGTATCCTGAGAGGTGATGCCCGCAATAATGCACCTGGGTGGTAGATCAGTTGTCCTGAGAGTAGAGTATATGAATCTTTTCTTAGACTATATATTTTAATGAGTTGAATGTTAGAAGTTATTTTATGTCTTGAAATATAGCATTTTTCTGAAGTTATCCAGCTGGTATTTTATTAGAAATGGTAATATTTAATTTTTCTGAAACCCTACCTTATCTTTCTCTATTCTCTCCTAGCCAAAGAGGGAGGTGATAGGTCATACACAGAGCTCTGTAGTGAAAAACATTATATTAGAAAAACAGTGGCCTAGAGGTCAGATCTGGGCTCTGGTCTTGCTTGGGACCCTTAGAGCAAGTAACTTAGAGTTTCTTTGTCTCTGCTGTAAATGTAAAGAATGGAATGTGAATTTTGATGTCCTTTTCTGTTCTATATTCTACTGGATAGCTTCTGTGTTTTCACTTTTTTTTTTAAATGTAAGAAAAAGAAGATACATAATAAGTCACACCTTTTATCTGTGATATGTGACCTAGCTATATATTAAAAATAGTTATACATATCTTTATCTAAGTGTGTAGAAATTTATCCTGGTGGCAAACCTGAAATAGCTAGTAAATTGGGTACTGTATGTATATCTGTTACTCTTTGCTTTTTAAATTCTTTCCTCCTCTCCTCCCCTCCTCACAGGGAAGATGAGTGGCTCTCTGCAGCAACTGACTGCTTGGAATACCTTCCAGACCAGATGGTGGTGGACATAAGCAGAAACTTTCCTGAGCAACCAGACAGAATAGACTTAGTTAAAGAACTTCTGTTTAATGCCATTGGCCAATATTACAGTAACAGGGAACCTCTGTTAAATCACTTATGTGATGTTCATAATGGAATTGCAGAACTCTTAGGTAAGTAAGATCTGAATGGATACTAGAATTTGTCTTTTGGGTAAAACAAGAAAAAGTTAATTGTCCTCAAAATTAATCAGAATGGTACAACTTCAAGCTGGGAGTGGATCTGGATTGATTCATGGAAAGTATGTTTATTCCAAAACTTCTAGGAACCATTTGGAAAAAGACTTCAATAAGCTATAAAGTTAGCTCTATCTTCTGGGGGCCACAGGACAATGCTGCTCTCATTCACTGGAAGCTTATTAAGCATAGAGTAGCAGTTCTCTTCTTGCAAAAGCAATACCGCCAGTACCACTACCACCCCGCCCCCCGTTCAGTCTCTTCAGAATGGCAGACACTCTGCTTTGTCCCTCTACTGATAAACCAGACTGTGCCATATGGTTTATTGACAACAAATTGGGGGATTTGCAGATCCTTCCTATTTTTCTCAGGTAGAATTGGATACATCAGTACTGTACAAATAATGTACCCTCAGAATGTATTGAATAATGAAAAACAGGCTGGGAATTTATGAACAAAGACAAGAATTAGATTTAACATCCTAAAATTATTATATTACAAGGATTTAGAGTATTAGTTGCCAATTTGAAAATACTCTTCCTTGATGGTATTGGTCATTTATTGTAAATCCTAGTCTTTTTGTTTTACTTTTGAAAGTTGTTTTAAGTTTACTTTTTAACTTAAGCTTTAATTTGAATATTGCTCCCTTTAATATAGTCATATTTGGTCAAAATTAAAAGTATTTTTTCCTTTGGCTAAAGTGAATGGGAAGACCGAAATAGCATTAGAAGCTACTCAGCTCTTTATAAAGCTTCTGGATTCCCAAAATAGAGAAGAATTTAGAAGGCTACTGTATTTCATGGCTGTTGCAGCACATCATTCTGAATTTAAACTACAGAAAGAAGTAAGTCTGTTGTCTAAATGTTCATTGTATTCAGTATCCTTAATACCTATAGGACCCACGTGTCAGATTATTCCATCATCAGCATCATGTATGCTGAAATGGATAATAGCTATTAATATTTAATATTGCCTTTTATATTGAATCTTTAAATATATACCATTAGGCATGTTTTGTTTTCTGTTTATAGAGTGACAACCGAATGGTTGTGAAGAGGATATTCTCAAAAGCTATTGTTGACAATAAAAATTTATCTAAAGGCAAAACTGATCTTCTGGTACTCTTTTTAATGGATCATCAAAAAGATGTTTTTAAGGTAAAACTATGATAGTTAACTTGAGCTTATGTAATAGATCACTAGATTAAAATGCATTTGAATAATGTCTGATGTCCCTTTTTCTTTTTCTCTCTCTCTTTTTTTAAGATTCCTGGAACTCTACATAAAATTGTCAGTGTTAAGCTCATGGCCATTCAGAATGGAAGAGATCCAAACAGAGACACAGGTAATCTGAAAAATATTATTTTCATAATCTTCCAAAGATATTCCTATTTATTTGAAAATGTTTTGCTAGAAGTAGTTGTACTTTAATTACAACTAAGCTTTAAACAGTCTCCTCAAACAGCAGAGAGCCTCCTTCTGCTCAAAAATCACTTGACCAGGGTTAGAAAGTCAGCAGTGCTTAGCATCTTCAGTGCATTTTACAAAATGGGGAACATAAATATAAAGTATTGCTTGATTTTTGTACTTAAATCTGAAGAATTGATTCATTAACTGAACTTTTTACTTTTAATATTTAAGGATATATTTTTTGCCAGAGAATTGATCAAAGTGATTATTCTGACAATACACAGAAGACAACCAAGGATGAGCTATTGAATTTATTAAAAACTATTGATAAGGATCCAAAACTGCCTGCCAAAGAGAAGAAAAAATTGTTAGGTCAATTTTATAAGTGTCACCCAGACATCTTTATTGAGTATTTTGGAGACTGAGTTTCTAATGTCTGTATATAATTTGTGTATTTTAAGTGTTATGTATCCTAAATATCCAATCACATTTGTAATTTTGAATGTTCTTCTAAATATGAAACTGTACTTAATAAAACTTTTTTTGTATAACCTTTTGTGTCTGAAACTGAGTTATTAGATAGTATATTGCTGTTAAGTATTGACCTGTCTTAGGTGAGTTGATTTATAATTATTGTGTACAATACATTATTAGAACATCATAGGAATTTAATGATATGACATTGTAGTGTTTACATAAAGTACTAAACAATAATGATCTCCATAATTATAAATTCATAGGAGTGTGGTTTGTATCTTAGCAGGTTTCCTTAATGATACAAGGTTTGATGAATTTGCTAATTACCATAAACTGTAGACAAGTGAGAAACTGAACTTCCTAATGCTTTTGAAAACTTCACCGTCTTTTAAAACTTCCTGTGGAAAATTTCAAATACATGTATGGAGAATAGAATATTGAACTCCCACGCACTTACCCAGTTTCAACAGCTGTCAGCTCATGGCCAGTCTTGTTTCATCTGTACCCCTACCCATTCCTCGGTCCCACCCCAGCAAATTTCAGACATCTTATAACTTCACCTATAAATGTCAGACTTCCGGCCAAGATGGAGGCATAGGTAGACATACTATGCCTCCTCGCACAACCAAAACTAAGAACAACAAAAATTTAGAAACAAAAAAACAACCAGAACAGAGAGAAATGAACTATACGGAAGTCTGACACCCATTCATCCAGACTGGTAAGGGGCAGAGTTGGAGGCTGACAGAGAGGGGCCGAGGGGTCCGGGCAAGGAAAAAGCGGTGGCTGGCAGATGCAGGCGTGCAGGGCGCAGGCGGCAGTTGGCAGACTGGTGGCAGACCCCGGGCGCGGGAGGCAACGAGCAGACCCAGTGAGGGGCGCAAGGCAGTTGGCTGTCCGCAGTCACACATTCATGTGCAGATAAACCAGGAAAAAACGGGCAGTGACACAGACCGCACAACCCAGGGACCCAGCGCCAGGAAATAAAGCCTAAAAGCACCAATTGAAAACACCTGTGGGGGTTGAGGAGCCGGGAGAATCTCCCAGCCTCACAGGAGAGTTTGCTGGAGAGACCCACAGGGTTCTAGAACATACAGGAGCCAGCACCAGAAGGGCCCAATCTGTTTGTGGGAAGTGGCAGAGGGGACTGAAGTCCTAGAGAGAGTGGAGCAAGCGCCCTTGTTCCCTCTCTGACCTCACCCCCACATACAGCATCACAACCCAGCAACTGGGGTGCCCTGCCCTGAAGAACACCTAAGGCTCTGCCCCTCAATACGTAACAGGCACAACCAGACCAAAAAAAAAATGGCTCAAACAGAACAAATCAAAGCCCCACAGCCAATATTTTTAAGTGACCAAGAGATAGCCAACCTATCAGATGCACAGTTCAAAGCACTGGTGATCAGGATGCTCACAGAATTGGTTGATTTTGGTTGCAAATTAGATGAACAAACGAAGGCTACAATAAGTGAAATGAAGGAGAATGCACAGGGAACCAACAGTGATGGAAAGAAAGCTGGATCTCACATCAATGGACTGGACCAGAAGGAAGAAAAAAATATACCACCAGAAAAGAATGAAGAAATAAGAATTCAAAAAAGGAGAGGCTTAGGAACCTCCGGGACATCTTTAAATGTTCCCACATCTGAATTATAGGGGTACCAGAAGGAGAAGAGGAAAAACAACAAGTGGAAAAGATATTTGAACAAATAATAAAGGAGAACTTTCCCAGTTTGGCAAAGAAAATAGAATTCCAGGAAGTCCAGGAAGCTCAGAGAATCCCAAAGAAGTTGGAGCCAAGGAGGAACACACCAAGGCACATCATAATTACATTAGCCAAGGTAAAAATGAAGGAGAGAATCCTAGAAGCAGCAAGAGATAAGGGGACAGTAACCTACAAAGGAGTTCCCATCAGACTGTCAGTCGATTTCTCAAAAGAGACCTTCCAGGCAAGAAGGGGCTGGAAGGAAGTATTCCAAGTCATGAAAGACAAGGACCTCCATCCCAGATTGCTCTATCCAGCAAAGCTTTCATTTAGAATGGAAGGGCAGTTCAAGTGCTTCTCAGATGAGGTCAAGTTAAAGGAGTTCATCATCACCAAGCTCTTATTTTATGAAATGTTAAAGGGACTTATCTAAGAAAAAGAAGATAAAAAAACATGTATAGTAAAATAACAGCAAACTCAATTATTAACAACCACACCTAAAACAAAAACAAAAACAAGAACAAACTAAGCAAACAACTAGAACAGGAACAGAACCACAGAAATGGAGATCACATGGAGGGTTAACAACAGGGGAGTGGGAGGAAGAGACAGGGGGGAAAGGTATGAAGAATAAGTAGCATGGATGGTAGACAGAAATTAGACAGGGGGAGGGCAAGAACAGTATGGGAAATGTAGAAGCTAAAGAAGTTATGACACATGGACATGAACTAAAAAGGGGGAATATGGGTGGGAGAGGGTGTGCAGGGTGGAGGGGAATGAAGGGGGGTAATGGGACAACTGTAATAGCATAATCAATAAAATATATTTTAAAAAGTCAAAAAAATTTTCAGTATGTTTGACTAAAAACATTGAAAACATAACCACAATATCACACATATACAGACCCACAATTCCTTAGTATCATCAAATGTGCAGTCAGTGTTCAAATTTTCTCATCTTAAATGAATCTGACAGTTTATTGAAATAGGGATCCAACTTAGGTCCAAAATTTGCAATTGGTTAATGTGCTTAAGTCTCTTTTAATCTATAGGTTCTTTTCTCTATTCCTCCTTATTCTCACATTCCCTACCCTTCCTTCCCTCTTAGCCTGGTCACTTGTTCATATCTACTCATATATTTCTTGGTCATTAGAGCTAAAATCTTTAACATCTTTTTATCCATGTTAATGATTATTTTGGAACTACTGGACTGTCAAGATATATTTAGTAAATATACAAACAATAAAATACAATTTGAAGTTGTTCAACCTTAAAATAAAACCAAAAACTTAAAATGAGACTGAATTTCATCTATTTAAACTTATACTTTTAATGAAAGGTAGGGAAAACTAAAATGATGCACCAATATGCTAGCATGTCAATAAATATTTTTTAAGATATAACTGATAGACAGTCTTTACATGGGAGAAATTCATAACTTCATGTCAGCTTTTTGTTTGCATAGGCAAGAAGGGAAGGCAGCTCTCTTTACAATAAAGCGAAATGAAAGAGAAGACAGTTCATGGTTTAAGCGTGAGGAAGTTTTCAGAAACAAACAACTGAAAGTGGTGAGACCATAGCTGGCAGACCAATTGTGTGTGCACTCTCTGATTTGCAACCTTTATTTCACACATACTCAAATGGCATGATTATTTGGCAGCCAAAACTAACCTCTCCTTCAGGGCAAAGAACTAAATGCATTATAATCGTGGTCCTAGAAAAAATAGCATTCTAATAATGATAATTTCATGGAAAGTCTAGTAAAACCACAGTTGATCTCAAACTTCGTAAGAATAGGATCAAGTTTTCAGAAATACCGGTCATGTTTACTGCAAGCACTGTCAGTGGCACCCCGAATGCCTTGGCAACCCTCCTGTATGCGTAGAACTGTCAATCATTTGCTGTGTGCCCTCATTCACTCAGAATGCCCTCCTGGGGACCCATCCCCACATACACACCTGATTTGCAGGTATCTGTGAGACTCACCACCAACCTAGCTGAGACAGCCTACCTGTCAGATGAGATAGACTTTGCACAAAATTATCTTGGCCAAATTCTGTATATAAAATCTAAACTATGAGGGAACAACTAAGAAAACAAACCAGTCTGTAGTGTAGAGAGAGGAGTGAAGCACACCACAGCAAGAAGCAGAGATGTGATGAGAGATCCTGTGTGACTTGAGATGATAGAGCAGTACTGATCTCCAGGGCAGCTGCCAGCTTTCTCCTCCCAAACCCTATGCAGCCTTGCAGTTAACTCCCTTTACCTTGAGGCAATTTGAGTTTCTAGTCTTTGCAGCCAAAACTGAAACGTGTGTCAGTATGTTTTTAATATTTAAAGGAAACAATTTAGAATATATCAAAAGGTTACAAGGCATTCCAAGTCCAATCAGTGGTTTTTGTATTGTCACAATGTCCTCTCCACATGTCAAAATTGTTTATATTAATCCAAAGAAGGTAGGGCACTCTCAGTAGGGGCCTGGCAATAGGAGGTAGACCTTGCTAGGAAGGTGATTCTAGTCTGACTATATCTTAGAATCACCGGGGAAGCTTCAAAATTCCTGCCTGGTACCACCCCCCACACACACACACACCAAGTTAAGATGATAGTTTTAGACTGCCCCCAGGAGATTCTAAGGTGTAGTCAGGGTTGAGAACCGCTAATATGGAGACTCTGTGGTACATCAACCTGGACTCAGACCTGAGAACTGAACGTTTTCTTTGTGAATCTTAGTTCCAGTTAGCTGAGTATCTTAAGGGTTTTTTCCTCCTAGTAAATACTCATCTGAGGATGTGTATGTGTATTTAGGGAAAAATCATGTGCTACTTAGTAAATGGCTTGAGGGTGTTGTATTGCATTCTTAACCTTCAGTATGTCAGCGATAACTGCCCACACGTGATCTATTTAGTACTGTTTGAAAGCACCAATTTCACTCCATCTTGTTTTGTTCTAATTCCTTAGACAGGTGAAAAACAATTATTACCTTGTTTTGTTTAAGGCGCATGCGCATGGGATTTATGTTCAGCCTTAAAGTATCTTTTACAAATGAACAGTAAAGAATTACATACCTTTTACTTTTTAAGATTAGGCACAATAACTATTCATGTTTGCTATCTTACTGCGAGAACGGGGTGGGGGGGAGGGGGGGCATGGCTTCCTTAGAATAGCCCCATGATCACTTCAACACCCACTACCTGCGATGGAGGAGAATGAAGCTCCAAAATGAGCTTGTCCTAACATAGTTTTCCTTTCTAGAATTCAGATGGAATATATGTTCTGAGGGCTCCCTGTGTTTATGAACTACCTAAGCCGAGCTGAGCCCTCGTGGAACTGTTTGCGCCCTGGCCTTCAGTCTTTTTAGGGCTAAAATCTTGGCTCTTCCCATCCACCAAGTGTAGCAGCCACTTACATCTAAGAGACGACCCCCAAACCAAACCTCTGCGCCATTAAAGCTGTTACCAGGCTGGAGGCCTGGCCCTGAGTGGGTCTGCCGAGGGCTAGCCGGTAGAGTGTGCATTCTTGATTTCACGTAGGAAAGATTTCCCCCAGGTGCCTACAAGGCAACATTGATTAAAGCTGGGGATGGTAAACAAGGAGGGGCTTAGCACAGAAGCAGCAACAGGAGAGCCTAGGCTGGGCTGCCTTAGCTCACTGGGCAATCACAGAAAAGGGGGCTTCGGGGACAGGTTCAGGGGAGTAGCCTGGGACAAGCTGCCCGCCGCCCCTTGCTCCTCTGGTTGCAACTATTGTGGCAATCCTTCGAGTTTAGAAGAAGCGTGCCTGTCGGGGAAGAAGAGTGGGAAGAAGGGGAAGAAAATGGCGCGGGCTGGGTCCTTTGTCTTTGAGTTTTTCTCTCTCACTTGCAGGGGGTAATCTTAGGAGGGAGTCTTAGAAGAGGAGGATTCCAGAAAATATGTTTTCCAGGTGTGTTCTTTAAGGGTTGTGGTCTCCACTGAGGGGTCAGTGCTAGGGCAGGGGGTCCTTGGTCATTGCATCTGGTCCTGGTGTTGCCCACCTGATTTTGCTGCTTCTCTGGGCCTGGCGCTGAAATACAGCTGAGGCCTAGATGTTATGGGGGGGGACGGGGGTTAGGGGGGCGACCTCCTGTACCTGGCTGTAAATGGCTTGGCCGGTTTGTTCAGCTGTCTGTTTCCCCATTCACTTACCAAGGAGTTTTCCTAGCTTCTCACTATCCTGCCTCAACGCCTGGCTGTCCAGGCGGTGGCCATCACTTGTTTTAACAGCCCAAATGAGGGGAGAGGAATATAAAGTATGTGCACCTATAACACATGTTACACACGTGAAGTAACATTTAAATTTGAAAACCTGGGCGGGAAGGCTTTGAACCTGGTGGTAAAGAAGAGACCCGTCCTTCTCCCTCACTTGCCTGACGCGGCACCTCTTTTACCTCAGGGTACTTTCCCACCCAACGCCGCCTTTCCGTACGGAAACATGGCGCCTCCCAGCTCGGAGCCCCGCCTCCCGTCTTTGCGTACGGCATCATGGCACCTCCCCTACAGGGGGCTTGCACCTGCCAGTTAACAACTGCCTCCCCTACCCGTCGCTGAGGAGCGATCCCGCCGGCCGCTACCCACCAGAGCCCGGTCCGGGGCACGGCCCGCAGCGGGCGAGGGACGCGGCCTCTGCGGGGCAGAAGGCGAACCCCCGGCCCGCCGCGCATCGCTCGCCGCTGCCGCCACGGCGCCCCGCCTCATTCCCCGCCCCAGCGGCAGCAGGGAGAGCGCCGACTTCGCGGCAGGTGAGGGCAGCGGGCACGGAGGCTGCAAGCACGAGGTGGAAATCACTGGCAGTTCTTGGCCCTCTTCTCCCGTCGCACCAGGCCCCGGTGATGTCGGGTGGAGGCGAGGAAGCGGCAGGTACAGCGGGCGGGCGGGTTTAGCGCGGCTTTGGTCCCACCCCTCGAGGCCGTCCTCCTCCGCCGCCGGCTCCCGGCGGGGCCACTCCCTCGCCGGCCCAAACAGTTGTTTACAACGGCATCTGGACGCTGGGAGTGAGTGTCGCTGAGGGCCGGAGGAAGTGATCCCTTTATTTTGCTGAAAGGCCCTTTCTGCTGCGGAATCTCTAGTGTCCCGCTTGGGCCCGGCGTGAAGCTCAGATAGACGTGTTCACGGCAAGTGCGAGGATCCTTCTACCCTCGGTTCCCTTTTTAGGCTTAGCAGGAGTTGGTGATTGTTGAATGAATGAGCACGCTGTAAGTAATCCAGTGCATCCTGTAGCCTTCTAACGATAAGTACTAGTTGTGTGCCATGTGTTGTTATGCACGCTCTGCCATTTAAACTCCCCCCCCACCCCGCGACACACACCGAAGAGGTGCAGGTTAACTGCATCTTACAGATGAGAAACCTGAAGTTCCCAGCTAGTAGAGAGCTAGAGTTGGAACCCGTGCATGTCTGGGACCAACGCCCGCCCCTCCCAAATGCACCGACATCACAGAGATGACACAGCTGTCAACGTCCTAAGTGGGTATCTGTTTGGGGGATTTTCTTACAGGTATGAAGCCTGTGGGGGGAATATGGTTGGTCTTGGCCCTTAAGAAGTTGAAAATCTAGATGAAGAGTTGAGTTTTGTTTTGTTTTAAATAAAAACTAGCCATTTTACAATCTGGCCTCAACCCATCTTTTCATCTTCAGCACCTGCCACTTGTTCTTCTGCTCACTTTCCTGCGTCGCCTTGTGCTCTTTGAGTGAAATGCCCCCCTTTCACCACCTCTCCCATTCCAGACATTTTTTTTAAATTGGATGAAATCCTACTCTTTTCAAAGAGTCCAGCTTAAATATCCCCTTTTCTGGGAAGGCTGCTCCAACCTCTTCCAGGCAGAATTAGTTTCTCCCTCTGCTATATTTCCTTAGAGATTTCATAATGCTATTAAGGTTTAAGTTTCCCTGTGTTTCCTTGTAAAAATGTCTGTCTCTCCCTTTAGACCATGCCTTTTCTTCTTTCTATTACTATTTAATAAGGGTATTTTGAGTTGGATTTAAGGCAGTGATGAATGCCAGATGTCTAGTAACCAGTCCTACAGGAGTTCAGAGAAAGGTGCGAATACTGCGGAGGATGGGGAAGTGTCCTGGGAGGAGCTTGGACTTGAGCTGATATTAAAAGGATGGGTTAGTTTACTTGGCTGAGTATTGGAGATCTGGGAAGCCTGCC
This sequence comes from Trachops cirrhosus, assembly GCA_028533065.1. Classification (NCBI taxonomy): domain Eukaryota; kingdom Metazoa; phylum Chordata; class Mammalia; order Chiroptera; family Phyllostomidae; genus Trachops; species Trachops cirrhosus. The sequence continues at coordinate 19,469,212 of CM052543.1, read as the reverse complement.
TTTCCTCTTCGCTGCACAGAATGAATTACTTCATCCTTTCTGAGCTCATTCCCAGCATGTGAAGAGGATAAAATTAGAAGTGTTTTTGTGCGTCCTTTCTTATAGGATGTGCTGGTACTGTTATCGTTTGGATCTTGGAGCATTTCCAGAGGCAAATAGGATTTAGAACAGAGAGGAGATGGGTGTCTGGAGTGAGATGTTGGAAGTTAAAGGGGAACTGCTTTAAAGCAATCTTCATATTAATAATACACACCTGAAAATATAAATTCCAGTAATTCATTCTATTTAATGGAGATAATTACATCAAGTGATCCCTCTCTAATGTGCAGAAAAGAGTCTGCCAAACCTTCCCAAAGTAGTCGACATTGTTTTGGATCCCTGGATTAGCTTCCAGGCGTGTAATAAAGTCTAATTAGAGTTTATTAAAATGTTTTGTGATCTTCAAGTGCTAATAGCACAAATACTAATTTTTTCAGTAGTGTAAATGCAGGAACATTACATCTTTCCTTTCCCTTAATTGGAAACAACTTAGGCATAGAGATCCCTAAAACTAGGGGATGCAGGGGGTGGCTAGGAGAGGGTGGGAAGAATTTGACAAAAACTGATACAGTAAATAAGAGATTATTATTCCAGGCCTTTATTTATTGGCCCAAACTGGCGTGTTATTTCTATTCTAATGGGCAACTGAAAAAATTAAAGCCCCACCCAACCACATATATTGTGGTTATTTCCAACTTCCTGCTTTACTCACCATCTTTTTCTGCTGACTGGCAAGGAGTTAATAAAACTATTTGCCCCACACATTCTTTTTAAATGCTTCATAAAATTCTACCTTCAGTCTGTCATCGCCAGGTGCCCTATTCACAGAATGAGATCCGGGAGCCAACTCCTCAGCTCATTGTATTCCCTTGGAAGCCTGATTAAAAACATTATTTCCAGAGTCTTCCTACCAGCACTCAGGAATGAAAGTAAAGAATTTAAAGATTGAATCAGTCTTTGAGTTAAAATACAAGCAGGCACTTTATGGTGTTATCTGCCAACAATTTAAAGCCCTGTGTTCTCGTGACATGGTACTTAGGAGTGAGACAAAAATATTCAGACTTGTTACTCTCTGAGATACAGGTCCATAAATTTGACAAATAAGAAGTGTCATTTTACAGGTATCTGTTTAATCATTGAAGCAGACTATTATAGTTGGATAAGATCTTAGCAAGCCTATCTATTTTACAGATGAGAAAGCTGAAACCCAAAGAGATTACTGATTTTCTTCGAGTCACACTGCTAGCTACTGACAGCTAGAACATTTTGGTTCAACTTTTTGCTTTCCTAGGTTCATTTTTTTTTCTTTTTTAGGAAAGTGAATAAACTTAATTGAGAATGTCTGAAAACTTCAACAAATCCAATATAAATGAAGCAGGAAAATCAAAATCAAATGATTCTGAGCAAGGCCTTGAAGATGCCGCAGAAGGCTCTGATGAAGCTTTACAGGAAGAAATAAAGTCGGGCTCTCCTAGCACCCAGAGAGTGCAAAGACCTCACTGTAAGCAAATTTGACTTTGGTTAGAAGTGATACTATCTTATTTTCAAATGATATTTTTATTAGGCTTCCTCGTACATGTGGCCCTGAGCTAGGCTCTAATAAAATGATTAAATACTCATTGCCAACAATGAGCATTTAAGAATAGCAACAGCTTCTCAACTTGTGGGTTTTCAATTGCATGAGAAATTAAAATTTTAGTATAATGTCCAGAATGTTCCTATCTTCCTCCAGCTTCAATAACATTCCAACTTCTCTGAAGTGCTCTGAGAAATGGAGGTGGGAGAGGGTGTAAGGGGGATAAATGGTAATGGAAAAAATACAATAAAAAATAAACTTAAAAAAAAAGAAATAGGAGGGTGGAGTACAATTGCGGCTTTAATTAGAAGAGTGTTTGAAAAGTCTGAGGCAGGTTCCAGCCAGGACTGTGCTTGTGCAGGTTGAAAAAAAGGGGGGTTTTTGCATGGGAGTGACTTCACCACACCCTAAGTTCATTGCCTCAGGGCTGAGTTCCCACAGGTTGAGGGGATTCAGATTGCTGAACATAGGTGGTAAAGTCACTTCAGATTCCTGGCAGGGAGCAGGTCTCTTAGATGAAAGGGTGGCAATTTCTGCATGGATTCCAAGCAGTTGCCCCAACTCATGTCTTTTATTAAAAATACTTAAGCTTTTTGAAGTGAGTCCAAAAAATGAAAGTTTTAAGAGGAAATGTCATAGTCTAAGAATGTCAGTGCTGATATTATCTCTCTAAAGTATAGATGATCAGTAATTCTTCATATTTGGAAGAAGTACAGACATTTTTGTGTTCAAGGTGTGCTTCTTATAAAATTACCAAAGTCCTTACCCAGGTAATTTATTAATCAACATAGTATTCTTCTTTGGGTGTTGGGGGGAAACACGCATGAGCACTTAATGAACTTTGTTCATTTGGCTTTAAGGTACCTGGACACAGGTCTCCCCCAACACCCTTAATTTTCTTTTTTAAAGATTTTATGTATTTATTTTTAGGGAGAGGGGGAGGAAGGGAGAAAGGGAAAGAAAAATTGATGTGAGAGAGAAACATCGATTGGTTGCCTCTTGTAGGTGCCAGAACCTGGGCCTGAACCTGCAACCCAAGTGTATGTGCTGACCAGGAAGCCAACCAGCAACCCTCTGACATGCAGGAGGACACCCACCCAACTGAGCCACAGTAGTGAGGGCCACCCTTAATTTTCTCTTCAGCTCTTCTGCTGAAGAATTTGGCCTTCATGTTGACAGGCAGCTTTGGGAGCTTTTTCTTCCCCAGAACTTTGTAGTAGCCCGATCACACCGCATTGATGATAGCAGAGGCTGCGGTCTTGTTTTCGGCAGCATTTACCTGTGTCTGCTCACTAACCAAGGTCCACAGTTTATCAAGTTTGACAGTTGGGCAAAAGCTCTGGTTCCTCTTTAGGTGGTAATGCCTCCCAGAGTAACCTGCATGATATTTGTCAAAGCTGATCCTGTGATGATGCGTGTCACCAGCATTATCTCAGCCTCCCCGGGGCTTCCGGTGCTTGCCAGTGAGGCTATGGCTGTGGCTCATGTGGCCCTGAAGTTTCCAGGTCTTTCTCAGTCTGGATGGTGTGTCAGTGGCCAAGACAAAAGTTACAGCATTATTATAGCAAGCATTAGTGGACCCCGGTTTTATTACTCAGAGGACTTGGTGTGTTTCTGTTATTTTTGTAAATTTGAGATGATCAGATGTTCGGAGATTTTTTTCAAAACCAAGGTTAAAACAAAACTTGGAAGCCCGGGTGACAATCTCTGAATTTCTTTTTAAGAGATTAAGAACTCAAGAATTTAGTAACTCCTGATGCTTGATATTGATATACCACAGTGGAAATTCCATTTTCTGATAAATGGTAACAGAAAATACTAGCTTGAAGAAATTTAATAGTTATTGTATATATAGTGAATCACTACTGAGTGCCTTCTAATTTTTAATCAACTTCAAAAATCAGAGGTATAATTTTTTTAATCATTACCCGAGGATATGTATATTGACTTTAGAGAGGGAGGGAGGAGAGAGAAATCAATTGATGTGAGAGAGAAACATTGATTGCTTGCCTCCTGTATGCACCCCAACCTGATCAAACCCGCAACCTAAGTATGTGCCCTGACCAGGTATTGAATCTGTAACTTTTTTGTGTATGGGAAGATGCTCCAACCAACTGACCTACCCGGCTAGGGTGAGGTATAATCTATATATAATAAAATTTACCAATTTTAAGTGTGCAGTTTGATGAGTTTTGACCAGTACATTTATAGTTGTGTCACTCACCGCCATCACAGTCATGTGCTGCTGGAACATTTCCATCACTCCCCCAAATTTTCTTCTGCTCCTTATCAGTGAATCTTCCCCTCCTCCCACCATCCTTTGGCAACCACTGATCTGCTTTCTGTCACTATAATTTTGCCCATTTTATAATTCCATATAAATGGAATCATACTATATGTAGTCTTTTGTATCTGACTCTTTCACTTGGGATAGTGCTTTTACGATTCAACCATGTCTATGCACATATCAGTAGTTTGTTCATTTTTTTATCGCTGAGTATTTATGCAGTGTATGGTTACAGTACACTTTGTTTATCCATTCTTCAGTTGACAGACATTTGAATAGTTCTAGATTTTGATTGTTATGAATAAAGCTGCTACTAACATTTGTGTACAAGTCCTCACATGAAAACATATGACCATATGTTTTCAGTTTTCTTGGGTGAAGACCTAGGAGTGGTGTTGCTGGGTCATGTGCAAAGTGTATGGTTTACTTTATAAAAAACCAAGCGACTGTTTTCCAAAGTGACTGCACCATTTGCATCCCCACTGCTTATGTACGAGAGTTCCAGATGCTCCGCATCTACTTGATACTTGGTATGATCAGTCTCTTCAATATTGGCCATTCTGGCAGGTGTGTAGTGGTATCTCAGCATGGTTTTAATTTGTGTTTCCTGATTATAAAAGAAAGCCCCTACAGTTTTCTACCTGTGTGGATACAAACCCAGTCCATCCTCTTGTGTTTTTCTTCTGTGTGTTACCTTTACTACTCACACGGAACACTTAACTTCTGATCACTAAATGTGTAGGGTTTTATTTTCCCATCAACCAATTCTCGGTGATACCAGCTGGGTATCCTACAGTGCAATTGAATTCTGCCACAGTGTACCTGGAGACAGCATCAGATCTCTTATGTTAAGGCCTCGGTCCCACAAGACTGCCCCCCCCTTCAGATGCCAGTCACAAGCCCAGGTTATCACCTGTGCTTCTGACCATCCTGCTATAGGTTGGAGGTTCCAGCTGTCACTCCTTGGATTCAGTGAATTTACTTAATTTAAGCATCTCACAGAACTCAGGGAGATACTTACGTTTACCAGTTTATTCAGGGATATGATGAAGGATACAGATGAACAACATGATGAAGAGATAGATGCATAGGGTGAGGTCTGGCAGGATCCCAAGCTCAGGAGCTTCTGTCCCCCTGGAGCTGGGGTGTATCATCCTCCCCATATGAATGTGTTGGCCAAACTGGAAGCTCCCTGAACCCATATTATTGGCATTTTATGGAGGCTGTGATCTGTTATTAACTCCATTTCCAACCCCTCTCCCCTTTCTGGAGGATAAGGGCTGGGGCTGAAATTCCAAACTACCAGTTATGGGTTGGTCTTTCTGATGACTAGCCCTCATCCAGGGGCTATCCAGGGGCCCACTCAGAGTCACCTCATTGGAACAAGAGATGCTCCTAGTGTTCTTAGCATTTAAGAAATTACAAGAGATTTGTGCCAGGAACCAAGGGGTAGAGACTGACATGTGTATTTTCTGTTGTCTCACACTGTTGAGCATCTTTTCATGAGTCTACTGGCCATTTGTGTATCTGCTCTGGAGGAATGTCTGTTCAGATCTTCCTGCCATTTCTTATTTGTCTTTCACTATATCTTTGAGCTGTAAGACTTCTTTTTATATTATCACTGTAAGTCCTTTAGCAGATCATTTGCAAATATTTCCTCCTATCTGTGGTGTGCCATTTCATTTTCTTAATAGAGTAACAGAACAAAAGTTTTGAATTTTGATAAAGTTTAGTTTATCAGTTTTTTCCTCTTATATTTTGAGCTTTTTGTGTCCTACCTAAGGAATTTTTCCTATGTTTTCTCCTAGAAGTTTTATAGTTTTAGCTCTTATATTTAGGTCTGTGGTCCATTTTGCATTAGTTTTTATCATGTGAGATATGGCTGAGAGCCCTTTCTTATATATTGCTTTCTAATTGTCCCAGCACCATTTGATTAAAGAAAACTAATTTTGCCTTATTAACCACGTGTACACTTATGTATGTGTGTGTGTATCAGTCTGTTTCTGGATCTTTTGCTCTCTTCAGCTGATCTGCGTATTTATCCTTGTACCAAGAGCACACTGTCTCGATTATTGTAGCTTTATAGTGGTATTGAAATCAGTTCGTGTGAGTCCTCCAACTTAATTCCTTTTTTTTTCCCCTCAAAATAATATTGGCTTTTGTAGGTCTGGTGCATTTTTAATATAACTTTTAGAATGTTTGGCAATTTTAACAAAATCTTGCTGAGATTTTGACTTGAATTGCATTTAATCAATAAATCACTTTTGATTAAATTTTACTTCTTAAAATTGACTTCTTAAATTTCTGTCTTGGCTTTGATTTGGGATACATATTATATTTTTCCAATATTTATGAAGGAAATTTTTATTTATTATCTTTATTAATATTTTCTGGAAATGCTTAGAATTTTGTTGCTTTTCTTCCACTTCCCCTTACGTGACCAAATGAAAATTTTTACCAGACAGGATATGACCAGCTCTTAGATTTAGTTCCCTTTTTTTTTGATAAGCAAAAGAAAAAAAATGAAAGAGGAAGGAAAATTACTTTTCACTAACCTAAGATTTTTGTGACTCTTAAACTCTGTGCAAACCAGTGACATTATCTCAGTTTAAGCCCAGATCCTATGACTTAAAATTAATATTGTCCTCTTCTAGGCCAGTGCTTTTCAAAGTATGATTTCTGTGACCATCAGATTCTGCATTTCAGAATCTCTGAATCATTTCAGAAATTCAGAATCTCTGGCCTCATGCCAAACCTGCTAAATCAGAAATGCTGAGAGGGGAGCCCAGCAATCTGTTTTCACAAGCACTCCCTACCCCCAATTCTGTTACAGGCTAAAGAACTTTGTTTATCATGGACTTTATTTTAAAAACAGCCTTACTGATATACCAAAAAAAAAATACATGTATTTATCAAACACATTTAAAAAATAGGAGTTACCCAATGTTCCTTGGCTCAGATCACCTGGGGAGATTTGTATGAGAATTTTCTTTCTGGAAGATAAACCTCAAACTTTTTCAAAGGAGAGAGAGGTATGGAGACCAATTGTGAGGCTCTTGCAGCAGTGGATACATAAGTGAAATCTGCAGGACATGGATATCAGGGCAGTGGAAAGGGAGAAAGCAGAGATGTCTCAAGGTTTTGATACAGTGAGCCTGCATTCTTCAAAGTACTTGTGGCACACACCCTGTGATTTTCTCGATGGTCAGCTTTAGAACTCACATTCTTTCTTGGTGTCTGTACAGGGTAGTAGTTTTAGCTTTGTATAAACAGTCCTGGGCACCCCGGAGTACTCACTGCTGTTTTAATTTGGGGAGATTCATTCCAGCATGGTGTTAGTGGTGGAGCAGAATGTCAACTGCTCATGGGAGTGAAACAGGAAACCTTAAATCTGGTGTTTCCCTTTTGTCATTTAGGATGGATAGGAGGCAAAGGGATTAGAAAATAAACCCTCAACTTATTGAGGAATTGGTAGTCTGTAAAAGTTTTCCTAAATCTCAGTTTATTGTAATCATTTTCCATTGACCAGTCTTAGAAAAAAAAGTTTAATAAGACTTTATTTATTTATTATTAGAGAGAGGGGAGAGGAGGGAGAGAGGGAGAGAAACATCAATGTGTGAGATACACCAATCAGTCACCTCTCGCATGTGCTCTGACCGGGGACCGGACCCACAAACACATTTAAGGCCTGTACCCTAATGGGAAGTAGAACTGGTGACCTTTCGCTTTGAGGGACAATGCCCAACCATTTGAGCTACACCCATCAGGGCAAAAACATGATTTGAGTGTTGTCAGTGATTTCTGCTTTTAGGACTGTAGATTAAAAGAAAAAAATATATATAGGTTTATTGCTTGAAATTGCCAGAATATTTTCTTAAATAGAGGCATAACCAAAATTACTAGCTGGTACCAGAGCCACTTTCTTCTAAATTTAATAGAAATTGTAATCTAGTGAAGCAAGTCTCTCACACTGGGTCTTTGTTACAGCCAGTCCTCCTCGTTTTGTGACAGTAGAAGAACTCCTAGAAACAGCAAAAGGAGTCACTAACATGGTTCTAGCCCACGAAATTGTAGTAAATGGAGACTTCCGGATTAAACCTGTTGAATTACCAGAAGACAGGTAAGATGGTTACTGAGATACTTGTTTAGTAGAATACTGTCATTTCCCAGTTCTGGAAATGTTTTCTTCACTTTATGTCACTATATGCAAATACAACTGTCCTTAGTGTGTTGTTGCTAAAAAATATTGCTCTACCAAGAATCACTAGAGTTTGAAAGGGGATCGAAGGACCACTAATCCTTCAAAATGTAAACAAAAAGTATGGAAATCTCCTGTGGGAATCTTCCATGTTAGCTTCTCCCTTTTTCATAGGACTTCGCTGCCTCATGTGTGTTTTCATGGCGTTGTTTCATTCATTCCTTGTAACTGTCACATTGTGCTGCGGCTGTTGGTCTCCCTGTGTTCCTTCCCAGGGTGTGAACCCTGCACAGACAAGGACTGCGCATTACTCTCTGTATCCCTAGCACCTGGCAGATGTCATACTGAGTCTAACTCTCTATGGACTGTAAGGTGCGCCTTTTAAAGTGTATTGTCACAAGAAAGAAAAAACGTTGCCCCTTGTAGTTGTGAAAGTGCCACGGGAGATGTGGGAATTCTCTTAAGAAGGGAGGAGGAATGGCTGCTGAGTGGGCAGGCTCTCCTACGATAGGCTTTGAAATGTGACTGTACAGACACTTCTTACGTTTCTGCAAAAAGAGTACTTTTTCACATCAATCATGAAGAGTCGCTTGTTTTGCTCTCATGGTAGAACTACTTGTTTTAATGAGGTGTTACAGTTTGGTACGTTATTAAGCAGTTGTCTCATATATCACATGGGAATAGGATTTTTTTAAGGAAATAAAGCCCTTCAACCTGTGTACATGCTGAATTGTTATCTTAAAGTACTTAATCATATAAACCTTAGGAAATTTGGTGGTATCAGGAAACTAAAAATTAACAGCTCTGAACTTTCCAATATTTTTTTTTATCGTATGACACTATTAGATGCTGTTAATTGGACTAATTGCCATCTGTCAGATTTGTTGAAAGTTATTCTTTCCAGTGAGGTACTTATTGAAATAAATCATTAACTAAAAATAAGGTATGTGATTTATTTAAGAATATCTGGTAAATCTTTCCTTTTTCCATATTATTTTGAAAATATCTCACCCTAAACCCATAGAATTTGTGTTTTTGAAAGTGATTTGATAATAGCCAAAAAATAGATATAATCCAAATGTCCACCAACATGACAAATAGATGCATAAAACACGATATGTCCATATAATGAAATATACTCAGTCATAAAAAGGATCAAGGCACTGATACATTTACATGGGTGAGATGCTTGAAAGTATTTTGCCGAGTAGAAGAATCCAGACACATAGTCCACATACTGTATAATTCCATTTACATGAAACATCCAGGAAACAGAAATCTATAGAGACAGACCGTGGATTAATAATATCCTGGGGTTGGGGCTAGAACTTGGCAGCGACTGAGCACAAGGGGTCCTTTTTTTTTAATGATATACAGTCATCATTGCCAGACTTAATATGAGATGTTAAATGTTCAGTCCAATTTTTCTTCCTGGATTCAGTTTTCTTCCATATCTCTGTCAGTTTTAAAAATGTAATGCCAGAAGAAGAGGGGCCCAATTTCAATCACAGGCTCCTAACAGTGAGGTCTTAGGAGTGGATCTGAAATTGGAATAGGCAGTTGCTGACCTCGTGTAGGTCCAACAAGTCAAAGCAGGATTTTTGATGGGCCCTCGGTGGCTGGAGTTCTTATACTGAAGCAGGTACTCCCTTTTAAGCTGGAGTCTTATGGCCAGTGTCTTGGCTTATGCCTTCTGGGTTTCCAGAAATGTGCTGTATTCAGCTGGATCGAGGGATCGAGGTGGCCAGGCACGATGGCTTGTACTCAGGGAATCACGTCTTGGGAACTTGGTGCACAATTCGGGCACAAGGGGTCTTATTGGAATGACGGAAGGGTTTTGAAGTTGCATTGTGGTGATGGGTGCATAATTTGATAAATTTACTAAATATCTTTGAACAGTATGCTTAAATGGAATTTTACAGTATGTAAATCATAGTTCAAGAAAGCTGTTTTTAATTTAAAAAAAGTGATTTGAGGCTCAAATATTTTATATTTGCTTTTTTTTTTTTTTTTTGCCTCCAGTTTGGAGAAGAGAGTAAAGGAGATTGTACATAAAGCTTTTTGGGATTGCTTGAGTGTCCAGCTAAGTGAAGACCCCCCAACATATGACCATGCCATTAAACTTGTTGGAGAGATCAAAGAGGTAATGCAAGAACAAATTGTGGTGCTCTTCTGGTGTTAGGAATATTCAACCTCTCTGTGTTACTGTGCCAGAAGGCTAAAGAAATCGAAGGATCGAGTTAAATTACTTGCCAAAATAAAGAATACTTTTGGCTTACTGCCCTTTTAAAAATTTCAAACAAGCTATGATAACCTGAGGCATTCCTTTGTAGACAAAGAAAAAGTTAGTATTTTTAAAAAACAGAACTATTTAAAGAAAATATTTTATTTTATGAAATATAGGTGATTTATAAAATTTTTAATAGGTACGGACGCATTCCTTTTTTGGTGGCCAGAAAGTGATTCAGCGTGTGGAATAGGGAAGGCACTAAGTGGAAGACAGGGCTGTTTTTGCAGTACCTGTAGCAGTAGTATCAAAGGAAAGATGTATCCATGGAAATTGGCATCTGTGGGTGGTGCCCAGGCTCACGTTAATTCACGTGCTTTACTTTTCTCACTTTTAGTCACGTTGTATCCAGTTGATTGTTACCTAGAGCTTAAATGAAAATTTAGATAGTCTAAATGATTTGTAGACATGTTTGTTGAATAAGAGGTTAAAATATGCAACACTATAGTAATAATTTGTAAGTCCTCATAGATATAAATTCCTTTATATATAATCAAAAATATCTGACTAAGAAACTGATGAAACTTGGCTGTGCTCTTTTGCAGACTCTCTTATCTTTCTTGCTACCTGGTCACACCAGACTGAGAAACCAGATTACAGAAGTCTTGGATCTGGATCTGATAAAGCAGGAGGCGGAGAATGGGGCTCTAGACATTTCCAAGCTGGCGGAATTTGTTATTGGCATGATGGGGACACTGTGTGCACCTGCTCGAGATGAGGAAGTTAGGAAACTAAAAGACATTAAGGAAATAGTGCCCCTTTTCAGGTACGAGAATTGTCTGAATCACATTAAGTGTACCTAATACACAGAGTATTTTCAAGCTTAGACTTAAGTATAGATACTCATGCATTTAAAAAAATTAAAAAGCAAACTCTATAAAATACAGAAAAGGTAGAAGAAGGAAAAAATTCACCCACAATTTTACCACCAAAAGGCATAATCATTATTATTATGTTGATATATATATTTTTAGTTATTTACCATTAATATTTTTTTGAAAAATTCTGAACCTACAGAAGAGTCACCAAAACAGTGTAATTAATACTCATATATCCTTAATGTAAATCCACCAGTTTTTAATATTTTGTCAGTTTGCTTTCTTTTTATATATATGTGAGTATGTATGCATGTGTGTATATTTTTTTTGCTCCTGAACCTTGTGAGGGTTAACAGCAAATGTTGTGACATTTCATCCTTAAATATTTCAGCAAGTATCTCCTAAAAATTGAGACATTCTCCTACATTCATAATCATTATACAAACAAGACATTAATAAATGTAACATTAATATAATCCTATTAACTAACATATTGTCCATATTAACTTTGATCTTTTGCATGTTTATATTTAAATATATAATTATGATTACATTTATATGATTTTTATGCTAATATGGGCAAAGAATTGACATGCTGTCTGTAAATTTTTAAAAACCATTTTTATTGTATTTTTTCCATTAGTATTTATTCCCCTTACACTCTTTTCCACCTTCACTCACTCCCCTCGCCCCCCCACCACAATCACCACAATCTTGTCCCTGTCCATGAGTCCTTTTTCTTTTTTGCTCAATCCTTCCACCCCTCAGCCCACTCCCAGAGCTGTAAGCCTGCTCTATCTACAAGTCTGTCTCTATTTTGCTTGTTAATTCAGTTTGTTCATTAGATTCCACGTATAAGTGAAATCATAGAGTATTTGTCTCTCTGACTGGTTTATTTCACTTAGCATAATGTTCTCCAGGTCCATCCATGCTGTCACAAAAGGTAAAATTGTCTTTTTTTAACGGCCAAGTAGAATTGCATTGTGTAAATGTACCATAGTTGTTTTATCCACTCATCTAGTGATGGACACTTGGGCTGCTTCCAAATATAGGCTATTGTAAATAACACTGCAATGAACGTAGGGGTGCTTGTATTCTTACAAATTAATGTTTCCAGTCTCTTCAGGTAAATCCCCAGAAGTGGAATCGCTGGGCATAAGGCAGTTCCATTTTTAATTTTTTGAGGTAACTCCATACTACTTTGCACAGTGGCTGCACCAATCTGCATTCCCACCAACAGTGCAAACGGATTCCCCTTTCTCCACATCCTCACCAGCACTTGTTTATTTATTTATTGATGATACCTTTCCGACAGGTGTGAGGTGATATCTCATTGTGGTTTTATTTATTTTTTTAAAAGATTTTATTTATTTATTTTAGAGAGAGGGAAAGGAGGAAGAAAGAGAGGGAGAGAAACAGCAATGTGCAAGAGATACAGTGATTGGTTGCCTCTCTCACACCTCCAACTGGGGACCTGGCTGGCAACCAAGGCATGTGTCCTTGGGAATCGAACCAGTGACCTTTAGGTTTGCAGGCTGGTGCTCAGTCCACTGAGCCACACCAACCAGGGCTCATATGGTTTTAATTTGCATTTTTCTGATAATTAGTGATGTTGAGCATCTTTTCATGTGTTTAGTTGCCATCTGTATGTCCTCTTTGGAGAAGTGTCTATTTAGATCTTTTGCCCAGTTTATTAATTATATTTTTTTTATTCTATAAAAGATTTTATTTATTTATTTTTAGAGAGGGTAAGGGAGGGAGAAAGAGAGGAAGAGAAACATCAATGTGTGGTGGCCTCTCGAGCACCCCTACTGGGGACCTGTCCTGCAACCCAGGCATGTGCCCTGACTAGGAATCGAACCAGTGATCATTTGGTTCACAGGCTGGGGCTCAATCCACTGAGCCACACCAACCAGGGCTCATACGGTTTTAATTTGCATTTTTCTGATGATTAGTGATGTTGAGCATCTTTTCATGTGTTTATTTGCCATCTGTATGTCCCTTTGGAGAAGTATCTAGATCTTTTGCCCATTTTATTAATTATATTGGGTTTTTTTTAGTGGTGTGTTTTTTTAATTCTTTATAAATTTTGGATATTAACCCTTATCATATATGTCAGCAAATATTTCTCCCATTCACTGGGTTGTCTTGTTTTTTTGTTGATGATTTGCTTTGCTGTGCAAGAACTTTTTAGTTTAATGTAGTCCCATTTGTTTGTTTTCTTTTGTTTCCCTTGCCAAGTAGGCAGATCTGAAAAAATATTGCTATGAGCAATGTCGAGATTTTACTGCCTCTCTTTTCTTCTAGGATTTTTATGGTTTTGAGTCTAAAATTTAAGTCTTTTGATCCATTTTTTTAATGTATTCTTGTGTGTGGCATCAGAAGGTGGTCTAGTTTCATTTTTCTGCACTTATATGTCCAATTTTCCCAACAGCATTTATTGAATGAACCATCTTTAGCCCATTGCATAGGCTTGCTACCTCTGTCAAATATTAATTGACTATAAAGGCATGGGTTTGTTTCCGGGCTCTCTGTTCTGTTCCATTGATCTATGTGTGTGTTTTTATGCCAGTACCATGCTGTTTTGATGACTATGGCTTTGTAGTACAGTTTGATATTAGCACGATTCCTTCAGTGTTGTTCTTTTTCACGATCATTACTATTCAGGGCCTTTTGTGGTTCCATATACATTTTTGAAATATTTGTTGTAGTTCTGTGAAAAAAGTCATTGGTATCTTGATAGTAATTGCTCGTAATCTATAGATTGCTTTGGGTAGTATGGACATTTTAAAGATGTTGTTAATTCATCCTATCTATGAACATGGTATGTGCTCCCACCTATTTGTATTTTCTTAAATTTCTTTCTTCAGTGTCTTTTAATTTTCCAAGTATAGGTCTTTTACCTCCTTGGTTAAATTTATTCCTAGGTATTTTATTCTTTTTGAAGCAATTGTGAATGTAATTGTTTTCTTATTTTCCCTTTCTTATATTTCATTATTGGCATATAAAAATGCATCTGATTTCTGGATATTAATTTTGTATCCTGCTACTTTACTGAATTCATTTATCAGTTCTAGTAGTTTCTTGGTGACATCCTTTGGGTTCTCTGTACAGTATCATGTCATCTGCAAATAATGACAGTTTTACTTCTTCCTTTCCAATTTGGATGCATTTTATTTCTTCATCTTGTCTTATTGCTGTAGCTTGGAAATCTAGTACTTTGTTGAATAAGAGAGGTGAAAGCAGACATCCCTGTCCTGTTCCACATATTAATGGGAATGCTTGTATTTTTTGCCTGTTAAATAAGATGCTGGCAGTGGGTTTGTCATATATGGCCTTTATTATGGTTAGGTATGTTCCCTCTATTCCCACTTTGCTGAGAGTTTTTATCATAAATGTGTGCTAGATTTAATCAAATGTTTTTTCTGCATCTGATGTGGTTTTTATCCTTCATTTTATTTATGTGATATATCACATTTATTGATTTGCAAATATTGTAGCAACCTGGTGAAGCTATCGGGCCCAGGGCTTTTGTTTGTTGGGAGTTTTTTGATTATTGCTTCAGTTTCACTAGGTGTGATCTGTCTATTCAGATTCTCTGATTCTTCCTGATTTATTTTGGGAGATTGTATGTTTCTAGGAGTGTATCCATTTTGTCCAGGTTGTCCAATTTGTTGGCATATAGTTATTCATGATATTGTTTTAAGTCCTTTGTAATTATTTGGTGTCAGTTGTTATTTTTCCTCTTTCATTTCTGATTTTATTTATTTGGGTCCTCTCTTTTTTTTTCTTGATGAGCCTGATTAGAGGCTTCTCAATCTTGTTTATCTTTTCAAAGAACTAGCTCATGGATTCTTTGATCTTTTGGTTGTTTTTTTTTAAGACTCTATTTCATTTATTTCTGCTCTGGTCATTATTATTTTCTTTCTTCTGCTCACTTTAGACTTTGTCATTCTTTTTCAAGTTCCTTTAAGGGTAAAGTTAGATTATTTGAGCTTTTTCTTGTTTCTTGAGATAGGTCTGTAATGCTATGAATTTCCCTCTTAGCATTGCTTTCCCAGTGTCCCACAGATTTTGGATTGTTGTGTTCTCATTTTCACTTCTTTCCAGGTATCTTTTGATTTCTTTCTTGATCTCCTTATTGACCCATTAATTGTTTAATAACATATTATCTAGCTTCCATGTCTTTGTATATTTTTCAGTTTTCTTCTCATGACTGATTTCTAGTTTCATAGCACTATGATCAGAGAAGATGCTTGATATGATTTCAGTCTTCTTAAATTTACTGAAACTTGTCTTGTGTCCTAACACATGGTGTGCCCTAGAAAACATTTCATATGCTCTTGACAAGAATGTATATTCTGCAGCTTCTGCATGAAATACTCTGAAGATATCAATTAAATCCATTTGATGTAGTGTGTCATTTAAAGCCACTATTTGTTTGTTGATTTTCTGTCTGGAATATCTAGCCATTGAAGTCAATGGGGTGTTAAAAATCCCCTAGTATGACTGTATTTCTATCAGTCTCTCTCTTTATGTCCATCAAGATTTGCTTCACATGTTTAGATGCTCCTGTGTTGGGTGCATAAATGTTTACTAGGGTTATATCCTGTTGTTGGATTGTTCCTTTTATCATTAAGTGTCGTCCTTCTTTGTCTCTTATTTTGTCAGATATAAGTATTGCTCCCCAACTTTTTTTCCTTTCCATTTGTGTGAAATATCTTTTTCCATCCCTTTACTTTTAGTCTGTTTGTATCTTTCATTCTGAGGTGGGTCTCTTGGAGACAAAAAATATATAGGGCTTTTTTAATATGATTTTATCATATAAAAACCTGTGTAAGTTTGTGTATTTGCTGTCAAATTCAAGATTCTGAACAGTTTTGCCCTTGCTAGGTGGTTTGGTTGACTGGAGCACCATCCTGCACACCAAAAGGTTGTGGGTTCAATCCCTAGACACATACCTAGGTTGTAGGTTTGACCTCAGGTCATGGTGCATACAAGAGGCAGGCAAACAATGTTTCTTTCTCACATCAATGCTTCTTTGTTTCTCCCTCCCTCTCTTCCCGTCTCTCTCTCTCTCTCTCTCTCAAATCAATGAATATATCCTCAGGTAAGGATTAGAAAAATGAAAGAAGAAAGAGATACTGAACAGTTTCAATACCACAAGGATCTCTTGTATTGCCCTTTTATAAACAACTTGTTTTAAAAACTCCTGTATGCATTTTCAATGGCTGCAAAATATTCTTTTCATATAAAACCTTTTTTTGTTAAAATGGACAATTAGATTATGTACAATTATTTACTATTTAACCATGCAATGAACATCTTTCTGCAGAAAACTTGTATCTGTATTTTAGGTTATTTCCAAAAAATAGGTTCTTAAATGACTAAGTCAGGTTTGCTTGTTGGGTACATTCAGAGAAGGAAACAACAGTTACGCCACCAGAATTAGAATATAAAGCATGCCCTGCAACTAAAGAGACTGGGGTAAGAGGAGAGGAGAAGGGAGAGTTACTTTTCTTTCTTTCTTAGGAAAGTGAATTAACCTATGTGAAAGTAGCTACCAGGTAGTGAGCTCTTTGCCCTTAACCTCGAGTCTGGGGCTCCTTCCTTCCTTTGTGGCTGCCTTGAGGGCTGACCCAAAGCCAAGGAATGCATTCCGGTCTAGACAGGCCGTGGGGTGGAACTGTGTTTGCTTGGGGGCAAGGGGTGAAGGGGTGGGGACAGAGAGCAGCTTAAAAATTTGCAGCCTTTTCAAACTATTATTTAAGCTTATGGGGTTTTAATTTGTTTTTCTTAATCTACTTTCTCATGGTTTGTCTAGCTTTTCTTGCCACCTTTTCTGAGATGAAAAGACTGTCTCAGATCAACTCACCTCTTTTTGTAAAAACAATGTTTACAAGTGTCTAGTTCTAAATCCTTTTATCTTTTTTCTTTTTAGGGCAATTTTTTCTGTGTTAGACCTAATGAAAGTGGACATGGCGAACTTTGCTGTCAGTAGCATTAGGCCACATCTCATGCAGCAGTCAGTTGAATATGAAAGGAAGAAGTTTCAAGAGCTTTTGGAGAAGCAGCCAAGTACGGTTAATGTTTAGTGGTGCTCTTTTGTTGTCTGTGTTTTTTCATTCAGTTGCTGTAGTTTGTTGCATAACAATATTGTTTTCAAAACAAAACTAAAACTTAGTATGAGAATGGTCTCATTTGAAGACAGAAGAGCAAAGACATTATTACTTGAAAAGAAAGTTTAATTGACAAGCAAGAGAAATATAAGTAGGATGTAAGAATAAAAATTTGAAGGAATGAAGAAGTCTTAAATAGGTTTTTAATGAAGACACCAGTTTGAGATAAATTGTATGCCTGGCCTTGGTTTTAAGAACATGACAAACTTCTTGTGACCACTGAATTCACTTTTTAAATTTCTTTTTGCTTTTGTTTTATATTCATAAATCTTCCATTTTCAGACCCAGAAAAAGTCTTATTTTTATAACCTCTCAGGCAACTGCAGGAAAACAGATGACTATGGAATCCAAAACTGTGTTGCATTTCTAGGGCACTTGGGTCTCTGCAGTGGCAGCTGTAAATTGGGTAAATTGCAATCTTCAGGTCCAGTTTATATGACTAGTCCCATGACTAGTTTGCAATCTTCAGGTCCAGTTTATATGACTAGTTAGTTGACCTCTAACTTTGCTGATTGTCAGATGAAAGTGACAGTCTCGGCATAGGTTGTGTTGTCTGAACAGAAGAAAGAGTTCATTCAGCCCCAAGCAGTTGCTCATCCAGCCCCAGAGAGAGAAGTTCGAGATGGTGCAAGGGCCAGGAAGAGAAGGAAAGAGCAGAGTAGAAGCATCACCTCAGGAGGAGTGACTCATGTTTATTACATACTAGGCTTGTGCCAAGGATGTATGTGCATTAACATATATAACCCTCGCATACTGAGTCTATGAGGTAGGCCCTATTTTTAACCTCGTTTTACAGATGTGGACATAGATTTTCAGAGATTTTTGACCAGAATTGATTGACCACACAGCTCACTTCCTCAAGCAGTGTTTTACCACCCCTCAGGAGACACTAGGGGTTGAAATTTGACAGGTTGAAGAGCCTTAGTGTGGGAACCACATGCCAGCAGCTGGGCCCAGTGAAGGACACACTGCTGGAATGGAAGCGTCACAACAGTCCCCGAGGTGATCAGAGTCTAGAACTTACTACTTACAGTGTAATAAGTACCAAGGTTTCCCAACGCTGGTGGGCTACAGAGAATGCTGGTGGCAGAGGGCTAAAGGAAGAGCAAAGTTTAGAACCAAGAGCTCAGTATGCTCACTGTGTTGACAGAAGCAGAGGTGTGTCCTCTTGCAGCAATGAACAGTGGACTCTAGCCATGACCTTGACTGCCCCCTGGTTTCAAGGTGGATCCCACTGGCAGAGCTGCAACACGTTCCAGGGCCTGTCAGAGGAATTTTTTGCTCAGATAATGTGGACAGAAACCTCATTTTCTTTCTCGTGTCCCTCAGGGTCCCTGGTGCATTACTCAGTTTAGAAAAGCAAAGAGAGCGTGATGGTGGGTGAAAGACAGCCAGTCCCCCTGACAGCGCTCCACAGGCTGTGCAGCGCACATCAGACGGGCGACGGAGCTCCCCTCCCGCAAGGCTGATAGTACAGCAGATCGACTGGAGACTAAGGGCTGGACGGGGAAAAGCCAGGGTGGAAGGGAAGAGAGTGAAGGTCTTTTGAACACTGTAGGTGACGGCCTGGCTGGGTGCCTTATCTTCACAGTCTTGTTTAATCCTCACAACAGACTGGTGTGACGTACATTTCTTTGTTTTAGGAATCTGGTGTTCAGACAGATTGTGATTTGCCTAAAATCACTCTGCCAGTAATTAGCAATACTGTAATTTGGCCCAGGCTCTGTTTGATTCCAAAGTCCATACTCTGTACTGTACCACACCTGCAGGACGATCTTATCTCCCCTAGAGTAATTGCGAGCAGCATCCCTCCCGAGTGTCATAGCAGTGTTCACGGCCTTGTTTTTCACAGATTCCCTGGACTTCGTCACCCAGTGGTTGGAAGAAGCTGCAGAGGACCTTATGAATCAGAAGTATAAAAATGCCCTGCCCGCTGGGGGTGGGGCCACTGGCCCTGGGGACGGTCTCCTGCCAAATGCCGTTGCTGTCCAGAATTACGCGTACCTGAAGCTTCTGAGATGGGACCACCTCCGGAGACCGTTCCCTGAGGTGCGTGCCCCAGAGCGGTCTAACTGCTCGTTTCTTTGTGAGCTGCCGATCTTTTAAAAAATAATAGTTTATTATGATATAATTCATTATACCACAAAAGTTCCCCTTTTAAATCAGTTCAGTGGTTTTTTGGTATATTCACAGAGTAATGTGACCGTGACCACTATTTCATTTCAGAACATTCTCATTGCCCCAAAAAGAAAGTCTGTGCCCGCGAGCAGTCACTACCCATCCCCTGCCCCCAGCAGCCACTGGTCCACTTGCTGTCTCTGTGGACGTGCCTGTGCTGGACATTTTAAACAAACGGAGCCGTGCAGCACTGGCCTTTGTGTCGGTTTCTTCACGAAGTATCCTTAGCTATGTTCATCCGTGTCGTAGCGTGTGTCAGTATGGTCAGTACGTCATTCCTGTTTTTTTAAGTTGCATTTTCCTTATTGGGTCAAATATGCATTAGAAAATTTATCATTTTTAGGTGTACAGTTCAGTGGCATCAAGCACGTCCACACTGTCCTGCGGCCCTTGCCACTGTTCCTCTTCAGAACGTTTCCATCTTCACAGGTTGAAACTCTGCGCCCTTTACCCAGTGGCCCATCCTTCCCGCCCTCCCCCACCAACCACCATGCTGCTTGGTGTCTCTGATTTTGGCTCCTGTAGCTACCCCATGTGAGTGAAATCGTGTTTGTCCTTCTGTGTCTGGCTTATTTCACTCAGGATAATGTCAGGGCTCATCCACGTTGTGGCGTGTGTCAGCTTTTCTTTTCAAGGCTGTATGGCTCGACCACATTTTGTTTCTTCACTTATCAGTTGGTGGACATTTGGACAGTGTCCACTTTTTGACTCTTGTGGATTGTGCAGCTCTGAACATTCGTGCATGAGTTTATGTGTGGAACATACGTTTTCAATTCTCTTGGGTATGCACCTAGGATTAGTTGCTGGGTCATGTGGTGACTCTTAAACATTTAACATTTTGAGGAACTTCTGAGCTGTTTTCCAAAGTAGCTGCTCGTCTTACAGTCCCATCAAAAATGCACGGGGCTTCCAATGCGCGCTGCTGAGCGACTCCTGTTGGTACTCACCTTGATTAAAGAGCAGCAGCGATGTCGCTGCCGTTCAGTTTTATCTGAAGAGACTTCTTCCCTTTCCATGCAGAGCAGTGTTTTCTCTTTGTGTGTTTTTCACAGTAAGCACTTTTGTCGCAGTGGCCCTTTGAGGAGATGACTGCCACGGGGTTTCCCTATTCAGTCTGCAAACAGTGGGTTTGGTGTGTAGATTCCCCTCTTTTTTGAGGGCACTCAGGCTTCTGATCTCTAGCCTCAGATGCTGCTACTTCTCTAAATAGCCTTATCTCTAAGTTCCTTATTATTTGTTTTCAAGACATTCATTGTAAGTCTAAGGTTTCGCCTCTTGCGTCTGAGTTCTGTATTTTGAGCCAGAGGAGGCTCTAAAGAGGGTGCTGAATTGGGGGCAGGGGATAGGGGACCGTTGCTTTCTGAATAGTGGCATGTTTTCTCCTGGAGGACAGTTCTCAGCCTTTAAAAAAGTGGCTGTGAGGAGGATGGTGTTTTCACTGGGGACGGATGTCTACTCTCAGAATTGTCCCTTGGAAATCGTTTGCATCCTAAAGTCACCTGCTGCAGAGAATTGGGAGGCATCAAAGCCGGAGCACTGCTGTCTAGCAAAATGAAGTAAAAATAAAAGAGGCTGGTGAGAAGTCGGTTGAAGCGTCTGTGTTTAACAGTAGAGTCTCAATCTTCAAAGATAGTTTTTACTACTTGAGAAAAATTCTGCGCTAAGACCCCAAATTGTTATAACTTGATTTGGTGTATCAGTTTCTTTAAAGTTTATTTGATTAACCTGTAAAAAATCAGATCACAAGTCCTATCTCCTCAGCCTCTCTATTGCTCTTTCCCTCTGCACAGGGGACTGGGCCCTGGTGGGACCCAGGGGTGTCTTGAACACAAGGACGCAGTCAGGGAAGTTCACTCACTGACTGCTCTCCAGGAGGCTTTGGGTTATCATCTGTCATTCCCACCTTTTCTTTTTACTGTTCATTCCCCTCTTTCCTTACTCGCTTACTCAGCTCTTGAGTGCCTCCTTCGTGCTAGGTACTAAGGGTGAGTAAGTGTAGGCTCTGCCCTCAAGGACTTTCTCCCCTCCTTCACTCAGTTCCCGGATAGGGCGACTAGCTGACTGGTTTGCCCAGGACTGGTGTGTGTTTATGGGAAGTGGTGGTGTTCCCGTCCAAAGTCCGTGTGCCTGACGCTTGGAAAGGGCAAAACTCAGAACATCAGAGTCTGTGGTAAGGGAAGGTTTATTGACCCAGAACGTACCAACTAAG
Organism: Trachops cirrhosus; assembly: GCA_028533065.1. Classification (NCBI taxonomy): domain Eukaryota; kingdom Metazoa; phylum Chordata; class Mammalia; order Chiroptera; family Phyllostomidae; genus Trachops; species Trachops cirrhosus. The sequence continues at coordinate 19,447,441 of CM052543.1, read as the reverse complement.
AAGATGGGAGACCTACTCTTCAAATCTATCTTCAGAAAGTACAGAGTTCAGGCTTCTTTTACATCAAGGAAATGGGACATGGGAGGGGCTGATTTGGTCAACTCAAGCCACAAGCAGAATTCCTGTAATGTTTATTTAGCATGTCTGTGTGCTAGACAGAGCAGGGGATGTGAGCCTGAAGGTCCCGAAGCAGGTGGAGTCAGAGAGGGAGCGTTTCACTCTTACAGTGGCGGTGGTGGTTCTTGGACTTAGGAATTTTGGTTTTAAACCCGGTTTAATCCTGGACAGCCTGGGGCGAGTAGGCCACCCTCACTCTGTCTCATTACTCTTTCCTGTGTAATGATATAACTTCTATGTATTGAGTGTTGACTCTGCCAGCCACGTCGTATGCATGTGTGTTTTTTCATCTTTAGAACAGTCCTGCAAGTAGGAATCCCCATTCTGCGTGGGGCTGAGTTGAAAAAAGTTGTATGAGGTCATGCTGCTATTAAATGAGAGTCCGGATCACACCCAGTCTGCCTCATGTTCTTCATGAGTGTGCTCTATTGCAGCCTCTTTAAGGAAGAAGGGGCTCTGAGATGGAGGAATAATCCACACGTGATTCCTTCATGGCTCCAAAATGACTAGAAAATCCGAGGGAAACTTTGGCTGTGGCCCCACCGCCCTCTGCTGGCCAGCCCGTATCTACAGCTCAGGCACGATTTCTGTTGTTTTCATTGCAGACAGTTTTGATGGACCAGTCTCGCTTCCAAGAGCTCCAGCTCCAGCTGGAGCAGGTGACCATCCTGGGGGCCGTGTTGCTGGTGACGTTCAGTATGGCGGCCTCAGGAATTTCCAGCCAGGCCAGCTTTGCTGAGAAACTCAAGATGATCGTGAAGATCCTGCTGACAGATCTGCATCTGCCGTAAGTGGCTAAGAGCTGTGGGGTGGACCTTTAATGGGTGGGTGGGAGGCAGCGGGTGGGCAGGGGGCAGACTGGACGTGGGGTGTGTGCATGTAGAGCAGAATCTAGGGACCGAGAGGAAACATCGCTCGCCAACTTTCTTTGCCCCGCAGAACTTACTCAGAGTCATACGGTCAAAGTTAGAATCCACTCTGGGGTTTGCAGGGCTCTAGGACAGTGGCTTCCAAAGGTTTTTGACCAGGATCCATACTAAGAAATTTATTTTCTGTTGTATAGCTGAAATAAAAATTTCACAAAGGGAAACTTAGCCTAACTGTGCTTAATACACCCTGATATTTCTGTTCTATTCCATTAAAAAATACTGTTTGCTAC
>CM052543.1:19391717-19445665 GCA_028533065.1 Trachops cirrhosus | reverse complement strand
TAGCACATTTCTATTTAATAGCATTGATTCCAAAATGAAGAATATTTATTGTGTATCAGTGTTGAAAAGACTTGTTGAAAAATGCACTGAATTCTATTTTGAGGGTTTGTATTTATGAGTACAAGTTTACAAATCAAAGGAGCTTTTTGTTATCTTGAGTTTCATAGGTAGCACCCAGCTTTCGAGCGGTTGACTGCCATGCGTCTCCACCCGATGTCCGTCGTGACTGTGGCTGTCTCCCCTAGGAGGCTGGGACCTGTCTTCTGTTATCTGGGTCATGTTTCTTTCAGACACCCAAGAATGGAAGAGAATAAGCCATGACCTTGTTTAGACTCTTGCCCCTCTGACACAGCCCCCCACCCCCCTCCTTCCAGGTGTTTTGTGTTAGAAGGGCTGTATATAGTCTTACTGCCAACCGCCCCCCCCCACCGCCCCTATTTATTCCTTTTCCCACCTGACTTAGCAGAGCCCCAGAGCCCTTGTGTTCTAGAGGAGAGTTACTTGATTTTTAAAAGCTTATTCTTTTATACAGAATTACTCTTGAGTCTGAATGGTAGCAGTTATGATTTAAGGGATCTAGAGAGAGGAGATTCTTTGACTTTTAAGCTTTGAAAGTTGAAGAAAAATAAAAATATATATATTTTAAATATATATTGATGTAATATAAATGGAAATAAATGTCTGGAGTTTTTACTGACAGATTCACTGTGATACAATACACAGATGTATTGATTGGATTAAAGTTCTGGAATTAGATTTAAGTGTTTTCATATAAAAATAGTATGAACTCATTCATTTCTTTGATAAGGAAGTCATATAGAAATCCCTGGGTATTGAGCAGTATTTTTTGAGGAACTTCAGTGTCCAGAATTCCTGACATAGCTTGTGACTGAAAGAGGAGTTTGGGTCTCATGGATGACATTAAAGAAATTAAAGAAATTAAATGCGTGCATGTGCATGTCAGACAGAGACGTTGTGTCAGAGGTAGAGCCATGAGGTTGTTGGGAATGATCTCCAGCTGCCAGAACAGCAGGGGACGAAATAATGCAAGGAATCCCTTTATTAAAGGCAATGAGGACAGAGATCCAAGATGGTGGCAGAGTAGGTGGAAGCTACATTCACCTCCTCCTGGGACCGAACTGGAATTACAACTAAATTATAGAACAGTCACCTGAACAAACAACTAAAGACTGGCTGAAGTCTTACACCAGGGATTTACAGAAGAATCCACATTGGGACTGGTAGGGAGGGCTGGCCCCGCTTCCACAGGTGGCAGCCGAGGTTCTGCAGGGATATCTCAGCTGCAGGGGTGGGGGAGTTCCCCCTAAGTGTGGGATCTAAACCCCAAGCTGGGCTCCCCGGCCCAGAACACCAGAGCCGGGAAGAGGTGCCCACATAACATCTGGTGTGAAAAGCCGCAGGGTTTCTGTCTGTCGGGGAGAGATGGGAGTCTGCAAGAGACACAGGCACCCTCTTAAAGGGCCAACACATAAAATTGCCTTTGCAGCCACTCACCCTGGGCTCTGGCAGAGGGATGGCAGAGTCGACCAAAGTTGCATGAGGAGAGTCTGGGGTTTGTGGCTCTGGGGAGGGAGCTGAAAGGACAGCTGCCAGGATCCCTGTGCAGTCATTCCCCACACTGCAAAGGCCATCTTTCTTGGGTGGAACACTCCCCTCCCTGTGGCATTGGCCTGGGGGAAAGCAATAGCCCTACCCTTTGAACTCCCACTCACCCCACCCTGGAGCTTACGCCCAGCTGAGGAGTACAGCCAGAGGCTCTTCCAACAACTGAGCCTAAAAGGCAGCCATGAGGTGGAGGCGGATCTTGCAGTGCCTTGGGACCTTTGCTGGCCCAAGCACCTCTAGAGGCCTGGGGACCTCTATCCCCAGGCCCGGTGCTGGTAAAGGCCGGTGTTGGTGCACAGCTTGGTCCTTCCCGCATGCACCCCGGCCCAGCAGAGGCAGCCATAAACTGTAGATCACTTGTAGCTCCACACAGATTGCTGAAGGCCAGTCACAGGCAGCATATTACATTGGCTTGCCCCAGAGTCCCTTCTAAGAGGTCCAGAACAAACACCCAGTGGCCAGCTTCAGTCGACATTAGAGCAGGATCCAATAAGCTTAACAGGGAGCATATCCAAAGGGAGATCTTGGCTGGCACCACACCCTGTGGAGGTGAATTCTGCTTCGAGTGGCGAGCAAGTGCACAGCAGTCTGCATGTTGTGGTCGGGGTTGAGCCTCACAGTCAGCCAGCCTGAGGGTCAGTCCCATGCACAAATGGGCTAATAGCAATCAAGAATCAATTATGCCTTGGCTGTTGTGGCTCAGTTGGTTGGGTATCGTCCCGCAAGCCAAAAGGTTGCTGGTTCAGTTCCTGGTCAGGCCACATGCCTGGGTTGTGGGTTAGGTCCCGGGTCCAGACATGTGCAAGAGAGGTGACTGATGGATGCTTCTCTCTCACATGGATGTTCTACTCCCTTTCTTTCTCCTTACCTTCCCGTCTTCTAGAATTAATACAAGAAAAAATTTATTTAAAAAAAGTCTCAGTTTACAACAGGAGGGCCCACATAACCTACACAAGGGACATTCCTGGAGCACCCAGCTCAGATGATCAAGAAGACCTCACCACTGGGACCCCACAGGACACCTACAGCATAAGGCCAGTCCACAAAGACTGGGAGTCATAGCAGATCTATCTAAGACATAGTAAGAAACATAAAGAGGCAGCCAAAATGGGGAGACAAAGAGACCCTAAATGAAAGAATAGGAGAAATCTCCAAAAAAGAACTAAATGAAATGGATGCAAGCAATTTATCAGATATAGAGTTCAAAATAATGGTTATAAGAATGTTCAACAGCATGAAAAAAGATCTAGAAACCATGAAAAAGGACCAGTCAGAAGTGAAGAACACAGTGGAAGGGACAAACAGGAGGCTGGTTGAAGCAGAGGATCAAGTCAGTGATTTGGAAGACAAGGTAGGAAAAAGCAATCAGAGCAGCAAAAAGAAAAAAAATTTTAAAAGTGAGGTGAGTAACAACATCATCATAGGGGTACCCAAAAGGCGAAGAGAGAAAGCAAGGTATTGAGGACCTATTTGAAGAAACAATGACCAAAAGCTTCCCTAACCCGGTGAAAGAATAAGACACACAAGTCCAGGAAGCACAGAGAGTGCCAAACAAGATGAACCCAAAGAGACCCACACCAGGATGCATCGTGATTAAAATGGCAAAGGTTAAAGACAACTTGAAAGTCACAAGAGAAAGACAGTTACCTACAAGGGCTCTCCCATAAGACTGTCAGGGGATTTCTCAACAGAAACACTTCAGGCCAGAAAGGATTGGCATGAAATATTCAAAGTGATGAAAAGCAAGGACCTACAACCAAGACTATACCCAGCAAGGTCATCATTTAGAATGAAGGAGAACTAAAGAGCTTCCAGACAAGAAGAAGCTAAAAGAGTTCGTTACCACCAAACCAGTGTTACAAAATGTTAAACGGTCTGTTTGGAGAAGGATAAAGAGAAGAGGGGGGAAAAAACCCCAGAGGAACATAGTTAAAAGAATAAAATGGCAATAAATACATACCTATTAATAATCACTTTAAATGTAAATGGCTTAAATGCTGTGATCAAGATCCTTATATATATGTTGTCTATAATGACCCACCTCAGAACAAAAGATACACACAGAGACTGAGTAAAGGCATGGAAAAAGATATTTCATACAAATAGGAAGGGAAAAAAAAGTATCAATACTTACATCTGACAAAATGGACTTTAAAACCAAGGCTACAGTAAGATACAGGGAAGGACACTACATAATGACAAAGGGAACAATGCAACCAGAGGATATAACCCTAGTAAACATTTATGCACCCAACCTAGGAGCACCTACAAGTGTAAAGCATATCGTGATGGACATAAAGGGAGAGACTGACAGTAAGACAGTCATAGTAAGGGATTTTAACACCCCATTGACATCAGTGGACAGATCTTCCAGTCAGAAAATCAACAAGGAGACAGCTGCCTTAAATGACATACTAGATCAAATGGATTTAACCGATATCTTCAGAGCATCTCATCCCAAAGCTGCAGCATGTACATTCTTTTCAAGTGCACATGGGACATTTTCTAGGATAGACCACATGAGGACAAACAAGTCTCCATATATTTAGGTAGATTGAAATCATATTAAGTATCTTCTCTGATCATAATGGTATAAAACCATAGAAATTAATCACAAGAAAATGAAAAACACACAAAGGCAAAAACTAAATAGCATTACTAAACAGTGAATGAGTTAACAATGCTGTCAAGGAAGAAATTAAAAGGTACCTTGAAACAGGCAGTGAGGGGCGGGTGGAGTAAGGGACAGGGTTGGAAGTGGCTAGAGCCTCTCTGGGCCGCATTGGAAGAAGAGTTGTCTTGGGCCACACATTAAATACATTGCGACACATAATCACCCAAAAGTCTCAGTGTTTTAAGTAAGTTTACAATTCCGTGTTGGGTGGCATTCACAGCCAGCCTGGGCTGCCTGTGGCCCACGGGCCGCAGGTTGGACGCCCGTGCTATAGACCGTGTTGTGAAATCAGGCTTCAGAGGAGTGAAGGGTTATATTGTGGGGGAATGCAGTTTCTCCAAATACAGGTTACCCATTTTTTGTTTGTTTTTTATTGCAGTCAGAGATGTGTGCTGCATTCTGTGGTCAGAAGTCATATTCTTAAGAGTTTAGACTCAAGGACAAATCTTCTCTGGTTTTATTGGAAAGGGATCAAAGTTCAGTAAGTAGAACTTTCAAAGAACAAAATCACGTCTTTTCCAGTGCATTCAGTGAGGTCACTTCTGGAACTGGCTCTGCAGTTAAGGTTGCTTATGGCCTGGGTGGTGCTAGCTCCGAGCCCGAGCACCCAGGGGCGGCGCTCCTTTGCCGGCCTCAGCCGCAGGGTGTTTGAGGTTTTATTCTCCCCCTCCAAGGATGAAGGAGGGGAACTTTACCCCACATACGCTTCCTGTAGTTATTCTTTCTAAATCTCAACAATTCTTCTTTTTGCCTTCTTTCATACGAGTTAACTCACAAGATTTGTTTTCTCTCATAAGTTCCTAAATTGACAAAGTTTGCTTGAAATCTTAATGCATATTATATAACAGGGAGCTTCACAGCCTCCCCACTCCAACCTCACTTTTTACTGATGGAGTTTTCTACAAGTGGCAAAAGCCAAGCGTGGACAAGGCAAAGTTCAGAAACACAGTGTTTGGAGAAGGAATTGTTTATATTGAATCATTTTGTCGTTGCTCTTCGAAGATAAGTGAGCTCATTTTGTTCCTGGAATTGCATAGGATTATCACCAAGGGCCAGGGAAATTCACTTAGTTCATTGAGTCACTCAGGAAATTGTTTCTTAAGTATCTACATGGAATTCCTCCCTACAGCTCTCCTGCTCCCCTCGAAGACAAAATATCCTGTGGCATATAGATTATCCTTCAGAATTCGAGTGGTTCTATTTACTACATGCAGATGGGATTCGACATGATTTCCTGCCTAATGGGTTTGTGGAAACAGTGTCAGAACCACAGTAAGATGTCTTGCCGATTAAATGCAGCAGACAGGTGTATAAGAACTTTTTCTCTGGGAAGAAAAGTTACTAGTGAGTTTGACATATTACTCCTGTAAGGTGCAGATACTGTCTGACGATTCTAAAGGGACTATTCAGCAATTCCGTTTTTGTGGCAGTGCTTACTTTCATTTCTCCAAGCCTTCAAGTTTCTGGAAGTAGAGTGGGCTGCTGCCCCCAGCTTTCTTGGTGAATTTCCAGTGATCTTTTGGCATGCCCTGACTTGTATGTATAACATTTGTATTTCTTAATTTGGGGGCAGGATGGTAGAGTGGAAAGATGGGAGCTGTCAAGAAACCAGAGTTCTGATCCGATTACTATTACATACTAGCTGGGGCTAGTCGGGACTCATTCCCAATAACTGTAAAGGAAAAGGACTAGACTTGACCTTCCAGCCCCTTTCCAGTTGTGACATTCTGTGGTACATCTGACTTGAGAAACTTAATAGACTGCAGTAGGATTGTGCACAGAGCTCCCGATTTAGGGAAAGATCGAGATTTGAGTCTTTCCTCGGTTGCCTTCTGACTGGTTTCATGACATTGACTGGCCAGTCAGTCTCCCTAGGGCCTCAGTATTTTCATCTGTAAAATGGCAGCGTTTACTAACTCATACTTTCTGTGAGCATTAAATTTGATAATGGTTATTAGGATGCTTTGTACATAGAAAAGGACTATAAATTGCTTTATTAACAACAAAGGAGAGCATATAACCCTCTACCTGTAGGTGCACATCAATTATTGTGATAGGTACAACTGTTGGTGCTCAAAACTCCCTGTAGGGAGTTTTTCCTTTCCTGTCCCAGGATGTATTTTCTTTCACCATCTTTCTGCTAGAGCTGCAGTCTTACCTTTTCTTATCGCCGACATCCACTTTCAGTCCAGTGATTTCTCCCCATCGCCACCTCTATGTTATTATTTGAACAAATGAATGGATGACAATGGATGATGGGCTGTGACACTCATTTAAAGGCATTATCTCATTGAAAATATAATCTAAATAAAGACTACTAAATGTTTGCAGTTGTGAGTTTAAACTATTTCTAATAGGTAGCCTTTCATTCCTAGTATTTAGAGAAACTGAAGGGCAAAGCCTTTGAGCCCAATAAGCTATGTTAACCTATTAAATGTTCACAGATAGCTTCAGAAACAGTCCTAGAAAATAAGCATTAGAAACTTTAACAGGCACAGTTTTGCTTAAAACTGCCCCTAGTATGAGTTTCTGTTATACCTTCTGAACCTAAGAACTAGAGCTAATCTATAGGCCTGGTCTGATGGAGTATCACTTAGTTTTCTAAAACTATATTTTATTGATTATGCTATTACAATTGTTCCATTTTCCCCTTTTTAATCCCTTCCTCCCTACATCCCCCCTCCCACCTGCATTCCCCATCCCCCACTTAGTTCATGTCCATGGGTCATACATACAAGTTCTTTGACTTCTCCATATCCCATAATATTTGTAACCTCCCACTGCCTACTTTGTACCTACCAATTATGCTTCTTACTCCTGTACCTTTTCCCCCCGTTCTCCCCGCTCTCTCTCCCTGCTGATAACCCTCCATGTGATCTCCATTTCTGTGATGCTGTTCCTGTTCTAATTGTTTGCTTAGTTTTTGTTTTTATTTTTGTTTAGGTTCAGTTGTTGTTAGTTGTGAGTTTGTTGTCATTTTACTGTTCACATTTTTGACCATCTTTTTCTTAGATAAGCCCCTTTAACATTTTATATAATAAGGGCTTGGGATGATAAATTCCTTTAACTTGACCTTGTCTGGGAAGCACTTTATCTGCCCTTCCACTCTAAATGATAGCTTTGCTGGACAGAGTAACCTTGGATGTAGGTCCTTGCCTTTCATGACTTTGAATAGTTCTTTCTAGTCCCTTCTTGCCTGCAGGGTTTCTTTTGAGAAATCACCTGATAGTCTTATGGAAACTCCTTTGTAGGTAACTGTCTTCTTTTGCTGCTTTTAAGATTCTCTCCTTATCTTTAATATTGGGTAATGTCATTATGATGTGCCTTGGTGTGTGCTTCCTTTGGGTCCAAGTTCTTTGGGACTCTCTGAGCTTCCTGGACTTCCTGGAAGTCTGTTTCATTTGCCAGATTGGGGAAGTTCTCCTTCATTATGTTTTCAAATAAGTTTTCTATTTCTTGCTCTTCCTCTTTGCTTTCTAGCACCCCTATGATTCGGATGTTGGAACGTTTAAAGTTGTCCTGGAGGTTCCTAAGCCTCACCTCATTTTTTTTTAATTCTTGTTTCTTCATTCTGATCAGGTTGAATGTTTATTTCTTCCTTCTGCTCCAAACTGTTGATTTGAGTTCCAGTTTCCTTCCCACCCCTGTTGGTTCCCTGTACGTTTTCCTTTGTTTTATTTTTCATAGCCTTCACTTTTCCCTCTATTTTGCGATCCTACTTAACCAATTCTGTGAACATCCTGATTATCAGTGTTTTGCACTGTGCATCTGATAAGTTGGCTATCTCTTTGTTCCTTAGTTGTATTTTTTCTGGAGCTTTGATCTGTTCTTTCATTTGGGCCATATTTATTTGTGCCAGGGCACTTGTTACGTAGTAAGGGGCGGAGCCTTAGGTGTTCAGCAGGGCGGGGCAACCCACATGGCTGCGTTGTTGTGCTGTACTTAGGAGAGGGGTCCAAGAGGGAACAATGCCGCTTGCTCAGGTCTCTGCCAGCTTTCAGTCACTTCCTCTGCTACCCACAAACAAATTGGGCCCTTCTGGTGCTGATTTCCAGGTCAGTGAGTTTTGTGTATGTTCTAGAACTCTGAGTCTCTCCAGTGAACTCCCCTGAGAGGCTGGGAGTTTTCCTCCACTGCCTTAGCCCCCACAGATGTTTTCAATCAGAGGTTTGAGGCTTTATTTCCCTGCTGGAACCCTGGGTTGCGAGGTCTGTCTCGCTCCCCAGTTGTTCCTTCCGGTTTATCTGCATTTGAGTGTGGGACTGCCTGCTCCGCCAGGGCCACCTTGCCAAGTCCTCTTTGCCTGGCTGCCCATCTCCACCCCTCCTACCAGTCTGGATGAATGTTTGTTCTTTAACTCCTTGGTTGTGGGACTTCCATGCAGTTCGATTTTCTGGCAGTTCTGTTTATTTTTTGTTTTTAAATTTGTTATCCTTCTTTTGGTTGTGTGAGGAGGCAAAGTGTGTCTACCTACGCCTCCATCTTGGCTGGAAGTTCTGATCTGTTCTTTCATTTGGACCATATTTTTTTGTCTTGGTGCAGCTGTTACATATAAGGAGCCTTAGGTGTTCATCAGGGTGAGGCAACCAGTCACGACGTTGTTGTGCTGTATGTGGGGGAGGGGTCCAAGAGGGGACAGTGCCACTTGCTCAGCTCTCTGCCGGTTTCCAGTCACTTCCCCCACTACCCTCAATCAAATTGGGCCCTTCTGATGCTGATTCCTGGGTGGGTGGGCTTGTGTATGTTCTAGAACCCGTGGGTCTCTCCAAGGAACCCTCCTGTGAGGCTGGGGGTTTCTTCCGCTGCTGCAACCCCCACAGATTGTTATAGTCAGAGGTTTCGAGGCTTTATTTCCCTGCTAGAACCCTGGGTTGCAGGTCTGTTTGACTCCCAGTTGTTCCTCCCAGTTTATGCACACGCAAATGTGGGACCACCTGGTCCACCAGTTGCTGCCTTGCCCATTCCTGTCCGACAACCGCTTCCTTGCCACGCATCCTTTCCACCCCTGCTGCCCATCTTCACCCCTCCTACCAGTATGAATGAATGTTTCTTATTTAACTCCTTGGTTGGTCATTGGACTTCCATACAGTTCAATTTTTCTGGTTATTTTTTGTTGTTGCCCTTCTTTTGGTTGTGCGAGAAGGCAAAGTCTATCTACCTACACTTCCATCTTGGCTGGAAGTCAGTATCATTCATTTAGGGTTTTTTTGTTGCTGTTGTTTTAATTTATTTTATTTTTAGACAGAGGGGAAGGGAAGGAGAAAGAGGAGAGAAACATCAATGTGTGGTTGCCTCTGGCATGCCCCGCCACTGGGGACCTGGCCTGCAACCCAGGCATGTGCCCTGACAGGGAATCAAACCGGTGACCCTTTGGTTTGCAGGCCAGCACTCAGTCCACTGAGCCACACCAGCCAGGGCTCATGAAGTCATGAGTTTTGAAGTCAGATGTGTCTTTAGTTGGTAGCAGTAGTCAGATTTACCGTTTTTAGGTTTGTCTTATATGAACTAAACATTGAGAACCTTTAAAGTGCAACTTCTGACTTAAAAGCAACCTTAAAATGGAAGTAACACTCCTGTTGCCTGCACCCCCCTCATTCACGTTGCCTCTGCTTTTTAAAGTACTTTCTTTTTTGTGCTCAGAGTAGAACTTTGGTGAGGGCTGAGACAGAGAAGAAAATTTAGTAAACTGCTGAATTGTCTTCCTCGACTTTTATTCCCAAAACTTGGTAAGCTAACACTCCTGTTGAATATTTAAGATTTCTACTTAAATCAGTAACATGGTACCTGAGTTGTATTCTTGGTGTGAATTATCTTTCAAGACGCAAGAGATTTGTATTTTAAAAAATATAATTTTACTTGACAAATGTCAAAGTCAAGGAAGAACTAGCAACTTTAATGAATCTATTTTGGGAATTGAAATGTAAAAAACATTTAGGAACATGGTAATTATACTGCTGTGTAAATGAATTCTTAGTCTTATCAAGTAAAGGCTGATGATGGAGGGTTATAAATTCACAAAATAAATTTGTAATTATTGACCAAAGTCAAAATGCTAAGTGGTCTATTTTCTCATTCTTTTCCAGTGGTACAATTTGGTTATTCAGTTTTATATACACCAGGTAGCTGTGGTAACATAACTATAATTTGTTTGAAATTTACTGCCATAGGACAGTTTGATTAATCTTTTATAAAGGACTTACAGTCCTTAAATTTTATGCAGTTCTAGAATTGTAGGAATATTGTCTTTGTTTTTATAAAAAGGAAAAATATGGACTTTGGGGGGCAATTCCTCTGGGTCCAGCAATACAGATACCTGAGGGTCCTTGGACGTGTGGGACTGGCTGTGCCATGCAGTTTGCACATTAGTTTCCAAAAGTAAGTCCAGATTTCTAGCACGCTACTGTTCAGCTATGTTCGCAACAGGAATTGTCAAACATTCAGAATCGTATTAAAAACTAAAAATTCATATATGTCTGTAGCAGTTAGAACATTAGAAAATGTTTTCTTCTAACAAGAAATAATCCTTTTTATGTTTAAAGGTCAGATAATTTCTAGGGGAAAACACCTTAGAAACAAATGCAGTAGAAGCAATGATGATCCACAAAGTACTTAGTGGCACTTCTCACCTAGGTGGGCAGAGGTGGGTTTTCTCGGTATTGCAATGCTAAAAGGAAAAACATGCTCATGCACGTTTGTGTCCCTTTGTTTTGTCACTCGTGGGAACACTATTATAGGCACTTGAAACCATTGTTTTCTTTAAAACACTATCCAAACAGGGCACTTCAGGCAAGACTCCCTACCTCTATAATCTATTTTCCGATCTAGGCCATATGGTACAACCTGTGCCTTTCGGATTGTTTGGCTGATAACCATGATATAAACAGCCCACCGAGCCTGAACATGAACTTGAGGAGGACAAAGTCCCAATGAAAGCCAGATGACTTTGTTTTGAGGCAGTTTTAGCTTTAATGGGAAAAAACAGTAGACACACGCTTGTGATCAACTTACGTAAATATAACCTTACTACACATTTATATGAGAGTGACTCAGTAACCTTCACTCCACTTTGAGTTTTATATAAATATTTGGATATGATTTTAAACTTTAAGATTAATATTTAATCACATTTGTTTTCAGATTCTAAATTGTGTACCCAATAGGTAAGATAGTTTCGTTATAGCCATACTTTTCTCATTTTTTCCTGATTTTTTTGCTTTTATGCCGAATCACAATCCTTAGTCTCACCTAATTTTCTGTGTAAATTTTCTAGAAATGAGTCAAGAGGAGGAAATATAACTAACAAAGGGCAAAACCCAATGCTTTGGACTTATTTGCATGATAAGTTTGTACGCCCTGTAATTAAATTTGGTTAATTGGCTGTAGTTTTCTTCAGTGCGATCTATGAAAAACATGTTTCTGAGTACGGCGCACCTTCTGAAATATAGTTGTATTAGAACAAGACAATGGGTGGTTGAAAGAATTCCCACAAATTGCTTTTGAGATGATGATAAAATATCTCAATCTGCCTCAGGTTAATTGGGGAAGTGCATTGAGTTTTTCTAAAATGTTCCATTTGCTTCTTAAAAATGGATCCCTCATGTTTTCAGTGAGTACCAAGAAAGATCAGGGAGGATGTAGTTAAGCACAGTAAGTATGACTTTTCATTGTGTTGTTGACTTCTCTTAAAAGTTGCTTTTAGAGAGAGAGGGCGGGAGGGAGGGGCAGAGAGAGAGAGAGCGGGCGGTGTGTTGTTCCACTTATTCACGCGCTCACTGACTGACTCTTGTACGTGCCCCGACCGCGGTGGAACCCGCAACCGCGGCACATCGGGATGACACGCTAGCCAACTGAGCCACGCAGCCAGGGCTCACAGTTATTTTTAAACTGTATTGGTTGAGTAACATAAAATAAGTTAGCTATTTTAAGGAAATTCTGAATGAAAGTAGCAGAAGGAGGCAAGACATTTTTGAGATCCTTTTATTTTTTAAAGGATTGTTTTAAAATTTTAAACTACAAAACAGATTCCATACATTCTGCCATAAATAAAAAACAAACAATAAGGCAGGACTCTACATAAGCAGACTGAGAACTGTTTTCAGAAAAATGTGATAAAATGCTTTACAATCATAAGCCATCCAGTTTTTAAAATAAAACTGTTGAAAACTCACAAGTCTTCAAGCGGCACATACAAGACACCCTTGAAGAGGGAACAGAATGCAGTTCCGCCATTTGTACTGTTCTCACTTCTGAAAACCGAATTTTGCTCAGAGCTAAGTTCCACATTCTAAAATTCTCACAGGTTGGTTTATTTTCTTTCTCAAGAACCATATGATAGAGGCACCAATGACAATACAACTTTGTTTCCAAGGACCTTGTAACAAAGCATTGTCTCTTTTAAACATATGACTTAAGAGGCAAAAGGGAATCCCGGGTAACAGTTTTCTTTCAGAGGCAGGTTCTGAGCCCGTTTCACCGGATTCGCTTCTGCTGCCGTGCTCTATAAATGTCATGAACGGGAGGGACGACGGCCCCCTTTTCCTCATCTTCATCTGAATCCTCGTTGGGCCTTTTGACGGCCTTGGTGAGCACCGCGTTACTTTCCACCGGGCCGTTGCCTTCCACAGCCAGCTCTGGGGCTCCGCCCGTAATGATTCTCACAGCTTCCTCAACAGCTATTGGAACAAAAAGAAATGGACTTTTGGAAGATGCTGAAAATTACACTGCTATGAAAAAATATGTACGCGCTACTCTGGATACTTTATAGTTCATGTCACAGCCTACTGTTAGCAAAGCATGGGGTAGTACTGACACTAAATAATTAAAGGAAAAGACAAACACTGCTGTTAAAATTAATGAAATTGTTTTCATAATGTATAGTGCATGTTCACATGAATAGAAAAGATAAGCTTTTGAAAAGATAAGCTTTTATGACATTTTACTTAGTGAAACCAGATTACAAAGAAGTCTCTGTGCCCAGGAAGGTCTGGATCACTGCTGATGCCTTTAGAAACTTCAGTGGCAAATAGGAGACAACAATGCGAATTCTGTTCTAAGAGGAGTTTCCATCACTTACTATTTGGTATCTTGCATCTCCGGAAAATTTCCATCAGTTCATCCACTTGTACAAAAGGACCCTATTTTGATACAAATTTTATTTTATTTTTAAAAATTTTATTAAAATTAAATTTCAATTACAGTTGACATTATTTAAATTTTTTTTAATTTATTGATTTTTAGAGAGGGAGAGAGAGAAACATCGATTTGCTATTCCACTGATTTATGCATTTATCGAACCTGCAATATTGTATCAAGATGACGCTCGAACCAATTGAGCTGCCTGGCCCGGGCATAGCTGACATTCAGTATATTAGTTTCACACGTACAGCATCGTGACTAGACATAACTTGCGAGGTGATCACTCCACCCTAATGTCTAGTACCTGTGTAGCACCATATATAGTTAAAATATTATTCACTATATTCCCTATGCTGTGTTTTACATCCCGCACAACTACTTTGTAACTGCCAATTCGTACTTCTTAACCCCTTCATCTTTTTCACCCAGTCCCCCAACTCCCCTCCCACTTGGCAATCATTTGTTCTCCGTATCTATGAGTTTGTTTTGTTTGTTTATTTTGTTTTTTAGATTCCACATATAAGTGAAATCATATGGTATTTGACTTCCTCTGTCTGATTTATTTCACTTAACATAATATCTTTAGGTGCATCCATGTTATTACAAATGGTAAGATTTCATTCTTTTTTTATGGCGCAGTGATATTCTACTGTATGTATGTGCCACATCTCCTTTATCCAGCTGCCTGCTAATAGATACCTAGGTGGCTTCCGTATCGTGGATATTGTAAATAATGCTGCAGTGAACATAGGGGTGCATGTATCTTTTTGAATTAGTGTTTGAATTTCTTTGGGTAAGATCCAGAAGTAGGTTTGCTGGATCACATGGTCTTCTATTTTTAATTTTTTGAGGAACCTCCATACTGTTTTCCACCGTGGCTGCACCAACCTGTATTCCCACCAACAGTGCTCTAGGGTTCCCTTTTCTCCACATTCTCACCAACATTTGTTGTTGATTTATTAATAATAGCCACTCTGACAAGTGTGACGTGATATTTCATTATGCTTTTAATTTGCATTTCTGATGATTAGTGACACTGATACAAATGAATTTTTATCCCCAATAATACGACAAGTTAAAAGAGCACTACTTTATATTTCCCGTGATACAAAGAAAAAAGCACACAGGTACTAGAGTTCACAGAGCAAGTATCTATCATGAAAGTTGTGAACTAACCTGGAAACAGATGGGAGGAGGGAGAAGTTTCATTAGCACAACAGCTGCAGGTGGTACAGGGAATACTCCACCAGGAACTGGGTGTAAGCCGGGAGCTATAAGAGAGAAAAGTAGGAATCAGGTGGGATGGAAGAATTTGTGTACTTTTAAGAGCTACCATAAATAACTTGCACATAAAGATGTTCTATGTCTAGTTGCTCTGTTCTGGACATTTTAAGTTGTGTTTAGTGTTTTACACGTTTTGCCGAACTCAACAGGATTAGACAGTGAGAGCCGTCTCAACCTCACAGCCACCAGGAGGCAGAAGACAAGTGACTTTGCATAAGACAACCCAGGGTCTAAACTGAAGTCCACTTTTGTCAAACACGCTTTGTAAGCCTCACAAGTTATTTGTTCAGCAATCCTGTTTAAAGTCAATTATTCAACAACGTATTTAATCGTGAGGGCCTGATTCAAATAGGATCTAGAGGAACTAGTGCCCATTAGTAAGCATAAATAATAGCAAATAACATCACTGAAGTAAGTTTCCAACTGCACAGGTAATGTGTACGTAGCAGCATTTCCGAAAACTGTCTAAGTATCACTGCCAAAAAGGGTTACTGGAACCTGAATCACCGAGTTTTTGTTTTTTTCTTTAAGACATTCTTAATATGGTTCAAAGATTATAGTTCAGTCACTTGTCACAGTGACCCTTGTCTAATAAATAACCTACAATGGAAAGGTCACACTGCTTTGCCCCCCACACCTCTGGATTGAAATCAGTACTGGATCTAAAGTCATGGCTTACGTGCTAAATGTCGTGGCTGAAATGGAATCATCTGCTGAGTGTCTGGTTTAGGGTACTCTGGTTTTCTATCCACTTCATCTTTCAGAACAGGTACTATAGAAGGAGCTACAACTGGGTCTGGAATTATAGCTGCTAGCTTAGCACGGGAGACATCCTGAAAATGCAGAACACAAGAATCCTAAACCTGAAAAAGGGACTTAGTATAATTGTGCAGTTCTACAGTCTTGAGGATACACTGAATAATTGGGTAAAAATCACAGAAAGAGAGAATGGAGAGGAATACACAAGAACTTGATGATGGTAAAGACTGTTAAACACTCAACAAAGAAAGCTAAAAGGCTCTAAAATTGGGTGTTTTATAACCTTACCCAACCCCAGTTAACAATCATTTAGACACGGTGTTGCCAGGTGGGACTTTTGTCAGATACATATAAGCTTTTGTGGGTAAACACATAAGACTGGGCACCAACTAGAGTGGAGTAATTTGGAAGAAAATCTGTAATTTAAAATATTTTTCTGACACTTCCCTTCCACTGGGATTGAACATCTATCAGTTTAAGTGAGGAGGCTAGATTAAGTGAGGATCTGCTTCATGAAAGCTAAAATAAAATGTTTTATTGATTATACTAGTTAATAAGATTTGCTAATTAAATAAAAAATTATCCCCAACACACAATTACAGAAGAAGGAACACTTATTGAGCAGCCTCTATTTGTCAGACAATTTTAGCCATTTATTCCTTCTTTGATGAGGCAAATAGTAACATGTCCATGTTAGTTAGACAAGGGAGTGAAGATCAAAGAGGCTCTGCTGTTTCCACGGTCACACAGCCAGGGAGTAGGCAGAGGATCGGGAGCACAGGCCTCGGCGACCCTCCAAAGGGAGCCACACATGCACCCGCTGAGACCCTACCCCAGAGAAGATTCTCTGCTACGGGCAACCTGTCCCTCTGCCAATCTAGAACCAAAGAACCCATTCTGCCACCATCAAGAGATAGTAAGAGCATTTCACTTTCTCAAAATTTGCTCAAATGCAGTTGGTGGCAAATCTAAATTAGCAGGCCTGTTGGAAATTACTTCTTTTCTCACATTTCCTCTCTCATGCTACACACACAGCAGCACGTTAATCCTTCCAAAATAAACAAGAGTAGAAAGAGAAAAAAAGATGGAAAATTCATATTCAAGATGTGGTTCTACTTGGAAATAGCTCTTTATTTTCATTAACTTTCTTAATTTCCATTTTCATCTTGGCAAAGTTGAAATAGCCTTTTCTAATAAATCCCCACAGTCTAAAATGTCTTTGGCTTTTCACTAAGAAATATTTAAAAACTGGAAGCAGAACCTGCTCAGACCTAAGCAGTAACCCCTTAGAGTTCAGAAAAGGAATCTGGGACTGGCACAGGGCTGAAGCTTCCTTTATCAAAAAGGTCTAAAGGTTTATTGTGGGTGACTTTTCTCAAACACTTTAATCTGGCTTGGATGGCAGCACGGAGAGACCCGGGCCACGGGAGGGCAGTGAGGAAAGGGAGAGTGATGGTCAGGACTACGCATTATAATGCTGGTTAGAGTAAATGGACCGATCTGGGACTCCTCCCTTTGAATTTCCATCTTGGTCTTTGTGAACATGACAGAGAAAACTCAAGAAATAACAGAACAATGGCTCTGCTCAGCAAGGGCTATTTCTGGGGTTGCATAAACATTAATTCTTCCTCCTGGTCTGAACAGGTTCAGGTAGCCAGATTTGTTTTCGTATGACCAAGTGCTCTACACAGAGGAGCTCCATTCTCAGATAAGCTAATTTCCTCGGGGCCCCAGTGAAGAAGCACTGTTTTAAAGATACGGATGACTCAAAGAAATTTACTGATTTACCAAGCTGTAATATTTCTTCATTATACCTACAAATATACCTACAAATACATTTGGTAAGATCTGTCAAAATACATTCATTAGTTTTTTAAAAAAGATTTTATTTATTCATTTATTAATTAAAGAGGGGAAGAGAGGGAGAGAAACATCAATTGATTGTCTCTCCTTCGTGCCCCAACGGGGGACCAAACCTGCAACCCAGGCACGTGCTCTGACAAGGAATTAAAGAAGCAATCTTTCGGTCTGTGGGGCGATACTCAACCAAGTGAGCCACACTGGTCACCCGGGACCTTCTTCAGTTTAAGAACTATTAGGAAAAAAATGTAATACCTAAGATGACATTGAGATTTCTTTTGCTTTGCTTCCCTCCCAACACCTCCATCTGCCCACCAGACACTAGGCATTGACAATTTCAGGGAAAGAATGAAAGCATTTGTTAAATCTCATTTTAATACTCACTTTGTTTAGTACTTTTGATACTCAATGTTCCATAAACCCAAGGACAATCCCTGAACTCCTCTTTTTCCTTTTTTTA
Source organism: Trachops cirrhosus (assembly GCA_028533065.1). NCBI lineage: Eukaryota > Metazoa > Chordata > Mammalia > Chiroptera > Phyllostomidae > Trachops > Trachops cirrhosus. The sequence continues at coordinate 19,427,867 of CM052543.1, read as the reverse complement.
ATCCTCACCCAAGAACACTCGTTACTTTTAGAGGGGAAGGGAGTGACAGAGTGAGAGAAACATCCATGTGAGAGAGAAACATCAATCGATTGCCCCTCGTATGTGCCCCAGGCAGGGTACATACACATCATGCAACCCAAGTATGTGCCCTGACCAGGAATCGAACCCGCACCCTTTCTATCTATGAGATGACGTTCCAATCAACTGAGCAAATCTATCCTAAAACTAGATTAATTCGTACTTCAGAGTGTAGAGTTTATCCATGAGGTATTCTAAAACGTTGGAAAAGTCAGGACACTACACACATCTTGATCCTAAGTACATACCTTATAACCAAGTGCTTTTAGTTCACTTGCAGAGCAAGGATATAAATCCATGAACTTGTATCTATCTACCAGTAAAGCTGTTTCTTTTCCTTCGTACTCTTCTTTGAATGCTGTAAACCGTCTTTTTTCCACTTTGAGTATACTAGCTAGATCACCAATATTACTTTCAAAAGCTAGAAATCGGGCCCAAATTTCTCTGTAAGAAAATAATCGATACTTAATTATTCTGGGTTTGGGACAGGGAGTCCATTTACAAAAAAGCCTTAAGTTCCCCCTCTCCATTTTAAAAAGTATGTCTCTCTTTCATTATAAAGATTTCCGAACTACAGAAAAATAGTGTAACAAATATATCATTACTTAGATTTAATCACTGTTAATATTTTGCCATAGTTTTGTTTTTGCTTAAATATTTAAAGTAAATTATAGACATAATATTTCACCCTCAATACTTCTGTGTTTAAGCTCTTCTTTGGGTTTTTACTTATTTCACATATATCCCTGTCCTTTTTGGTCAATAAGGGGGATAATTTACCCTGGAAAAGGTAAACTCTTGGTGGAAGAATAGAAAAAGGAATCTGGATAGATTTCCAGTTTCTCCAGAATAATGTGGCTCCACCATTTTTGTTGAGTGGCATTAAATATAATGTAGAATTCATTCTTCATTCAATGTATTAATAAAAATATAAAAGTGCTTTATTTTTCCCCTTTAATATGGATCACTGGAAATCAATTTATGCCTCACCACTATTCTAACAGCCAAAATTAAGTCTCTGAGACTCGAATCTGTGTTCTCAAGGGAGGTAAAAATTTCAGAACACTTCTAATCTGTTCACATCAGTTTCTAGAGATATAGTAAACTAGAAGATATATTAAAATACTCATAATAAATTGCTAAGGCATCTCTCAAAAACAATTCTTATCAGTATGCAAAAACTAAAATATAATTATCTTAAACAGGCATGAAAATACTGCAGGCAGGCATTTGTAAGTTAAGTTTCAAGAGAGAAGGGGAATTTCTCCTAAAACTTACACTCAACAAGCAAACGTTCATTCCACAGATCAAAATTCAAGTATACAGGCCACATTAGAACTTGACCAACAAGTTTTCACAATGGCTTACCCTGACTTTTCAGGAGGAAGGCTTCCAGATGTTAGAACTCGTTCAAACAAAACCCGGGTATTATTGTCCTCTAGGATGATAGAAGAGTTTTTAAATATTAAATCAGTTTTACAGTTCAACAGTACACGTGCACATGCATTATCTTGTTTAATACTCACAAAAACCCTATGCAGAAGGGAAACTATTATCATACCCAATTTTTATAGATGAGGAAACTTAAGTTTAAAAAAATTAGGTGAGTAGATCTGGCTCACTGTTACTGAGTAATAGAGTTATAACTAGAAGCCATGTCTTTTTACCTGTAGTTCAGTCCTCCTTAGTATACTGCAGTTGTAATGTAAAAGTGTAACACTGTCATATCTGAGTCCAGCATCCTCTTTGCCTTTTTTTTAAATGTTTATTTATTTTTAGAGAGGGGAAGGGAGGGAGAAAGAGAGGAAGAGAAACATCAATGTGTGGTGGCCTCTCAAGCGCCCCCTACTGGGGACCTGGCCTGTAATCCAGGCATGTACCCTGACTGGGAATCAAATCAGTGACCCTTTGGTTTGCAGTCCAGCACACCACTGAGCTAAACCAGCAAGGGCCCTATTTGCCTTTTAAAAATAATGAAAATTACATATCTGCCTGACATTAGAAGTGTCAGACTATTGATAATTTTTAAATACATTGAATATGAAGCATGGCAAGCTCAAATTTAGATACACTTGAGTTTCTTATTTTGTAACACCAGGATGACACTATATTTAAGTTTAAATTCTTGTATTGGTACAATAATATCTAGACTGGTAAGTATGCAAATGGCATATGAATTAAGAATGGTCACCAGAGGAGCATTTGAGATCCTGCTCCCAGGCATATGTCATCATTCTGGCTCAAATAAACTCTTATAAAAATTCTAAACAAACAAAAAAAGAATGGTCACTAGAAATGGATTAAAACTTAGAGTCTTGGTAGGTCCTCTGTAGTTTAAAGTGGGAAAATGATACCTTTTGCTAAGCTCTAATGGATCTATTAATATTTAAGGATCCTATTCAATTATTATTATATATTGTATTTATTATATTATTAAATATTAATTTTAAATGGGTACATTTATGGTTCATAAATTATACCTAAATAAAGTTGTAAAAAAAAAAAAAAAAAAGCAGCAGGGTCCTGACCCGGTGGTCCAGTTGGTTGAAGCATCGTACAGTACACCACACCAAAAGTCTGCAGGTTCATTCCCAGTCAGGGCACATACCTAGGCTGTGGGTTGTCAGGGAGTGTGCAAGAGGCAACCGATCGATGTCTTTCTCTCACATCAATGTATCTCCCTCTTTCTCTAAAATCAATAAACATATCCTCGGGTGAGGATTAAAAAAAAATCCAGCAGAGTAGCTGGTTGTTATTGCCTCAGGGTAGTTATTCAGTTTTACTATACGTCCACATGCAAAGTGAAACCAAGAGGTTTAAAATGTACTGAACATGTATTAAAAATGTACTGAATGCCCGAGATATAAAGTACAACACAGGAATATAATCAATAATATTGTAATAACTATACACTGGAAATATTGGGGGATCACTTCGTAAAGTATATGACAATCTAACCACTATGTTGTAACTTAAAACTGATATAAAACAATACTGAATGTAAACTCAATTTATATTGAAAAATAAAAAAATTTTTTTGATAAAAATAGTATGTATTGAGTGCATTGTGTATTCAACCAAAGATGACACCATATAATGGCTTTCACCTTAAACTTAACATACTGTACTTTAAAAACTGGTATGTAAATCTTGCATTTTATTCTTTTTGCTGTGCGCCCTGCTTTGCTCAAGGCACATTCTTTACCATTCCACGTAACTTTCCACTGCTTGTTACATGGCTCTCTGCCTGGAATAATGCATTTTCTTATATCTTTATCTGGCAAATGAACTACTGCTCATCTCCTGTCCCCTTTTTTATGACACCTTCTAGATAGCACTGTCCAATGGAAATAAGATACAAGCCAAATATGTAATTTAAATTTTCTGCTAGCCACATTTAAAAGAGGAAAAGCAGATGAAATTATCTTTAATCTATTTCATTTAACCCAATATATCTAAATTATTATCATTTCAACATGTAATCTATTTGAAAAATTAAGATACTTTACATTGTTTCCCATACCTATTCTTTGAAGTCTGGTATTTTGCCCATGTACCACATTTCATTTTGGCCTAGCCACATTTCAAGTGCTCAGTACTCAGAACTTACATTATACTCTCCTCTCTGTGATTCCTAAGTATTAGCACATTTTTCATTATTGCCACCCTATCAGAAGTAGTTAACATTTATATATAATGTGCATACCATATTCCATAGGTAAGTCAAACACATGCAAAACCCATATAGTCCTCTCAACGACCTTATGACTGTTCTGTGACTGTTCTGTGGGGAAGGGGTCCTATTCACCTTTATATTTTCAGACCCTAGTAACCGGAAGGTACTGAATAAATGATGGACAGATGGGTGGATGGATGAATGAATGATGGACTATCTAAAAGACAAAAATGCTGACATCAGATATCAGTGTCCATTTCAGAACAACAAATATTGTATATACTAGTAACTATTCTAAAAAAGCAAAAAGATTTAAATTGGTGAGGAAGATTAATTTCATACAAGAAAAAAGATTTTTAATTAAATGCTCCACTGTCTCACTTTTTAAGAGTTAAGTCCTCTTCCAGAGTGTAGAATCACTAAACTGAAATACAAAATCATATTTAACTTGTATTCTTTTCTACTATTTAGGTATATAAAATGCTAAATATTTTCTGAAACTATCATTTCATTGATATATACCTGTGATATCTAGTTATATAATCATTTATATAGCATATATTTGTGTGTTGCTTTCTTAAATCAATTTTAATAAGACAATTTTTAGTGAAAAAATTACACATCCTTGACTGTGGGTAACTGGACTAAATGAGGTACATACATGTAGCTCAGTGTCTGGTATAAGGTAGGAACACAACAGAGGATGGCTATTATTATTATTATTATTAACAGAACAGGGAAATAAAACTAAAGATGTTAAATAAACATAACGTTTGTTTTTTGAAATTGCTTCCTCAGTAGCCTCAAAGCATTTTACTTAACTACTTAAGCATCTTTGAGTTTTGGTGGGTAGAGTTTTCGTTTGTTTTTGTCTGTCCTATCCTATCATCCTCAACCCCAGACTGGGTACAAGAGATGATTTGCCCAGTCATCAGAGATGAGCATCAGCAACTCTGTGTCTCCCAACTCTAACTTTGTGGCTTTATCCTACTATCGATGGGAGTTTCTGACGATGCAACAAAGACCATTCTTTATGCAGAGTCAAAGGCATCTACTATTTCCCGATGAATATAAATTCGTGGTTGACAGGTCACAAATATTTCTTGAGTGCCTATCAAGTACCTGATTCTGGTGTGAGGACCTAATTATAACATATTCATAAAGGAAAAACTCCAGCAACATAATTTCAGAGAATGACACTGATGGCTTAGTATTAAGTAATCATTATAGACCTAGAATCTACTTACCATTGAGGTGAGAAAGATAGTCAATATAGGCCAGAACATATTCTGGAATGTCTCCATACTTCTTTAGCCCCAGCTCAAAAATCTTAAAGGCAACAGATTTGTCCTAGAAGAGAGGAAAGTACTTATTTCCATAAAACAACAGACAAGATACTCAAAAGGATATTAAAACTATAGTATCTAAACATGACAAGGTACAATAAGAATTAAAATGGAAATTAAAAACGTATTAAGTAAAAATTGCTGAGCTAGAAACCACTCAAGGGGGTTTAGATTCAGAAATATGCAGTTTAATAAGGCAGAAATTTGCAGACAGTAGGGGTTTGAATTAATGCTCCATGCAACTGTACACAGATACACTTAGACATCCTATGACATGAGCAATTAAAAGTTAATGACAAAAACTAGGAATACCTTTCTTTTAATTAATGTATCTCAGATAAAGGAAATTATTTTCTATCCTAGTGCAGCTCTTACCTTACTACAGTAATACTCCATGAGCGCTGCAGTAACATAGACATGATGGCGGGTTCTGGTATCTTCTCTCGCTTTTTTAAATATCATTCTTCCAGATTTGATACCTTCTGCCCTTCTTGCAAATTTCATATACTGGATATATACCTATGCAAAAACAAGTATTTGTTTTCTATCAGGTAGAATGGGATCTGTGTAGCATCAAAAACAGGTTTACCTTATTCCAATACTAATATGTTTTTCTGTATAAGAAAGGAATCATGAATACCCAAGAAATCAGAAAGTAAATTACAGATATTGCATTATCTAAATCCACAAGCCAATTTGGTCTAGTATTAACATTATTATTATGATGATGATTATTATTTTAATCCTCATCCAAGGATATGTTTATATTTGAGAGAGGAAGTGGGGGGGAGGAAGGAGAAGAAAGGAAGGAAGAGAGAGCGAGAGAGAGAGAAACAGTGATGTGAGAGAGTAATATCCATCGGTTGCCTTCCAGGACGTGCCCACACCCCTGCCCCCACTGAGGATGAACCCACAACCTAGGCATGTGCCCTGACCAGGAATCAAACCTTCGATCTTTCAGTTTACAGGACAGCACTCCAATTAATTGAGCCACACTAACCAGGGCCTTATTTGCCCAGTTTTCATGACATCAAACTGTTACCCAGTATTGACAGATGAGTTCATTAAATGAATGAACTATGAGTCCCTTGAGAAAAGAAAATTTATCTAAGTTGTTGTTACACTACTGGAATCTACAGTGCATAGTACAGAGCAGTTTGCCAAATGAATTTAAAAATGATTATTAGGCCCTGGCCATGTAGATGAGTTGGTTTGAGCATTATCCGAATATGCCAAGGTTTCAGGTTTGATCCCCAGTCAGGGCACACGCAAAAATCAACCTATGAATGCATAAATGAGTGGAACAATAAATCAGTGTCTCTCTCTCTTTCTCTCCCCCCTCCACCTTCCTCCTCCTCCTCTCTAAAATCTAAATTTATGATAAAGCAATTAAGTGGCATAAATGGCTTCACATCATGATCACAAAGAAGGTATTAGAAAGCCCCACTGTGGCTGTTTCATATTGCTGCATTAAAAAAAGAAAACTGAGTAGAGAACAGATCAGTGATTGCCTAGGATTAGGAAAGTAGAAGGGTTGACTACAAAAGGTCACATGAGGAAACTTTGGGAAGCGATTGAAGTGTTTTATATGTTATTATGATGGCAGTCCCACGACTCAATGTTATAGGTCAAGATTCATAGGACTACACAATAAAAACTGAATTTTATTGTACGTAAATACATTTTCATTGTTTGTTTAAGCAGACTGCAAGTGGGAGAGAGATCTGTAACGTTACTCACCAAGGTGGGATCAATATCCTCAATTGCCAGAAGTCTGTTATATATACTGTGAACCTTCTCATACTTCATGCGACTCTAAGGTGGTAGAGAAGAAGTGGGTATAAATATATACTCTACACAAGCAGGATTTGAGCTCTGAGGAATCCAGAGGCTGCACCCCACAATGGCACCTGCTTTGAGCATAAATATATAATAAGCTGAGGACTATTAAGTGTTCATTTGGCATCATCTTTGTCTACCAAAGCAATATTCTTGGCAAAGAGACAGCCAGAAAAAAAAAAATATCCAGTCCTGCAGTAAAAAATCCAGTTATAAGAAAGTTGTAATGATTTTTACTCACCTCTTCATAATCTGCATATGCAAAATAAAGGAGCATATTCTTCTTTAATAAAGTGCTTATGGCTCTTTCATATATATTAGCAGCTTCATCACTAAATAATTTGGCATTATTCATATCCTAGAAGGAAAAAAAAAGAAGTTCATGCTCAATAGTTTTCATATAGCTTAAGAACAATAAAATACACAATCATTATGTATGTACATTCAGACACATATGCACTTCTGGATTTTAAAAATATTCCAAAGACATATTCCATTATTTTAATAGAAAAATCATAAAGTACTCTAAATGATTCATCACTATACTACATTTAAAAAGCTATTATAGCCCTGGCTGGTGTAGCTCAGTGAATTGAGCATGGGTTGTGAACCAAGGGGTCACTGGTTCGATTCCCAGTCAGGGCACATGCCTGGGTTGCAGGCCGGATCCCCAGTGGGGGCATGTGAAAGGCGACCATACATTGATGTTTCTCTCCCTCTCTTTCTCCCTCCCTTCCTTCTCTCTAAGGATAAATAAATAAAATCTTAAAAAAAAAAGAAAGAAAGCTTAGGCTTCATTATATAATAACTGAAGCCTATTTCTATAAAAAAAAAGCTATTATATTTAAATTCTGACTAAGGAAGTCCAATCATATAAGAGTGTTAGTAAAATTCATATTGACATAAAGTTATTAACACTCACTGTTTTTTAAAAATTTTTATTTATTTTTAGAGAGAGGGTGAGGGAGGGAGAGAGGGAGAGAAACATCAGTGTGTGGTTGCTCTCATGCGCCCCCTACTGGGGAATCTGGCCCACAACCCAGGCATGTGCCCCGACTAGGAAACGGACCTGTGGCCCTTTGGTTCGCAGGCTGGCACTCAATCCACTGAGCCACACCAGCCAGGGCCAACATTCACTCTTCATTACCAAAATTCGGCATTACATTTTTAGCAAATTACTGCTACACCAAAACCATGAAAAGACCAAGAGGGACTAAGAGGAATACTCACCCCCTTCTCTGCCAGCAGTTTACTTGACTGCTCAAGATACTGGGCGGCTTCATACCAAATGTCAGGGTGATGGCCCAGCACGAGCAGGCACTGTTCGTAAGCAAACATAACTAAGGAAAGACAGTTACAACACTCAATTAAAATAATTATTAATTATGAAACTATCAATACAGGCATCATCATTGAATTATTAAGCTAAGATAGGGCACTCAATAATGAGTCAGAATTAGAAATAAAAAGCTTTAGTGATTTCTGGCACCATCATCCTCCCAAGCCCCATCTATCCATCCATCATTTATTAAGTTACTATTTACTGAGAACCACCTATATGCTAGGAATGTGAAAGACACCATGATTACACCAGTGAGTAAGACTGCCTCTACTCAAGAAGTCTGCAGTATATTGAAAAAACAAAACATTGAGCGCAATCACACAAAGGGTGAAGTATAGTGATGAGGAAAGTACAGGGTACTCTTGAAACTTACAGAAGCAGTAGCACTTAATATAGTTTAGGGACTCGAGAAAGGCTTCACTAAGGAACTGACATCTAAAGCGAAATCTGAAGAAGGGCAGAGGCTGGTCAGATGCCACAGTGAGCAGAAAAGTGTCAGGAATAGATACAAAAACAGTGTAGGCAAACAAAACAAAACAAAATCCAGTATTTCAAAGGCATAAGGGTAAGAGAGCAAGTCAATAGTGAGGAATTTCTGAAAGTTCCAAATTCTAGTTCTGGCAATGGCAGAGCAGTGTGTATTGGGTTGACTCTAAATAAAATTCATAAACTGAAAACCACAGAAGCAACTATTTAAAGGCACTGGAGAATGGCCAAAACAACAGAAACCAGAGAAGACTGAGCTACTGAAAACTCAGAACCACACTGGGTGAGAGCCGTGTTTAATATGGTGTTTCTCCTCAAGGCTGTGCCCCTGTGTGTCAGCTCGGGGATACCTAGGACTCAAGTCAAATGCTGAAGTCTTACTGGCTTGAGATGCGCACCACTGAGTTCTGAGCTGTGAGAGCAGCTGAAAACTAGGGGAGAAATTCCCCAAAAGAGACAGCCACGGATGGTGGAGCCTGAAAATCTGGACATACATGCCCTCAAATCTGTAGCTGACCCCCAAAATATACATACACAGGAAAGAATACAAAGAGCCCGAGCAGAAAGCAAAGCTGGAAGGCTGAAAGAGCTGAACAGATATCTCAGCAGCTGCCCATTGTAATGGAGACCAAGTTGGAATTTGAGTCCCATCAAGTTAGATGGTCTGGATAAATACCTTGTACTTTCCATTATGTCTTAGGTGTAAAGACTATGTCCCAGAACTAAGAGATTTACGCTGAGATTAAGGGCACAACCAAAACAGACCTATCCAACCCACCACAAGGTCCAGGTGATCTGCCAGTAACTTAACTCCCTGCTAAAATAAAACTCAACATTCCTCAGAGGAACATAACAAAATCCAGCTTGGCAGTGATTCTTTTGTACATAGGTTCAAAGTCCAAAAGAAAATGTGACCCATAGTCAAGAGAAAGGAAACCAACACCATGATGGCCCAGTTGTTGAAATCAGTCAAGATTTTGTAACTACTGGTATAAATATGTCCAAGGACATAAAGAAAGAGATGGTAATGAATACAGAATTGCAACAGAGAAAAGGAAACTATAAGATAGGAACTACAAAAAAAATACAAAAATTTCTAGAATGGAAATTATAAAACTGAAATGTAAAATATCTGAAGTGAAGAATTTACTGGATGGTCTAAACAGGACACTGGATATGATAAAATAAAGCTCCGTGAACATGGAGACAGACCTATAAAAACCACTGAAGCTGAAGACAATAAGCGAAAAAAAGACTGGGGGTACAAAATAACCTCGGTAACCTATGGGACAATATCAAGCGGCCTAACATACATGTAACTGGAGTCCCAGGAGGTCCAATCTTATTACCTCTTTTTGTTATAAGCGTCTGATCTTCTGTACGAAGAGGGTTACTCTTTTCCCACTGTATGTATTTCTTCCACATATCTACCTGCTGAGCTTCTTGAGGAGTATTCTGAGGAGGCACTGAGGGAGCATTGCGGTCCAAACCTTTCATTACTGTCTCATATTCCTAGACAACAAACATTCAGTGTTCTGTGATGAGCATAGGAACAACTCACATATACAGATAAACGGGATGGAGTCGATCAGTTTGGAATACTTTGCTAAAATGTCTATTTCTTCCAAATGGCACTTCGTTAACATAATCTAAACACTATTTAAGAGAGGGAGAAAGATCACAGAGATTCACCTCCCCAAGAACAGGTTATCAGGACTGGGTGAAGAGAATACCCTTGGGCCCTCTCTACAGGTAATTTAGGAGGTCACTGTTCAGGACAGGTCAACATGACTGGTGATCTGGTGGCATCATCATTGCCACCTGTGGAGAAACTATCTGTCTTTTTAAATTTCAGTAGTTTGTATTACCAGGCTATTTTTCCCAACTTCTCATGGTGTCAATTAATGAAGAGGTATGTTCCCAGGACACAAGTCTGTCCCTGAGAGCTGTTATCGGACAACAGAGTGGGACAGTATTCAGATACGTATGAGCAGACAGGAGGGAAGGGTAAGAACTTCTTCCATTCTAGTTGGAACCTTGTCTCTATGACCTGATTCTGTATTTGAAAAATTTCTTCCAAACTTAATTTATTCTATTTTGCCCCTTTACAGGTCTATAAAGAGGTATTTCATTTCAAATCTATCATTGGCTCAGACAACGTAATTGTCATTAAGACTGCTAATGACTGAAAATATGAAGAGTAATACCAGACAGGAAAAGTTCTTATGTAAACAATATATACAAAACTATCATTAAAACAAGTGGTCTGACAGAATTTCATACCTTTGCTACACGCCTAGCATTCATATAATCTCTACTCCGATCTTCAATCATTTTTTTAGCTAAATGAATATTGATACCCTAAGAAAAAACAAAGGAAAACATGAGTTTTAAATTAACTATATTTTAATATTAGCACAATGGTCAACTTATTTACTTACTGAACCAGCAATAAAATTTCCATATATCAGAAATTTCTAAAGTTAGGGAATGATTTCAAAAAGCTCCATTATTTCCCATACAATTCTAATATCAGTAATAAAGAATGATGTACAGATTTGTGTGGGTGAACAGCCATGTTGGGGGGGGAGAATAAAAAAAAGAAAAGAAAAGAAATGCAGAGGTAGGGGGTAGACATGAACATTATCATTCACGCCTAGGAGTTCTCAAAGAGTAGATGGAGGATTCCTGCATCCCAAGACCCTTTCGGTTTGGGTCCCTGATATCAAAACAATTTTCATGTAATACTAAGACATTATTTGCCTCTATTACAAACACACAGTAGAGTTTTCAGAGGCTACATGACATTCAACACCATAGCAGATTGAATTTAGAAGCTGATAAAATCTAGCTCTCTTCTATTAAGTTAGATATTAGGGAAATTTGCAAAAATACAAAATGCCATTCTTCTCACTAAAATATCTGGAAAATTTCTGGAAAATACAGTTTGTTTTAATGCTACTTATGTTAAAAGGTAAAGAATTTATTACTGTAAAATTTAAATGACTAAAAAAGTATTTAAAACTTCTCAGTTTTAACCTCAATATGCTACATTTGACCTATAACACCTATATTAAAATTGAAAGTTCTTTGTGGTCTTCGATATTTTTAAAATTCCAAGACCACAAATTTTGAGAACCACTGCTCATACCTATGAGGGAATGATTTCAATACTCTACATAGTTCTTCCAAATCACAGAACATATAAAGAACTTTTTTTAAAAAATTGCTTTTAGAGAGAATGTAGCAGAGGGGTGGTTGGAGAGAGAGAGAAACATTAATTTGTTGTTTCACTTACTGACGCATTCATTGATTGATTCTTATGTGCCCTGACCAGGGATCAAAGCTGCAACACTGGCAGGTATTGGGATGCTGCTCTAACCAACTGAGCAACCCAGCCAGGGCTTATGAGGAACTATCTTTTAGTGATGAAGCTTATTTGGCATGCACATTTACTTCTTAGCTCTGACGGTTAAAGGATATGCCAACGAGCCAAGAACTGTGGCTTGCAGCTCCATACCTCACAAGTGCAAGTCAGCAACCACAACTGTAACTAGGTGAAAGAGGCGCAGTGTAACTGGTCATTACTACTGGAAAAAATTCCTTTTTATTTTTTTAATCCTCACCTGAGGATGCTTTTTTATTGCTTTTAGAGAGAAAGGAAGGCAAAGAGACAGAGAGAAACATCAATTGGCTGCCTCCTTGTATGCAACCCGACCAGGGATAAAACTCTGTAACCCACGTATGTGCCCTGACTGGGAATCAAACCCACGGTCTATTGGCATATGGGACGACACGCCAACCAATTGGTCAACCCAGCCAGGGCTGTTAAAACACTTTTGAAAAAATACCGTTTCATAAGAGATCAATGGCAATGTATGTGTATGATTGTGTGGGTAGTTTAGCACTGAATAAAAGTTGTTAGAATTTCAATTTTTCTAGAATATCCTCTGAAAACAACTCATCAATAATATGAGATTCTCCAAACCTTGCAAAAACATTAAGAGTGTTCTTTCATTATAGTTAACATAAAAAGAGACATGTGCAGCACTGATGTCCAGGTACCTAATACCAGAAAGGCTAGAATCCACAAATCCACAAGGCATGAAAATTAAACTGACTTGGTTATAATAGCTACTCTGGCCTAATTTACCTCTTCATACTTGTTATAGTCCCTCCAGAGTTGTTCAATGTTGATCATTGGATTAACACAACCTCGTTGATAAACCCTTCGGACAGCTGTTATTCTCTGATTTTCTGCGTAAGACCCAACAGCCTCCCTGGTGTTGGATAAGAAAGGCCATCAATTAAACTATAGCTAAATCAACTGTGCACAGTGGGGAAAAAAACTATAGAAATACTTACACGCCTTTTAAGAAATTGATGTAATCCACCCAAATCTAAGAAATAAAATAAAACGTTACTTTCTTCACATTTTCAAAATTATTGAGTTTATATATTCAAAAATGTTTAACTCTACCTGGTAAGACATAATTTCCATCCCAATTTTATCCAGTGCAAAGTCATATGCTTGAGCCATTTTTTCTCTGAAATAAATGTGAAAAACGTGTTTAAAAAAATTGTGTTTATTAAAATGTATCTACAACTAAAATACAATCATAACTTCTGATCATATAATCAGAATAGTATTTGAACCTTTTGTATACATAAACAAAAATTTAAAGGCTTCTTTAGAAGTACATCAAGTCTTTTGTTTAGCTTAGCAATGACATTAATTTAACTTTGTTTCCTTTACATACTGCTTGTGAGTTCATCAACAATGAGGCCCAGGTTTTACTAATTTTTATCTTTTAAACTGCCTAATCTTGTACATAGCAGAGTAAAATGTGGAAATATCTTTTGTAAGCAGGTCAGTTACATCTGAAGATCTATTAGGTCTGAAGTAAAATTTAGAGAAAAATATTTGCTTCTCAATATAAGACAATAAAGGATAATGAGGAAAAGAAGACTGAATTCTCATTGTAGACATAACTTGCCTGCGTGTTACACATAAAGATAACATTTGGAAAAGGTCGGTTACTTAGATTCAGTGAAAACAGATGGGTGGGTAAAAGTCAGAGCAGGGAGACCAACTAAACAACAACAGGATTGTCAGAAATGCCTTGGAATACGTAAGTAGCACACTGCATCATGACCTGCCAAGAGTGATGCCGTGACAAGTCACAAGATGCCTTTTCTTACATTTGACAGCAAGCCCATCTCTTTCCCTGGAGTTAAGAGAAGTTGTGAGTTACTGTGGGATTGACTGCGTGCCTGGGGTCACTTGCATTCTGAAGATCCTGACTTAACTTACTTGTAACTTGGTAGTTTGCCCTTGGTTTCTCGGACATATGAAAGATAACACTTCCATAAATCAATGTGCAAAACCTTCATAAGGCATCTCTGAAATAGCTATAAATACAAAAAAATATTATCAGAATCCATGGTTAAATTTCACAGGTACATGGGTGATATGGAATATTAAAAAGCTCAGCTCCTTTCATGTATTTATCTTCTTACAAATAAATAGTAAATAGCAATTCCCTTCCTATTTCTTATTTTTAGATAATCAAAGCATTCTCATTATTTGTCAGCAGAATATAATCACTCTTTCCCTTTTCCAAATTTTTTACTAACATTTTAAAGCATAAAGAAAAGTTGAATAAGTACAATCAACTCCTATATATACTACCTAGATCTAATAACTGTAAAATTTACTGTTTGTCATATATATGGTAAGTCTTAAGTTAAACTTCAGCATAAAAGTCAAAGTATATTTAACAGAACTCACCTTTTCAACCTTGTCATAATTTTTAGCTTTAATCTGAAGAGAAACAGAAAAATATCTGATTAACATCATTCTTTAGGGAGTATTAAGACATTACTTTTCAGTTTTTTAAATTAACCCTGCAAATTCATCTCTCCACTTTCCTATTAATTCTACCTTTCAAAAACAAATAGACATTTGAACCCAACATAGATCTATGCATTGTAAATATGCCTTATGTAAATCAAACCTATATGAATAGCTTTTCATGCACTCATGTTGAAATTTTGTGAATTTAAAATTTTGTAATATAGTCGACAAGATGAATATAGATATACAAGGCATAATAGGACAGAAAAAAAATCTTGCTAATTTTCAGCATAAACTTTTTAGTCACTCGGGCAAACTACTGCAGCCTAGGCACTGGGGATACCAGTGAACACAACATACAGTGTGCCCATGTTCTCACAGAGCTTACAGTCTCATGGGGAAAACAAGTGCCCAGGTAGGGTAAGTACAGGGCGCTCTGGGAACATCTAGGAGGGGCGTAAAACTCAGACTTGGGGAGCTGCAAAAGACTTCCTGGAAAAAGTTCAGGTGTTAAGGATGAGGTGTTACACTGGTAAAGAAAGGGAAGAGTTATTCACTGCAGAAAGAAGAGTGTGTACAAAGACCAATATTAAATATTATTAGGTTTTCTTTTCTATTTTCATCAAATGGTAGGTAGGATTAGTTGCTCAACTGTGATATATCAGTCTGTTTCACCCTGATAAGTGAATAATTTGGTTAGAGAAATCTTGGCTCATGTTCCTTTTCTCTCAGTAGTATATATAAATTTTTCCAGTTTTGTGGCTTAAAATGCTACAGATGAAAACTCCAAAGTCTTTGAGCTTGACAACTTTTTTTAAAATTACTGCTTCTTCTCCCTTTTGTTCCATTTTCCTTTTAGAATTCCTATTATACACGTTCAATCTCCTTATTCTATCCTCAAAACTTATTTTTACCCTTTCTTTGATTTTTTTGCTCTCGGTTTAAAAATATCTGTTCCACTTGATCCTCTAGGACACTAAGTCTCCAAGCAACAATCCTCCTCCACTTGACCTATTGCTGGAGTTGGTTAAACAATGACAGTGTCCAACTCCAGAGTTTTATACCGTTCTTCCAATCTCACTGCAAATCTCACTGCATTCGTATTACTTCACTCATTAGTGTGTCTCCTGCAGCAGCTCTACCTTGTTGGGGGCCTATCCCAACAGTTGCTGTATCACTAACTGTCCAATTATTTTTGCTATCTAGTCACTGAACCTGTGCTGGCAGTCTTAAGAGTGGTAATTGATTCTTCCCCTGCCATGAAAGCTATCTAGCAAGTGGACAGAGCAAACAGGCTGTTAGTAATCCTCTGACAAAAATCCAGAAAGAAATCTTTGCTCAAGGGTAGGGAGGACTTAGCCTGCCTGATGTCTACATTCCTTTGGGGTAGAAAGGCAGTTGAGGGGTTCCGAGTATCTCTATGGGTCAGTTTCTCGAGCCTTGCTTGCCCTAGGCTCTCCACCAGCCATCTTCTTTGAGACAGCCATAAAACTTGCGGTTTCCGTGCAACCAGCTGCTTGGCTCAGTAGAGGTAAATTAATATGGGAGCAGGAGTGAAGTCAAGTCACCAGCTTCCAAATACGATGACAGATTATACACAGTTCTTACAATAGGTTAGGAAAACTAAAACTTAGTGGGAAAATTGACAAAAAATATGAATAGGTGATTCCCAGAAGAGAAAATGAAAATGGTTAAAAACAATAAGGCAATGCAAACAAACTTACAAAATGGGAAAAATAGATATTTTATACCAATCAGAATGGTAAAAGCTTAAAAGGGTATTAATACTACTGAAGCAATATGAGGAAAAGGGACTTCACACATTGCTGAAGGAAATATGAATTGTTATGGCCTTTATGGAAAGCCATTGGTGAAAGCTATTCAAACAATAAAAATACACAAATTTTGACACAGCAATTCCATTCCTGGAATATACTCCACAGAAATAAAAGCACTAGGATATAAAGCTGTTGTACAAAGTTATTAACTGCAAGCTTTCCAGCAATAAAAAGTTAATTAAGTAAATATTCACCAACAGAAAAATGGTTTAATATATTATGGTACATTCACATCATGGAATATTATATATCCATATGAAATGAATTAGGACAGTAACAGGTAGTGTGGGGGAATTTCCACAAGATTTTATTGAATAAAAATGTGTATAATATAATCCGTTTTTGTAAACCAGGATAAAAATATCTTATTCATATACATGTATGTCTATATGTGATTTTATGAGAATGGAGGAAATATGGAAAATACACAAAGTTGTTAATATAGTTATGGGCAGAGTTCTATGTGTGGAGGAATAGAGGCAAGAAAAAAAGACTGAAGATCAGTTATATGATTTCATTTATTCATTTCAGTAAAAAATACATCTCTATATATGTAATAAATGTAAATCAAAAGAATTTTGTATTTCTTTCCTACACAAATTGGTCCTACATCTTGGACTCATCAATTATTTGCTTTAGTCAGTACTGGTTCAACACATATGTGGAAAGACACTTCCAATACAGGAAGAGTCTCTGGTCTTGAATACACATGGCCACGGGCTGTCACTCATAAATTCACCAATATTCATTCTCTGACAGCCCCTTTTTAAGAGCCTACACTGGTAGCATTATCATAGCAGGTATAATCTCATTTTTAAATATCACTCCATTTTTTAAAGTATCAACCTACTTTGGAGAAGCAGTGTGATAAAATAAAAAGAATCTGACCACCTTGTATCACCCACTGAATCTCTCCCAGCACCAGTGTTCCTACTTATAAAATGGGAATGATAATAACTACCGTAAATGATTTTCCAAAAATTGAAAAGCATGTAGACATCCCAGGTGCTCATAAATCATACCAATTAACAAAATTATGAATCAAAGGAGTATAAACTTTTCATTACATCTTTTCTAAATAGAACTATGTAAACAAAGTAGCCAGAAAGACTAATGTTGTTATTATAATTGACCCCATTAGAGAAAAACAAAGGTTATGGTGTAGGTCACATTCAAGTTCCATAATTGGTGAAACTGTACAAGAACATGTGAACAGCCTTCCTTGGGTCATCCTACTACTGCACCATATTTCTTTAAAAGTGTATTTTTCTGGGTATTGTTTACTAGTATTTATGTGAAAACAACTTACCTCTAAGTTAAATATTCTTAACTATACTTAGCATAGTTATGTACATTTGTACAGGGATCTACTTGATAACCAAAGCTTGGTTTAAATTTATATGTATTAAAAAAATCTTAGCCCTGGCTAGGTAGCTCAGTTGGCTAGAGTGTCGTCATCACTCGCCATGGTTGTAGGTTCGTTCCCCAATCAGGGCACATACAAGAAATCAACCACTGAATGTATAAATAAAGGGAAAAACACATGGATCTTTCTTCCTTCTCTCTAAAATTAGTTAAAAAAATTTAATTCTTGATACTGCTTTAAATTTCATTTTGACATCACAGATTCTCAAGTCTATCATTACCCAATCAAAAATGCCACCATTTAAAGCCCTTTATATACATACAAATAATTTACAAAGCATACTGAAACTTGCTCATATCTATTAAAAATAATGTTATATAGTTATAAATGACAGGGGCTTATAAAAATTCTATTGTCTTCAGTTTTCAAACATTAATGTGCAATCATCTGAGGTAAATGTAGATTCTGTTTTATAACAGGAATCTTCCAAGTTAGTCTAATGCAAAGATTTTTAAAATGATTAGAAATATACTAAAATATGAACAATTTAAGTAGTAGTGTAATGGAATACTTTTCCAAGTTTCTATAATTTGGTTAATATTATTTTCATAATTAAAAAAAATCATTACAAGAAAAGATTGAGCATAATCTTTAAAACTTATCCTTTTGATATATTTACTGCTAGTCATAAAAATGTCATACCCTTGCGATATTATTTTTTAATGAGTTATTTTAATTTTACCAAGATGTGAAAAGTTGCTTTGAGGGAAAGGAATAAAATATTTTAAATTATCGAAATACTAATTGTTTTTATTTTATTAAAAGAGAAAAATAATTAGAAGATCAAGACTATGTTCAATTTGATTAAATGAGTGGTTATTGGGAAAGAGTATAACAAGTCTGACACTAAATAAACACGATCTAACCCAATACTTTAAAAAATTTTTCTATTTTATTGACTTTAGAGAGAGAGGGAGAGGAAAAACATTAACTTGCTTCTCCACCCATTCATGTATTCATTGGTTGATTCTTGTAAGTGCCCTGACTAGAGATCGAACCTACAACCTTGGTGCTTTGGGCCAATGTTCTAAACAACTGAGCTAACTGGCCAGGGCCTATTCCTGATACTTTTAAACACTTTATAATTCCAGTCCTTTGTTAACTTCCAAATTATTTCCCAAGCATTAATTGAACAATAATTATCTTTTAGAACTAAAATCAATTTTCTGAGGAATTACTGAAACTAATGATCACTTAAAACAGATTATTTAATTTTGCAAAATGTAAACCTTATCAGAACAAATGTCTAATAAATCTTTGACTAACAAGGTAACATCCGTTTTTGACCAGTTCAGATTAGCTGTGTCCTTTACCTGGAACATTTTTATACAATCTAAAGAAGCCACAGTATTTAACGGCTCAAAAAATAAATTAGTTTTCCCTTGCCCTGACCAGTATTGCTCAGCTGGCTGGATGTCATTTCACAACGGGAAAGGTTGCTGGTTTGATTCCTGGTCAGGACACATGCCTGGGTTACTAGTTCAGTCCCCAGTCTGGGGCATGTGTGAGAGACAACCAATGTTTCTCTTTTTCTCTCCCTTCCTCTCTCTCTAAAAATAAATAAATAAAACCGTAGAAAAGCATTATTAGTTTTCCCTAAATAGTGTCAGGACTGTTTTTTATATTTCATCAAATATTTTATAAAATGTTGATGAAAATGCCTAGAAAACCAACATTTTTCTTAACAGAGAAACGTTTACATGTAAACATTTTACCTGATTACCTCAAAATCAATTTTTTCTCATACCTTGGAGGGAAAAAATTCCATAACATATTTTTTGAAAGTTATTTTTAGAATTATCAATTGTAAGTCATTAATGAGTAACTGTACAATCTTAAATAATTCAAAAACGTATTTGACAAATGAACCCACATAACTCTGTAGAGGAAAGTAACAAGCCTAACAATCTAAAGGAAAAAGTCTCTACGTACCTTGTTCACGTTTCCATATAACCCTTTGGGACAAGCCACCGCTCATCTTCACACACTACTGGGCTAGGCCCCATCTCAAATGAGTTCACATAGCAGCCTCTTACAAAAACTGTGATAAATAAATGAATTGCAAACCCATATTCCTAATTTATTCCTGACATCTTTTCTAAAGTATAGCATATGCATTATTGCAGAATTTAAGACAATTTAAATTGAGTTTGAGCCACAGAAGCTGCCTGATTCTGCTTGTCTTCATTATCTCAAAAGCTTAGCCTCAATTCTGAAACTGAAAGCAGCAGCACATGGCATCCTAAACACAAACCTTGTGGTCCATTCATGTAGTCTTTCTCACTCCTCTTTTCTGCTGCTCTCTAATCCCTTAAATCCTGACAAATATGTCTTGAAACTATTATAATATATAAGTAGTTTTTTAAGGAATTTGTGAAATATTAAAGAATGGCACTTGTACTTTAAGACCTACAAACATTTTTAAGTTGTTACAGTGGCTATAGAAGATTCTGCTTTCTACCACCCAGTCTCAATTTTAAAGTAAAGATATCAGAAAAGGCCTGTCTGCAAACCAATTCATTTTATTCAACAAGAAATTGTGTGCCTATGTGGCAGGCTCTTACTAGCTGTGGAAATACAGTGGTGGCTTATACTGTTTTATGTATCTTAGTTTTATGCATTATTATTTCAGCGAGGGAGTCAGGTAAATAGATAAACTTCAATCCTTAGTTAAATCTTTATCTGTACTTCCTTCTTTTTCCTACAACATATTGTATTATTTCTGTAATTTACAATTTGCCTGTTAAATGTAGGTACAAATGTATGCCACCTACATATACACAGATTAAGATTTAACAAACTGGCTAAAACTTGTTGATGTCCTATAAATTTTATTCCTTGTGGCCCTTAAAATGTGTTACAGAAAGAACTATTGGTTAAGTATCAGTGAAAAATATAAATTATTGTTAGTATAATTCAAATTAAAATTTGATAAGCAAAAATTCACTTCAAGTTTACATTCACTGATTCTTTGTACTAACTAAATTAGGTATTAATCTTCCATTTTTCTGAACCAACTAAAAAATACTTGTAGTGTATGCTTTGGATTTACCAGGTGGATATGGGAAGGTAAACCTGAATTTTATTAAAATTCTTATAATCAAGTTGCAAACATGAAATTATTAGAAAGAGGATTAAATTTTTAAATTTATTTTTATATATGCTCCATGTCCTATAAAATTCAGAGGAAAAAGTTTCATGCCAATTATCACCAAGGACAGTTTAACTGAGCAGATGAAATCCAGGCCATTAATGAGAAAAAAAGGTTTGTGTAAGACAATGAAATAACATAGTTTCTGAAACTTTCTGTGGAATAGTGAAGACATCCATACCACAAAGAACATGTATTAGGAAAATAGGCTGGCTAATTTTGGTGGTGGTCCATTACAGGGGGGCCTAAATAAAAAGCCAAGCAGAGTTTAAACCTGACACACACAAAAACTGAATGTCACCCAATAATGAAAGTACAGAAGCTATAGCGAGGGAGTGTGAAGGTGGGGAAGACAGAGAGGTGGCTTTTATTGTCATGGGATGAGGCAAGGCACACCCTGAGAAATAACAAAGAAGCTGTTGTTGTCATGCTCAACTGGGTAATAGTGGCCTGGGCTTTTGAGGAAGGCAAGACAGCGAGAGAAAAGGAAGAATATAGAGGGAAAAATAATACAGGTAATTTTTTCATGGGAACAAAAATGAAAAACATGGTAATTGCTGCACAGTAAAGTTTCCTTTTTATTGGATTTAATGAAACAATCATAAATAACTCATACACAAATTTTTTAGGTGAAGTTCTGGTCAAGATGGTGCCATACATAAACACAGCTCTCCTTCTTGCAAAACCACATCAAAATTACAACTAAAATAGAGACCAATCATCACTCAGAACTGTCAGAAGTAGAGTTGAACAGAAGTCTGACAACTATGGAATTAAAAAATCCACATCCACCTAGGCTGCTAGGAGGAACAGACATGGAACTGGCAGCTCCCACATCCACGTGTGGTGAATAAAAATTCAGGAGGGGTATCTCAGGAGTGAGGACTCTCAGACCCACACTAGACTCCACTGCCCAGGGTTCCAGTGCCAGGAAGATAAGTCTCCATAACATCTGACTGCAAAAACCATAAGGAATGAGTCTGTGGAAGAAAATTCTGGAGTCCCAAGCAGTTCTCCTTAAAGAACCCACACACAGCCCTGGCTGGTATGGCTCAGGGTGCTGGCCTGCAAACCAAGAGGTCGCTGCTTCAATTCCCAGTCAGGGTACATGCCTCGGCTGCGGGCCAGGGAGAAATCTCTCCAATTGACCTGCCAACAGCAATCAAGTCTCAACTACAAGAGGAGGGTATACTCAGCCCACACAGAGGGTGTACCTTCAGTACCCAGTGTGGGTGATAGGGGAGGCTGTGCCACTGGACCCACTGGACACCTACTATATTAGGCCATACTTCCAAGACATGGAGTCAAAGCAGCTCTACCTAGAACATAGAAACAAACATAGGGAGGCTGCCAAAATGAGGAGACAAAGAACCACAGCCTAAATGAAAGAGCAGATCAAAACTCCAGAAATAGAGCTAAATGAAATGGAGATAAGCCATGTATCAGATGTAGAATTCAAAACAGTGGCTACAACGATGTTAAAGGCACTCAGTGAGGACCTCAGCTGCATAAAATAGATCCAGGCAGAAATGAACGATACACTAATTGAAATAAAAAACAATTTTTTAAAAATATTTTATTTATTTTTAGACACAGGGGAAGGGAGAGAGAAAGAGAGGGAGAGAAACATCAATGTGTGGTTGCCTCTCACCCACCCCCAACTGGGGATCTGGCCCACAACCCAGGCATGTTCCCTGACTGGGAATCAAACGGGGGACTCTTTGGTTCGCAGGCTGGCTCTCAATCCACTAAACCACACTAGCTAGGGCAAAATAAAGATTAATTTACAGGGAAACAACAGTTGAGTGGATGAAGCTAAGAGTCAAATCAATGATTTGGAACATAAGGAAGAAAAAACAACCAATATGAACAATAAGAGAAAAGAATCCAAAAAAAACAAGGATAGTGTAAGCAGCTTGTGGGATTTCAAGTGTTCCAACATTTGCTTCATGGGGATGCCAGAAGGAGAAGAGAAACAGCAACAAGCTGGAAATTTATTTGAAAAAATAATGAAAGAAAACTTTCCTAGTTTGGTGAATAGACATGCAAGACCTGGAAGCACAGGGAGTCCCAAACAAGATGGCTTTAGAGAAGCCCACTCCAAGACACATTGTAATTAAAATGCCCAAGTTTAAATATAAAGAGAATCTTAAAAGCACCATAAGAAAAGCAGTTAGTTACCTACAGGGGAGTTCCTATAAGACTGTCAGCTGATTTCTCAAAAGAAACTTTGCAGGCCAGAAGGGATTGGCAAAAAAATATTCTAGTCAGGAAAAGCAGGGACCTACAGCCAAGACTGTTCTACCCAGCAACGGTCTCATTTAGAATTGAGAAGGGCAAATAAAGAGCCTCCCAGACAAGAAAAAACTAAAGAAGTTCATTATCACCAAACCATTATATGAAAGGTTAAAGGGACTTATTTTAAAATAAAGATAAAAACTATGAATAAAGTGGCAAAAATAAATACCAACAATTGAAACTAAAAACCAAACGGAACCACCATGAACAGAGACAGAATCATGGAAAAGAAGTATGTTATGATGGTTGCCAGATGGGAGGAGATTGTAGAATAAAGGGTGAAGAGGTGGGGGGATTAAGAAGTACAAACAGGTAGTTACAAAATAGCCACTGGGGTGTAAAGTACAGTAGAGGAAATGCAGAAGCCAAGGAACTTATACACATAAGTCATGGACATGAACAACACTTGGGGGGGATTGCCTGAAGGAGAGGGTGTTGCTGGGTGCAACAGGGCAAAGGGGGAAAAACTGGGGCAACTGTAATAGCATAATCAATAAAATATAAAAAAGAAATGTTTTAAAGCTAGGAGATAAATGATTGGTTTCAAGTAAGACAGTGAGTGGGATTAAAGATGTATATTTCAGTCACTGGTTCAATTTTTCAAAAATACCCATTAGCAGGCAGAGAAAAGGAACAGAACCCCCACAAGTTATTTGAGATAAGAAAAAGGATAAAATCCTGTCTATAAAGTCAAAGAACACTAGGAGAAAAAGGAACCTGATTTTACACTCTTATACTGCTAAATAAGCATAACATTTACAGTGGATACTTAACTATCATGGGTAATGCTTCAACTAGTGTTTCTTAAAATCACTTTTAGAAAACTGGATTAAATTTCTCCACTTTTTGAGCCATTTGCCTACTCTTCCATTATTTCCAGTAATTATGAGTGTAGAAAAAAAAAAACATTTCCTGCTTCTATAAAACTTATAATGTATTCCTCAGACTAAAATATTAAATTTTTATGAATGCTGTTATTCAAGGTAATTGTAGACCAGAAATTATTATAATCACATTCTGCAACTCTGCCTTTAATACTTTTATCATTGTATCCAACAGAATCGGCATTTGTATTATGAGCCAATTCTAGTTTCCTCACTTGTATTCATCATGTTTTTAATTAAAATGACTTAAAATACATACTTCTTTAAAATGTTGATCAAATAATCTCCAAATCATACTTTTCACCAAAATTATACATGTACTTAATTTTTAATCTCTACTCTTTGACAAACTATACATTGGCCACTTTTATAAAACTGTCAAGCAAAACCCATCATTTCCTAGCTCAATTTGAAAAACCATGCCAGTAACCTTTGATAGTGAGATGCCAATTCTAAATTGTCAATCTAAAGAAATGATCATAAATGTTTAAAGATATGTAAGTAAAATTTTGTTAGTTGTTTATAAAGCAAAAAATGGAAACATAAATGAATAACAATAAAGGACTGGTTCCATAGCGTGGATATGGCGCTGACTGAGAAGGGGGAAAGAATTAAGTAAAGAGAAAAACCTCATGGACACGACAGTATGGTGATAGCCAGGGGGAAAAAGGTTGGGGTGACGTAGGAGAGGGTAAACGGAGTATAAATGTTGATGGAAGATTTGACTTGAGGTGGTAAACACACAATACACTATACAGATGATGAACTGTAGAACTGTACACCTGAAACCTATATAATTTTATTAACGTCACCCCAATAAATTAAATAAAAATGTAAATAAAATGGACTACTTTAGCATATTTAAAAGTTGATTTTTACATAGTAAATAATAACAAAATGTAAAACCCACGTTACGACAAAGTTTTACATTTTTATTTTATGGGTACCTACATCTAAAAAAGCTAACAGTGGTAAAAGGTAGTGGAAATACAGATTTTCCATTATACTTAACAAATTTCCCTGAAATAAACATATTATTCTTTAAAAAATTTTTATTTGTAGAGGTGAAGGGAGGAAGAAAGAGAGGGAGAGAAACAACGATGTACGAGATGGATAGATCAGTTACCTCTCGCCTGCCCCGAGTCGGGGACCTGGCCTGCAATCCAGACAAGTGCCCTGACTGGGAATCGATCCAGCGTTAGGTTCACAGGCCAGCAGTCAATTCACTGAGCCACACCAGCCAGGGTTATTATATTACTCTTTAAATAAGAAAAATACAAACGTTTTCTTTGCCTTTTTAAATAGTCATGACAAGTTGTTTTTCCTTCCTCATGTCTTTTCCATTTCCATTTAATTGATGTCATCATTATGCTTGCCTTTTAAAATTGCTCCATTTAATCCCCAAATTTTCATTTATCCACATATTTAGCTTCAGTGACAACTGTTTATGAAAGCCTACTATAAAAATTATTTTTTCAGTACTCCATCTAGGTACTATTCCATTGACTCATTTGAAAACAACTGAGTCCACATTATCAAAGAACCCCACAGGACATATTTGTCTTCCCCATCTAGCCCTGCGGCTGGTAATTGAGACTGCATGTCCCAGAACCTGGTCACTCTTCTGAGATATGGCTCAATTAACCTCCCTCCCCCAACCAGATAATAAAATCCCAGTCACTGAGTTTTATCAGTTTATTTCAGAGAACCTAGAATAGCGCCCAGCATATAGTAGACATTCAATAAGTAGTTGTTAAATAAAGGTGGATAAAAATCTATCACTGTTGCATATTCATTCAAAATTAACTTGTGGAACTAATATTATACTATCTTAACTATTAATGAAATATAAAAACTTTTATGGAAAACTCATTGTAAGTTCTGTAATTCTTGTTAAAACTTTAAATTAAAAAACTTCACTTTACTAAAAGGGTTTATGGTAAAACATTAAGTGAAAAAACACTTCAATAGAAAGTATGCTACATATTATATGGTCAGTCAATTCAGAATAAGGTGGCAATTTTTAAAAATAGATAAGGACTGATTAAAACTCTAATATGGATTTTGAAAGTAGATTTTTATATGGTTTTGATGATTACATGTAAACACCCAAATCAATTTCATTTTTCATTCTCTTGAATGAAAACATGATTTCCCATCTAACACTGCCTTACATAACAATGTAAAAGATGAGAAATTGGGATTTTGAAAGTGGAAGTTTAAATAGGTAGATACAGCTAACAAATTATCTTTATAAAAATCAAAGGGAAAAAAGTCAGGTAAAAACCATTGAATTCCAGCAGCATCAAGACTGAGAAATGAATTATCTTTCTCTATGATACACATTCCAAAGGTGAAATTTTGCCTCTATGAAATGTTAAGTACTAGTTCCAGAATGTTTATAAAATAATCTCATAGGAACTTATTTTTTTCCCCTTACTCCTCAAGTTCCTACGTGCATTTCTCTTAACGGGGTCACATTTAATGACTTAACAAAAGCATGCACGATTTTCTCTAAAATTTGATTTATATAGTTTGAAATGTTTGATTTATATTTCACATTTTATCCCCTCTAATTATGTTTTTGATATTTTCCAAAGTGGTGCCACCAAAAATAATCAAGTTCAAATCCCATATGAAACACCTATGAAGGTTTTAGTAGGCTAGAATGAAGTAAAGATCAGACTGGAACTCCTGCCATAAAAAAAACTCTTTATGAAAATAGAGTTGAAGGGAAAAACCCTGAACAACAAGTCCGTCAAGAAATAATCTATCCTGTAAATGAAGCCTGGAGGAAGGTTCCTATAATCTAATAAACAACTGAACTTTCTCTCTAGTGGATTCTAATATACAGGTTTAATTTTGTCCAGGCTTTATGTAACAGGTTAGTGAAGCTGTCAGATTAGCAGAAGCTGTGACATATAAAAAGTAATAGGAAAATAACCTTTTAGGAATGCTCAGTTCCCCAAAGAACCTGCGCTCCAGAGCCCTTTCCCAATCACGCCTACACCTAAAGAACAGAGGAATAAGAACAAGACCATTGTTCTATTACCCTCCCCTCCTCAACCACAATATGCACATGAAGCATTAAAATAATCTAAGGATGGGCTTTCAAATGCTACAGTTGAGATACAATGTTGGATAGTAAGGCACACACGTTGGAAAACTAGATTTTATGGAATGTTTAATTACCTCACCATTGGGAAAACTAGTTTTTAAAATGTTTAACGTTAAGTAGTACAAATATAATCTATACACTGCATAAAACTCACATCAAAGGGATCTCTCATTCTTAAAAGATGCCTTCATTTTTCCATTTTCAATGCCTTATTGAATAACTCAAGAAAATGTGTACTATGAAAGATTTTTCTTCACAAATATTTTATAGGCAAATCAATTTAAGGGAAAAAGAATGTAACTACAAACAGAAACATACTCTTATGAAATCTATTTAAAATTATCATTACATATGGGCAATTCAAACCTTCTCAAATCTTTCTAATGTTGAGTTGCAAGTATACAAAAGGTTTAAGATGTGTAAGAAATATAATTTGCAAACAAGATTTAAACGGGAAATCATGGGCTTTGTTCAACTAAATGAAAATCTAAGCACACATGTATTTGAAAGAGAAATATTTAACACAAGTCAAAAAACCCAAAACAACAAAGGACAATATTGGTCTTTCTCCTCAGAGCATATTTATGATTCCTTCCAATCTGACATTGAGAGAAACAACACTACCAATAAAGATAATGTATTATTTAATTATACCAAAATTACTTGAACTCGTAGTCATCATGCTCAAGTTTCCCTTAACTTTCCTAATGTATAGTACTTCTGCAAATTAAAAAAAAAGTGTATATATATCTATATATATATAAATATAAATGGGGGAAGGACACCAGGCATCAGAATAATAAATCTATAGGGTCTTTAAAGATACAAATGCTAAATCTCATTTATAAGATAAATGCAGATCAAAACCACACTGAGATTATAATTCTTTACCTATAAAACTGGCAAAAAAGAAAAAAAAATAAAAAATAAATAAAAACTGGCAAAAATTAAAGTGTAATAACAAATTACATAAAGAGGATATGAAGTTGGCTCTTTCCAGGATTACAGTGTGATTTTAAATTGTTACAACCCCTTTGGAAGGCAATTTGGAAATAAAATGTTTTCTAAATCCCACAAACTCTTTGATTCAGCAATTTCTCATCTATAAATTTAATAAGAAGGTATATTCACACAAATGGAAATAACAGGTGCACAGACTTCAATGCTGTAACGTGTATAGTAAAATGGGTTTTGGAAGAATATAAATGTCCTTCATTAGGAAACAGGTTAAAACAAAATATGGAATAGTATGTACCTGTTTTAAAAAAGAAACCTCTCAAATATACTTTATTAAGCAAAATAAGTAAATAAAAAGCAAATAAAAAGCAAGGTTAAAACAGAACATA
This sequence comes from Trachops cirrhosus, assembly GCA_028533065.1. Lineage (NCBI taxonomy): Eukaryota > Metazoa > Chordata > Mammalia > Chiroptera > Phyllostomidae > Trachops > Trachops cirrhosus. Next base: position 19,399,182 of record CM052543.1, on the reverse strand, counting down.
ATTACATAATTATTCATTTAAAGGCTTAAGCTAAGTATTTGTCACTAGGCAACTCAAAGATGAATAGATGGGTATCTTGGATTTTTGGAGTATACTTTTTCAAAAATATGTGTTTTTTTAAAACTAGATGATACATCTCCTTTGTGGCTTCTCTTATGTTTAAACATATTTCTGTATTTCACTATCAATTCTCAAAACAAACATTCCAAATACTCTATGAGAAAATAGGATATATATTATACACACAGAAACTAGATGTATATTGTTCAATTATTTAAGTATTTCTTAAGGCAAGGAGATACTTTCGCAGTTTCTCTAAACACCTGCAATTCAAGCATTTTAAAAAGAAAACAACCTTAACACAAACTGGCAATATGCAGCACAGAGGTACATACTATCATCAGGATTTAACGCATTTAATTAAAAAAATTTTAAACCTTCCCGGCTAGTGTGGCTCAGTGGATTGAGTGCTGGCCTGCAAACCAGAGGGACACTGGTCTGATTCCTGGTCAGGGCATATGCCTGAGCTGCAGGCCAGGCCAGGTCCCCAGTGGGGGGCATGCTGGAGACAAGCATACATTGATGTTTCTCTCCCTTTTTTTCTCCTTCCCCCTCTAAAAATAAAAAAAATAAAAATTTTTCAAACCTAAAAATGGGTATTGACTAGTAAAACAACATTGTTGTCACTCAAGATTTTAAATGTTTTAAAAAGTATTTGTAACATTTAACAATGAGATTATTGAAGAGATATATGTGGGTAAAATTTGGATGAAAACCAACATTTCAAAAACTGTCGGAAGCCACAAACTTTATAAACTTATGGCACTAAACCAATCAAATAAAATATACCTAATTTATTTATAATTAAACATTAATCATTTAACTCTTAAAAATAAAGCTAAAAAATACCATTACCATTCTAATAAAAGTCCTTTTGTTTTATGAGAAGTTTCATTAAAACAGAATGACTTTGGAGGAGACAGGTTATTAATAAATATTGAGAAACTTGGATACTTACTAAATGAATAAAAATATTCTTTAAAATATATATACAAATGTTTTGAGGAAGTTATACTATAATCAGAAATGTCCAAAATACGTATTTTACTGAATCTAGAATATTTTTTCACCTTTCTGTAAACTCAAGAGACAATTACAATCTTCTGGCTTCCGTCATTGCTGTTGGGCAGACGTCAACTGTGAATGTTTTGTAGGTTATTCGTGTTTGTATCCAGCTACTTCTGTGTCTTTCATTTTCATGTCTAGGTGGGTAATTTTTCTTGTGATTCATTGAACATCCTGATTGAAATCTTTAAACTCAATTGTCAAGAATCCCAAATCGGTTGAATTCATTAACCATTCTGGAAAATTCTTGGTTTTTCTCTTCAAATTTTGATTTTGACCATTATCTCTCTTCTACTTCTGGAACTTCAATAACACATTTTCATTCTACACTTTGTAGCTCTTAATCCTCAATTTATTATTCTCTCTCTTATTGTCTCTTCAAGTTCCAAGCTGGATTTCTCCAACACTTCAATTCTCTCTTCAGCACTGTCTAATCTGTTATTAACCTATTTCAAACTTAATTCTAATTTCTGAAGTCTTTGCAGCTGTTTTTAATATAGGTGATTCCTTATATTCTCAGTTTTTAATGACTGAACTCCTTTTCCTTGGAAAAATACTTGTGGAGATTCTTCTATGCCTTAGGATGAAGATGTATGCAAGAAAGGGTCTGGGTGAGCGTATTAGGTACCTCGCAGCAAAATTCATACTGAGTCCACCTCACATTCATGGTTCAAATTCTTTTTGAACCACCCACATGTTTATTTGAATTGCAAATCAACCCAAGGGCCAACTTAATGTTGTAACATCTCAGGATTTCCCCATTGCAACAGCTCTGCTCAGGATCACTGCAACTTTCTTCAGTCTCCTAAGGTTAGGAAGGTAGCATGCATTTACTTCTAGTTCACTGTCACCCTGAATATTGTCTGCACACAACTTTAAAGGGTCAGGGTGTTATCTTGGGCAAACCTTGGGCTTTGACTTTTGCTGCCTGGGCTTTTGGAATCATTCAAAATTTCAACTTAAGTTCTCTCAGTTTGGCTAAAGCTCTCAAAATAAAAAGTTTAGGTACTCTGCTTATCTTCCAGTTCTATTCTCTTCCAGTTTGTTTTTGGTCTGTGTTTTCCAATTAGGTTTCTCTTAGTAATTCTTTACAATGCTTTTAAGATGTTTTTAAAATGTGTCTGGCCGCCCTAGTTGTTTTCAATAACAGCTGATCTAAATAACTGAGCTCACCATGTTATCAAGACTTTAATATATTAACTAGCTTCTGATAAATAAGAAAAAAACTGTATGCAAACTATCTTAAAAAGCAACTAAAAACTTTAAATCTACAGCTCTAGCTAGTGTGGTTCAGTGGACTGAGTGCTGGCCTGCACAGCGAAGGGTCGCTGGTTCAATTCCCAAACAGGGCACACGCCTCTGTTACAGGCCAGGTCCCCAGTATGGGGCGTGTGAGAGGCAACCACACATTGATGTTTCTTTCCTTCTCTCCCTCCTTTCCCCTCTAAACATAAATAAAATAAAAAATGAGATTAAAAAAATAAATCTATAGCCTGAAGATTAAAGTAGGAATTTATATATTTTAATATCTAGATGACTGAATGATCATCCACTCACCAATCTGATGTTGACACTGCACACATATACATGAGTCCAAGTTGTGAAAGAGGTGGGGAAGAGTTAGAATATTTATGCTTTACTAATTTGAGAAAACAAGGTATGAAAATTCAGGTTTTTCTTTCTTCTTTTTTTTTGCTATTGCATTCTCAATACTCTTTCCTTTCAGGTTTTTCTTTCTTATATACACAGACAAATGCTTCAAAATTTTACTCCAATATACGTGGTTAAAGGTTTATTGTAATCAGGCAGGACATATTTCTGTATTAGGCTTTTAAGTTTTATCTGAGAGCATTTTGGAATCACACGCAAACATTTTTTTAAAGGTACTTCCAAATGCTAGGTAAATTAGAAATATGCTTTATATTGGGTAATTCCTTAAAAACATTTCTCTTGTATCACACATTAAGATAATTTAAGTATACTTATATATTTAATCCTTATACGAGGATACATTTATTGACTATAGAGAAATAGAGAAAGGAAGAGAGAGACAACACTGATATGAGAGAAGAATACTGACGAGTTTGAGTGGAATCAAACTTGCACCCTTTCAGTGTACCGGAGGACGCTCCAAACAAATGAACAATTCTAAATATAGCCCTGGCTGGTGTAACTCTGGACTGAGTACTGGCCTGTGAACTAAAGGATCGCTGGTTCGATTCCCAGTCAGGGCACTTACCTAGTTTGCAGGCTAGATCCCCATTAGGGGGCGCAGGAGAGGCAACCACCCACTGATGTTTCTATCCCTCTCTTCCTTCATTCCCCCTCTCTAAAAATAAAAAAATTCTCTTTAAAAAAGGATAATTTTAAATAAAAATGAAAGTTATTCTAAGATACTCAAATATCTGAAGGTATTAGACCTAATTTTTATATTTTTAGAAAAACTATAAATATTTTTAACATATGATAAATTGATATACTCTTAAATCTTAGAAATAAAAATTGAAGTTGAAAATGTGGTAAATTCAACTTTATTCCCACTGTGGATTTTTCATACAACAATGTTTAGACAGCCAGTATAATGCCAAGCATTGTTCTAGGTTCCTAAAACATATGAATTTGCAGAAGACAACCCCTAAGCACAGTAAACTCTTTACTGTATTGTAAGATGGTACTACAGGTTAAAAAAATGAAGTTTTGAGGTATTGGAAATACAAGTACAAATTTTAAACAGGATAGCCATTGCTGATCTCACTGAGAAGATAACACTTTTATAAAAATTTGAAGAAACCAAAGGATTTTGCCAGTCTGCAATCTGGACAAATTTCTCTTTTTAAATATTTTATTTATTTATTTACTTATTTATTTATTTTCAGTGAGAGGGGAACGGAGGGAGAGAAACATCATGGTTGCCTCTTGCCTGCCCCCTACTGGGGATGTGGCCTGCACCCGGGGCATGTGCCCTGACTGGGAAATCAAACGCAACCTTTGGTTTGCAGGTCGACGCTTGATCTACTGAGCTACACCAGCCAGGACTGGACAAATTTGTTTACAGCACATAAAATTAATGTGAAGAAAAACCTTGAGGTGGCAATGAGTGTAGAATGTTTAAGAAAGCCCGTGTGCCTAAGAATGGACTACTATGTGAACCACCATGAAGATAGCAAGCACAAAGTGTTATACTTCAGCTAGTATCTGTTACTTCTTATACTCATTTCCTAGTTATTAAAATTTAAACCTATCTGTATTTATGACTAATAACTGATTATTAAACATATAAAATGTTAGACATTAGAAGGATACTATATTTTGCTGTGTATAATGCACATTTTTTGAGGGAAAAATAAGAATGTGTGTTATGCATGGGCAGTGCCTGAAATACCTTGTATTTCTTGTGTTTTGTAATCATTTTACACAAAATTTCTTATACCACAGTATGTTCAAAAACAAAGGCTAAAGTTCCTTTATAATACAAAAAACAAGTATCTAAATATAAATAATTGAATTGAAAATTAAAATGAAAGATTTTTTTCCTGAAAGTTTGGACCAAAAACATGGGTGCACATTATACACGGCAAAATATGGGTAAATTCATTTAAAATGTATTAATTGTTTTTTACTATTTCCAATTCCTACTTGAAATAGAAACATGCTTATTTTAATGTTGAAGATTCCAGAAAGTAGCCAAACCAAATCAAGAACCAGAACTCACTAATTTAGTGATTAAATTCCCATTATAATCATCAAGTACTCTTACTGCTATAAAAACAATGTATTCCATGTAATACTATTCGTTTTAAAATATATACAATAAATCACTATCACATTGATACAATTCTTATATTTACTTCATTACTTATCTAACATATTGTCATAAACAATACTCCCTCCCTAATAAATTTTTGGACTTTCCAAAATTTTGAAAAAAAAATTACAGGCTTAGATAGATTTACCAATCTTTTGTTAAACAGACGTTTGAAAACCAATTCTTGTGCCTTCATTTTTCTTAATTTTAGCCTGTCTTTAACAATTCTAATAACATTCACAAGCCACCAGAACATTGTTTCAGGGTTTTGTTCATAACTAAGCTTCGATCTTTGATACTATATAATCATTTAAAGTATTTTAAAATCTTGGTTCTCAATTCCTTGTCCTTTTGGTATAACTGTCCCTTTTAGTGTACACTTCCACATTTACACATCCATTTAATGAAGTAAGGAGATACCTCCCCCCAAGGTTCAATTTTTTTCATCAATACAATTCACAAAATGAATGTGGGTCATTTTTTTCTGTGCATGAATCAATCTGGAAATTGTATTACTATACACTAGCAATGTGGCACCCTAGGACTGACATGTAATACAGATTTTACTCATGGTAAAAATTTTTCTAGGAATTAAACTATTTGAGGAAACTGCTAAAATTTTATCTCTACATAAAAATATAATTCCTCCTTTAGAAAAAGCTGTCTCCTCCCAAATGAATGCTCTGATCAATTCCTGTAACATTTTCCTCAAACTATGTAAAGACTATTAAAAGAAATAAAAGGTCTCATAGCTTCATAATTCTGTTTCTTGACTCAAATACAAAATAAAAAGTAATGAAACAAAACAAAAAATTTTCTAGCCAACATTCAATTTTTCTTTGTTAAGGAAACTTCCATTCAGTTAATTTCTAAATTAATGTAGGCACTTGAGTTAAAACAAGGGCCCCAAATTATAAATATTTCAATGTAAGATTTTCCTAGAGCAGCTCTGGATGGTATGGCTTAGTGGATTGAGTGCTGGCCTGTAAATTAAAAGGTCGCCAGTTCAATTCCTGGACAGAGCACATGCCTGGATCGTGGGCCAGATCCCCAGCAGGCGGCATGTGAGAGGCAACCACACATTGATGTTTATCTCCCTTTCTGCCTCCCTTCACCTCTCTCTAAAAATAAATAATTCTTTTTTTAAAAAAAGATTTTTTGAGAGCAAAATTACATTCTTATTATTTTAGCCATTATAAAATTTCAGATGTTTATGCCTTTTCTCTAGTTCTTTTCCTAACAACTTAAGCTACAATTCCAGATTAACTAACAAGTTCATGTTTCTGTAGGAAAAATTTCATGTAATAGTCACAAGTCAGCCATTCAAAATACTAAGAACTAGAAGCAAAATTCAGCCTAACAACTAGTTTCAACACCTCAAAGCACTCTTTCATCATTTATTAAGGATTTCGCAAATGTTTTCTATCAAGCATAGGTGTTTGCTCTATCACAGCACCGGTTAACCACCTGGTATTGTAACTGTAAATTTGCTCAATGAGGTTTCTATAGCAGCTAAGTGTCGAGCATACATTTACTCAGTAGATACTTGGAAATTCCCCATCTTTCTCTGATACATAAAGTCAAAGAAAGAACCTGAGACAACTTCACATAGTTTTTCCCATGACATAAAACCCATGACAACAGAGATGGTGCAGGGCTTGGAAATGTACCAGATGACTTTGAGAATCTGTAAATTCAATAATAAATTGTATCACTGAAAAAAGTATGCTTACAGTTTTAAGTACACAAAAAATTTCTTAAAAAAAAAAAAAAACAGAAACAAAATACCTTTTTTTAAACCTCATCCAAAGGCATTTATTTTCCCATTGGTTTTTAGAGAGAGGAGAAAGGACAGAGAAACATCAACGAGAGAAGAGACTGGCTGCCTCCCGTACATGCCAGGACCATGTATCCAACCCACAACCTCTGGTTATGAATGATGCTCCAATACAGCCACACCGGCCAGGGCGAAAGTATTTTTGTATTGTTTATTATATTCCATATGAACTGTAAACCTACTTTTGCCACACACTGTATGTCAACAGGCTTCTGTTTAAGTTATTTTACTAAACATCCACTGCTTCAGAGTACTTTCAAGTACTCCACAAACAAAATCACTTGCCAAAGAGCTTGCTAGCAAAATTCTGCACATTTTAATACGGAGAACCTCCTAAAGGTTAAAATACAGCTTATACCTTTCTTCCTATCCCAAAACTTATCTTATAATAAGCACCACTTCACATTATATTTCTACAGTTCGATTTTGGGAAACTTAGAATTGCAAAACTGTTTTTTATATGTATAACAATTTGGACATATTTATTTAGAACCAACTGAGTGTTATCAGGAGGCTGCATGAAGGTAGTTCAGTTTTCAGTGACCAGATATGCTCAAAAAATATCTCTTGAATATCTAAGTCTGATAAACCACAAAATACAAATAACTGAAACTGTTAGTCCCGTTTCAATAAATGTGGTTTTCTCATTAACTATGAGTGAAGATCCTCCTTCAAACCCTTTTAAAAGATTTTATTTG
>CM052543.1:19361318-19391217 GCA_028533065.1 Trachops cirrhosus | reverse complement strand
AAAAGATTTTATTTGCCCTGGCTGCTCTGGCTCAGCGAATTGAGTGCTGGCCTGTAGACTGAAAGGTTGCCAGTTCAATTCCCAGTCAGGGCATACGCCTGTGTTGCAGGCAAGCTTACTTGTTGGAGGCATGACAGGCAACTGAAGGCTGTTTCTCTTTTCCCCTCCTTTCCTCTCTCTAAAAATAAATAAAATCTCTCATATTAATTTTAAAAGATTTTATGTACTCATTCATTCTTAGAGAACAGGAAGGAGAGGGAGAGAAACATCGATCATTTGCCTCTTGTACGTCCCCTGACTGGGAATCAAACCAGTGACCCTTCTCTTTGCAGGATGATATCAATCAACTGAGCCACACTGGTCATGGCCAAAACTTTTTTTTTTAGAGAGCTAAATATCGTGCCGCTCTGACTTCAATCCTCATTGCTTCATGAAGTTTTGTTTCATGTCAAACAATGTCAAACATTTTAAAGATATCCCCCCCAAAGGCAAAATTCACAATAAATTATAGTCTATCAGAAAACTTATCTTGCAAAACTTCTTTGTCAAGCATGAAGAAAACTCTTTAGTTAGCACATATTCAAAGGCTAACATACTTTACCTGTATTCTTTTTTAAAAGATTTACTTTATTTATTTTTAGAGGGGGGGAAGGGAAGGAAAAAGAAGAGAAGAGAAACATCAATGTGTGATTGTCTTGTGTGCCCCCCTACTGTGGACCTGGCCTGCAAATCAGGCATGTACCCTGACTGGGAATTGAACCGGTGACCCTTTGGTTCGCAGCCAATGCTCAATCCACTGAGCTACACCAGCCAGGGCATTAGCTGTATTTTAATTCTGGCCTTGATTTTAGAAAATTCCATTCTAATAAAACTTGAATTGCTAAATCAGAAACAAAAAGTAAAGTTGATTGTTCTCATATTGACTGTAAATAAACATTTGGAGTTGTAATGAATGTGTTGTTCTTAAAAGTCCAGAATTACTAAAATTTTCTACTTGTGTTCAGAATTCCTGCTAGCCCAAGTATAAAAACTAAGAGTTTTTAAAAACTGTGATGGGCAAAAAAAAAAAAAAAAAAATAGCAAAGTAGAATTTTAGAGCTGAGATTTTATACAAACCATAAGATGAGGATGCACAGAAATGTACCATGTCATCTTCTAAAAGATTTGTAGAAATTTTATATGGTTGAGTAGCTAAATCTTTTTTTTAAAACTGTAACCCACAATCCTAGTAGTTAAATAATACAAGAAATTCTTGAGAAAAGAAAAAAGGAGTCAGTTATGAACCACCTATAGTTATCTCTGTAATAGACTTTATTTTCGGTTTTTTAGGTTAGTTAGTATGGTGGTTAGTGACTAGGAGCTTAGACCCAGAGAATGGAATACCAGAATATAAACCCCCACCTTTCCCATTTACTTCCCAGTAGCTTAATCTTTAATTTTGTAGTTCTTAGAACTATATAAATCCTCTAAATGTCAGAAAAGCTGAACATCAAAAGAAAATGAGGGAAAACAGATACCCACCTCAAAAGGTAAAATGTGATAACCAGATATCTCGCATAAGATACTAAACACAGAAGTGAAAATATAGTAAAGGCCAAGTAAATTTTGGTTATTAATGTAGAGGCAAGTAATCAGAATACAGAAAAAAAGTAGTATCAACAAGACAACTCAAAATCAACAATGGGTTTTTTAAATGTAGATTTTATATTTTTACTTCTAAAACTCTATTGTAGAATATACTTCACCTTCAAGAATGCCTCCCTCACACTTTTCTTTTCCTTATACAATGTTCACAGAGTACCATTTTCCATAAAATTCAGTAGTTTCGTAGATCTACATCTAAAATATAACATAACTGACAAACACTTAAAGAACTCCAGTAGTTAGTTCTGGGCATATTTTGGGTAATATCCAAAACAGTTTTATTACTAATATATTTAAATTCAGAGTAAGTTGTACGTTAGTAGTAAAAATATAAAAAATTCCCACCCTGTTCCTTATATTATGGCAGTTTAAAGAAAACTCTTGTCTGGAACAGTTAATAAAACTTTTCGATTTATGTCACAATTTACAGATCACTGCAAACAACGTGAATTTACTGTGAATTAATTTACATTAATTTAAATTCACATTAATTTTCTTAATTCAGTTGGAAGGGGACAAAAGAAAACAGAATGAAACCTGTACAGTAAACTGATACACAGAAGGCACAGCACAAAAAGGACTATTAGGAGAACATAAAATTCAAATGATTTCATTGATTACAGACATAGGGAAGTTTAGAGACAATAAATCTGTGACAGAAAAAGGTAAACAAGCTACATTATATTAGGACACCACTGTTCTTTTCAGAGTGATAATGTTATGGTTATGCAGGACAATGTTATTTATATAAAAATGGATAAATAAAGCATGCATGGCAAAACTTAATCATGGTAGAAGGTGCATGGGTATGTATGATAATATTCATACTACTCTTTAAAATTTTGGTTTTAAAGTTTTTGTAACAGTGGCCCTGCCTGGTGTGGCTCAGTGGATTGAACACCAGCCTGCAAACTGAAAGGCTGCCTCTTTCAATTTCCAATCAGGGCACATGCTGGGGTTGCAGGCCAGGTCCCCAGCTTGGGAAAGCACAAAGCAACCAATTGATGTTCCCCTCTTTCTCTCTGAAAATAAACAAAATCTTTTTTAAAAAATGTTTTTCATAACAGGGGAGGGGAGAACACAGAGGTTAAATGACTTCCCTAAGGTCACAGGAATTCTATGGAAGAACTGAGTAGAAAATCATAGGTCCCCACATTCCAGATTGTGTCACCTATTCCTCTATACCATCCTTTATAGAGCAACGTACAAATCACCTGCATTTCAAAAATAGAGTAACAATTCTTTAAACATATCTTTTTACACTACAAAAAAATGATCAGGCCACTGTTTCAATAACACAGGTAATGAGCAGAATTCAGACTCTGCATTTCAGATGCATGGCAAGTAACCACCCCACTATATAAAAACTAAATCACAGACACATAGTGAAGTTCTTTTGACATGGAGTGTGTTCTCTGAATGCAAATCTCAACTATTCTGTGAACTTGGGGAACTCAAATTTACCATTTAACAACTTACTTTTTGGAAAATACTACTTTTATGGTTTATGCAATGTTTAAGTGTTAACACAAAAATTATTTTCTGCCGTGACCCATATGGACCAGTTGGTTAATGTCATCCCGCAAGCCAACTGTCGCTAGTTCGATTCCCTGTCAGGGCATACGCCTTGGGTTGTGGACCAGTCCCCAGTTAGGGCACGTGCAAGAAGCAACCAATCGATGTTTCCTCTCCATGTCTTTCTCTCTCCCTCCCTCCATACCCCTCTATCTAAAAATAAATAAATCTTTTGAAAAAGAGAAATTTTCTAATTTATACCTCAAACAAGGAATTATTTTTGTACTACTTTAAAAATATAGCATTTGCAAACACAACCAAATATTGAGGTGATCTATTTGACTTTCTAATGTGTTTTAAAGCCAAAGATCCCAAGATTTCTAAAAAAACAAATTCTTACTTGAAATATACCATTTGGTCAACTAAGTAAAGCAACAATATTTATTTGCCATAGCTTACAATGGTTCTTGCAAAAACATTAAATTAGTTAAGTTTCTAGATAACCTTATGATTAAGGCAGCAATGTTTTCAATCTTCCTCATACAATTTATGACAAATGTAAAGGCATTTGATACAGTATATGATTTTGTATTTGGAAAACTTGATACAACCATAACTCACTCAGATCCTGTAAGTCATCTTTGCTTACTACAACACTGATTAGTAAGCTGTTCAAAAGAAAAAAAGTGGGGACAGAAGGGAGCTAATATTTCCAATAGTTTTCAAATACAATAAGCTTGAAGTTTGAGTCAATAGAATATTTACACTCAACAATAAACAGAAAACACTTATTTGTCAGAAAAATATCAATGATTCAGGCAAGAACCATTAATAGATTAAAACAGGGTGGGTAGTTACTGAATGAGATGATTTTTACAAAGTATCTTCCCATTAATTCTTTTTTTAATTCTGAGAGCACATTTATTAAAGGTGGGGACAGTGAAACAAGGAAAGGTCCAGCATGTAAGGAGCAACAGGAAGAAAGCCAAACTGACTGCCTTAGCTCACTGCAAAGTCAGAGAAAGGGGGGGTCCCTTGGAGACAGGGTCAGGGGACTAGTCTGGGATGAAATGTTGCTGCCCACTGCTTCCGTCTCGTGGGGACCCTTAAGTATAGGAAATGCAGCTTGTGTGGGAAGAAAGGCTTGGGTGTGCTTGTGCTCCCAGGGAGAGTGTGTCTCCTTGTTATTTTTATTACATAAAAAAAAATTACACAGTAAAGAAAATCTCAACAATGGCATCCCAATAAGGTATAAATGAACATCACGTACCTCGTGGTGAGATACAGAGGACACCCAAGCATTTGTACCTTTTCAGTTGAAATGCAAATAACCTGAATCTAATAAGAAAATATCAAACAAATTAAGGCTTAAGCCAACATCAAAGATCAAAGAGGATGACAACTACATGTAATGGCCTGTGATTAAATTGCTATAAAGGAGATTACTAGAATAATGAAAGAACATGGACTGCAGGTTCAAGTTCTACTTATGTTGTTTCCTGAATTTCATAAGTACTTATGTATGAGAATACCTTTGTTATTAGAAAATATACAAGTGTTAGAAGGTCACAAGGTATACCACCCGATCTCCTATGGTTCAGGAAAAAAACAGAATAAAGCATAGGCCAAATGTTAAAAACTAGCCAATGAGTGTGAAGTGTATATGGGAGTTCTCTGTATTGTGCCTGCAATATTTCTGTAAGTTTAATAATACTTTCAAAATATAAAACAGTAAATGTATAGAAATTGTTTTAATAATAAAAGTGTTTATAACCTGTAGTCAACCCATAACACAGCACTAAGTCATGTGATCCTCAGAGAATGACATAGAATTTGAATCTTCAACTCTGAACAGGGATAATCTTAGTACTGTTTTAAGAACCACAAAATCTTGAAAGTCACTGATTACACAGTAGTTAAAACTGATACTAAAAAGGTGGACAAGGGAATTAAATGTACAAAAACAGGTACCAAAATTTTGTTCGCAATCTTCTCCAACTACATCTAAGCTCCCTTTTATAACATAACGTCTATATTTTCACAAGATATTTCATTAATTTCATTTTTGATATTTACATTTTATAAAATTAAGATATGACTCAAGTACTTACACAAATATCACTGATGCTTAAATTCTTAATTATAGTGTGTAAGTTAAACTCCCTTGAAGGTAGACATTAACTGGAAATTATGAAGTTACTATTTTTTAAAGTTATGATTTTAAAACTATCAAGACATTAAGGATAAAGAAAATTTTAAATAAGAGGTACATGATTTAAAATGGTGATAAATACACTTATTTGTGTAGGGAAAAATTTCAAAAATGGATAAAACCTTGACTACACAAACAGCTAGAAATAATGACTGGCTCTTTGTGAGAACACTTCATTCCTCACCTCCCAAAAGAGACTCAAGTACTGATTCAATAAGTGGATGTTAGCCAATAACCTGAAATTATGTGGTATTCATATTGAAAACCTGGCTGAAGGGTAGCTGCAGTTACTCTTCAGCCTATGTGGCCCTCTTCTAACACATGGGTCTTCCTTACAACTTGTCTGAGTTTGGCACTTAGGTAATTATACAGGGTGGGACAAAATAAGATTTACAGTTGTTAGTACAGGAGTTTATTTTTTTATTATATATTTAGTATACTATTTTTTTTTTACTTATTGTATTTTCCATAGGAACAGTTGTAAATCTACTCTTGTCCCACCCTGTATTGTTTATAGGGCCAAAAAATTGTGTGTCAAACCCAGGAATAAAATGAGCAAGTAAAAAGTGCTCCCGGTTGAATCCCGCAGATCTCAGTTACCACACTATTGAGAATACTCCCAGGCACACAGAACATGTCAATCAGAATATCTGATCACATACTACTGATAAATCACAACATGGTGCGTTCAAAAGAATTGGCCGGGAGACTTTAACTTTTATAGTCCAGACAAGTTTAGGGAGTATTTTGCAAGGTATGAAATATTCTCAAAGCAGTAGATTTGAATGCTGCCTTCTAAAGCCTCAGTTCTAAAACTGACTGCCACAAACACGTAATAACAGATTCCATGTGTCCATTCTTTGGAGACTGAGTCAGCAATTTAGTATGCTGTATGCAAACTTTGTATACAAATGCTTCCCAGGCGATCCTAGAAAAGTATAGTTTGTAAACTCTGGGTTTCCTGGACAACGATCTCTTAATTTATTTTACTCATGTATAAAACAAGAGGGCTGAACTAATTCATCTTATCCTCCACCTTTAAATTTCTGATTTAAACTTAATGCTCACCTTGGCTTTAAATGGGATACTTGCACATTCAGTTTGTTGAGTAGAAAAAATTTCAAGAAAACCATCATCATGAAATGGTCAACACTTTTTTCCTCTAACTTCCATATGAAAAGTTACAGAAATTGTCACCATAAAGGACCATTTATTTCCCTTGTTTACTATGTGAGGTAATGGGTGTCAACTAAACATTAATCATTTTGCAATATATACATACATCAAATCATTACACCGTATACCTTACATTTATACAATGTTGTATGTCAACTGTATCTCAATAAAACTGGTAAAGGCTGATCATTTCTCATATAGTAATCTTTAGACAAAGACAGACAATAATGTTATCTGTACAAGCCAGAGTTAAAATCTTGCATTAAAAAAAAAGCTGTGATTGAAAATGTTCTGTCACATAAACAACAGTATTAGATTAAAAATAGCTTTGGGACTTTACCTTTGGACTTTAGCACATTTCAAATCATTATTCCAAAATGACATTTCAATACTGTCTTTGACATGAAGATCCTTTGTTTTTATAACTATGACTTAGTATTTCCAAGTAAAATACTTCTCTTTGGAAGTCTCCTAGCATACAAAATCATAAAACTTACCCCAGGTTATGCTTTCCTGAGACATAAAAAATCTGTTTAGTTTTTCAACAAGTTGTATTCAAAGCAACCATTCATAATTTTGTTGACACTGCTGTGTACTCTGAATTATGTGGAAAAAAATTACAGGCTTTAAATGATTACACTATTATATACTATTTGTTTTGTGCTCCAAAGTTAAGAGCAAAACCATTTAGCAGTAAAAATTAAAATATAAAAATTGCTTTTAAGCAAATAAATGCAGTCTTGCCACATTTAGAAGTACAGCTGTTAATAGGTATTATTATTTTAGACATCCTCACTTCTTGGAAGTGCCTTCAACCAGACTCATTCAAAAGGAAGAACTGTTTGCAAATTGAAAGCACACACTAAACGAAACTAAAAACAAACAAACAAAAAAACCCCCACAGTGAACCCATTAGAAAATAGTTAAGCCTTTGACTAGGTATCTTTTTGTTTTTTTAAGAGAAGTCAATTAATTGCCACCTGTTTCCCTTTCAAGTAAAACCGAAAGTGCAGATGCAGAGCACCCTTAAACTTTTTTGTTAGGATTACAGTATTTTTCAAACTATAAGACACGCTTCCCCCTCCCACAAATTTGGGAGGAAAATGGGAGTGCATCTTATAGTCCGAATGTAGCTTTACATTTACATTGGTGAAATATTATGTTATTTATGTTACTAAATATTTTACCACATTTTTTGCTTCAAAAAAATTTTCTCCCTCTAACACCTGTCTTATGGTCCAAAAAATACGGTAGTTTTACATCCAAATATTTAATTTTATACCGTATTTTAATGAAGGGCTTTTATATGTTTGTGTTTTTTCATTGATGGCATACTGAAGCACATCTTTAATGCCTCTTGGGATAGGCATAAGGGGTAATATAGCAAGCCTTACTGAAAACAATGTGCAGTAATTTTTTAAAAACTATTAGGTATTGTACATCAAATGTTATTCCATAAATGCTCAAGAAATTTAGGCTAAAACACTATTCACAGGAGAACTGGAAATTACATGATCAAGAAGCTCCCCCCACCCTTTTCAAAACAAATTTTAGACTGTATGAACTTTTTATTAAAATCTGGTTAGAGATGCCTTTTCCACATTTCCGGAATATACCGTAACTCTTATTACTCATACAAAAATACAATACAAGAAGCTGGGTTAAAAAAGATGACCATATTTTTCAGTATGTTTATCAGTGGGGGCAAAGATTGTAATTTTGCTTTATAAAGAAACATAAAGGCAATCAGGTTGACTAATGCAAAGTATTGCTTAAAAAAATAAATGCCTACAGCTTTAGCTGGTATGGATCAGTGGACTGAGGGCTAGCCTATGAACCAAAGGGTTGCTGGTTCGATTCCCAGTCAGGGCACATGACTGGGTTGCAGGGCAGGACCCCAGTTGGGGATGTGAGAGAGGCAACCAATCGCTGTTTCTCTCACACATCAATGTTTCTCTCCCTCTCTCCCTTCCTTCCACTCTCTCTAAAAATAAACAAATCTTAAAAACAACAAAAAAACCCCCTATATTTCAGATAAAATAAATTACCTCCAAGACATAAAGAATAGAAAACAAAAATGAAATTTGTTACCTAGCCCTGGCTGATGTGGCTCAGTGGACTGAGTGCCAGCCTGCAAACCAAAGGGTTGCCAGATTGATTCCCAGTCTAGGGCACCTGCCTGGGTTGTGGGCCAGGTCCTCAATTAGGAGCGCTCTTTCTCCCTCCCTTCCCCTCTCGAAAAAATAAATAAAATCTTTAAAAATTTGTTATTTAAATTAACCATATTCTTTTGCCAATAGTTTTATTTATTCAATGCCTTGGGTGCAGAGAAAGGCTCTCAAGGAAAACCAGGTGTAAACCATGTTAAAAATGACAACACCTCAACAACTATGCTGCAACAGAAGGGAAAATTGGTAAGACATTACAATAAAACTGCAAGTAGACAAATACTGCCTTTGTTTTAAAAATAGTATGTTATTATTCAAAGCATTTCAGATATTTAATCACTCAGTTCTGTGTTTGCAAATAATTCCTATTTTCTTTTACACCCCTCCACTACATTACCACATGCGTTTAAGAAACTACAGAGCATGTTGTGTTTTAGAGTACAATCTGAATAACCACACAGACATGGACCAACATTTATTACAAACAGGAAAGAGCAGAGCTATAGAAAAATAGTACAATTAAAAAAAAAAGATTGTAAGCCAAATAGAAAAAACCAATCTATATGATAATGCAATTTTACCTGCATTTTAAAAATCACATTGCCCAACATACACAAAACAATACAGTTTAAACTGCTCTTTAGAGGCATTAAAACAGTAAAGACAGTAGAGAAGTTTATTTCAATTTAGGTTACTCATGTTCCATCCTGAGTTCACTTCCATTTTCCAAGAAGAAAGGTATTTTAAGTCATTTTTTCCAAGTAGAAATGTTATTTTGAAAAAACTGAAAATGTACACTTTCCAACCCATTATTTGTATAAGAAAAGTATTCCTGTTTTTAAAGTTGTTAGAAGAAAGAACAATCAATTCTCTATATATGTTTATTAAAGAATTACAGTATCACAGACAGCAGCATTACCTTCATTTCTTCCTTCATCTACCAATAAAATATACCATCCTTTCATAGGAAAATTTCTTATAATTGTGGCCCAATTCAAAACAAACTGCTGACAGTAAGATATTGTACTTTACATGCTGTCTCACTGACAACCTAGCCACAGGAAAAGCTGGAGTCATGACAGGGAAAAAAAACTATATATGGCAAAACTATAAATCTTCTCAATTTTGTGATTCTTAGTGATCCTTCTGCCACTCCACACAGTGGTTCTTTAAAGAGCGTCGAGCCCTGACCAGTGTGGCTCCCTTGGTTGGGCATCGTCCACAAAGCAAACGGTACCCTGTCAGGGCCCATGTCTAAGTTGTGGGTTCGGTCCACAGCTCGGGGGCGTGAGAGAGGCAACAGATCGATGTTTGTCTCTCACATCGATGTTTCTCTCCAATCCTTTCTCCCTCCCTTCCCCTCTCCTCTAAAAATAAACTCTTAAAAAAAAAAAAGGGCACTGAGACTCTGATATGATATTCCACTTAATTTTAGTGTTTCTTAAACAAATATATACTACACTGCAGATTTAAGACATCCATACATCACCTAAATAGCTATAGGTGTATTAAAATGTTTCCTTTAAGCGGCAGCAAAAGTATTTTCAGGTAACAATTACACCTACACTGTGTATTTGATAACCAGAGCGCTTTAAGAATAAGCATATAATTGCTATGATAGTTAAATCCTGTAAAGTAGCAGAGTTTTGGAATTCAAGAGTAAAGCAGTATCTTTCATGCACCTGAGGCAAAATGTGAGTGCCTATACAGCCATGAACTGCTTTACGACAGGCACGCTTCTTTTTTAAGATTTTATTTTATCTATTTTTAGAGAGGGGAAGAGAGGAATACAGGGAGAGAAACATCAATGCAAGAGAGAAACTTCAATCAGTTGCTTCTAGTATGTGTCCCATCCAGGGACCAAAACTGTAATCCAGGCATGTGTCCTGACCGGGATTCAAACCAGAGACCTTTTGCCTTGCAGGACAATGCCCAACAAACCGAGCCACATTGGCTAGGGCGTAACAGGAATACTTTCTGAGAAATGCACGTTTCGGCAATTGTGGCATTGTGCAAACATCAGAGCTCACTCACGCAAACCCAGATGCACCTACGCTCTATGGTGTACCACTACTGCACATGCAGTCTGTCATACCAAAATGTCATCACATGGTGCATGACTGTATAGCATATACAACACTCAAGTAATCTGGCTTAATTTTGAAATTATATAATATCATAAATACAAAGATGTTGGTCCTAAATGCCCTTTCATTAGAATAGAATTTTAGCTCCAACAGTTTCTATGCTTTAGCAAAAATAATAATAATAATAATAAAGTAGGTAATGAATTAAGAATGACATTTTAAAGCTCAAATTTATTCAAGTAGCCAGGTATTTGCTAAATGCTCAGATATCACAAAAACTGAAATACTGGCAAATATTTAAAATATCAGACTAGTGAGTGTCATTAATTGTTTTTTACTAAGATTTATATGCTCCTATGTGCAATTGATATTTCAAATTTAAGCAAAAAAACTTCCTTTTACGTAGCTTTGAACTTAAGTAGGATTAACAAGAAATTTCTCTGGGAAGCAAATCATCTCTTGTCATGAAAGATGTATGTAGTTTCTACTAGAGAAGAACTATATATTTGGACTCATACAAGTTGGCTTAGTTGAACATATATAAATGAAACATTGTAATTTTCCCACCATAAAGTACTGAGTTACAACAAATGTATCAACAAAACTTTATTTTCTTGAGAGTGCATACAGGACGTTATGCAAACATGGTTAGTACTACCTTTGATGTAAAGACATTCTTATTACTTTAGATTTTAATGTATTATGATAGGTTATATGCCTTCACCACAAATACTAAAGGCCACACTAGATGATATGGCCGAAGAAAATTTTAGCCTCTCACATGCTAAGCAAAGTACAAAATGTGAAAATTTAAAATATAGAGTAAATCAGGAAAGAGAAAAACACAGCTCAGGACATGCATTTCTGAAATCAAGATTCAATTTAACATCTTAACTCCTAAACCAGAAATACAAATTTTATAAAATACACAGTATAGTCTTTAGCACTTTTTCCTCAAAAGATGTTTTATACATACATGCATATTTGTGTGTGTTTAAAATAACTGCAAACACTACCAACTAAATAAATCAGGCAATGGCTAGCAGCTCCGAAAGTCAGATACTGAGACAACTTTCAGCTCCTTGGAATAACATCTTGTCTTAGAATTCTTATTAAAATGCAGTCATATTTTCAATTAGGAAATGGGGGGAACAGACTCGTGTTTATAGAGAATGGAATATCTGATTGCCAATTTCAGTTTAACTTATGCTATAATAAAACACATTAATAATAGCTGAATATTTGAGAAACTTAAGGAAATTTCTAAAACTCAGAAAGTACTATATCATTATACAAAAACTATTATATGCCAATGACATTCAATTCTCATGAGTTTGCATATAAGCTGTGTTTGTAAAGTCAAACTGGAATGCAGACCAAGTACAGGTGATTCAGGTTCCTTGCTTTAATGAGTATTATAAAGCAGCACTGGCTTCAGCATACTTCAGACAGACCTATTCACTCACCTGGTGAATTTCGTGCCAGCCTACTCTGATGATTAAATATATTAAGGAAAGAAATGGTCCCCAAGGATAAGTGATAAAACCGTCAGGATATGGTCCTCAGCCAAAAACACAACCAGACTCCACATAAGGTACAACCTCTCTCACACAACATTCGAACACACATACCACATATACAACCACATACAAAATATTTCTCACACACAAACACACACACAATGTTCCTGCTACTGTCCAGTAATTCTTCCCCTCCCAAAGTAATACAATACAAACTATACCACAAATGCAATGAGTACACTGTAGCCTCCACGTAAAGCTGCTGTTCGTTGAGTCCACTCTGAGGCACACATCACAGGTAACAACACTGTGCTGTGCTGAAGTCTGTTCAGTATCGCTGATGACTAGAGCCCTTTGAATAGGCCCAAAACAGACCCACGCATTATCAAATTTCAGCTACTGTGGAAAATATGATGAGGCTGCAGTGTACTTGATTATGTTGAGAATTTATATTACAAAATTAATATTCAAAATAAGAGTATTTCATAAGTTATAAGAAGAAATAGATATCATTTTCAGCTTAATGTGGGTATCAATTATTCTCATCTCACCCCTTCCAATCCATTAATTTGTAACCTGAAAAATGATTACTTGGTGCCAATTGTTACCAACATATTAACGCTTTATTATCATCTTGACTGCTAATTCCAGTCTTCAAAAATGAACATTACCTTCTAATCATAATTAAGAATTTTTACTCTTTAAAATAAACATGCCTGACTTCAAGTATCAAGACAGGAAACAATTTTTAAAAAGTATAGTATAAATTATGATTACATAGATTTAAGTTGCATTAGCTTATTACTGTATAATGTAAACTTTCTCCTACAGAAAAAAATTTCTTTAAATTACTGAAGTGCTCACATTTATTGACAAACCATGTATTTTCACAAAATTAAAATCTGAAATAACTTTTCATCTAAATGTTTCATTTCACCAGACATTCAAAATAACCTATGAAACTAAGTTAACATTTCTGTATTTGCTTATAATACCGGTAGTTCATATTTTTGTAAGCAGGAATAAAAAGAAAAATGAGTTCTAAATAAATGACACAGGAGGCAATAAATTGACACATGACAAGTAAATAAAAGGCTAAAGCACTCCAATACCATTGAAACTGTTTTAATGTTGTTGCAACCGCAAAATGCAACAATCATCGGCTTGTAAAGACCCAAATTTCAAAAATTCATTTTAATTACTCCTTTAAACCTATTTTACAAAATAAAGGCAAGAGACATTTTAAATCCTCCTTGTCTGAGCTGTGCTATCTATGTTCCTAACTTGTCTTTACCACTATAGTGTATGCTACAATTCCCATCAGATGCTATATAAGAAAAATAAAAAAAAATATTAACCTCTGCTTCAATGTACAGTTTCCAGAATCTGCCAGAACTGGGGAACTGGGCAACAAGGCGTTCATAAGTCTTCCGTGCTTTGTCTATAGGTTGATTCTAAAATTGAAAACCAATAAACAGCATTTACAATGTTAGGATTATGAGAATATTTACTGCAGAACCAAGTAGTGTGATTGGACCCATAGAGAAGGAAATGTAATCCTATTATCACTAAACCTGTGCCTCTCGAATGAGAATGCTCCAAGCGTCAAGGTCATATGGATTCTCTTCTAATTTCTTTTCGGCTTTCTTCACCTTCTCTGGGACATACTCAGCTGCCTGGGGAGAGAAAGTAACAAACTGAAGTTATTGTTTTAAAAATCTCATGCCTAATTTAATTCAAGCACATTATCACAATATGAGGCATGAAAATGTCCTCTTATAAAAGAGGCCTGCATTTTCTGTAATCTGTACGTTAAGTCGACTAGATAAAAACAAGTAATCACATGCTTTTAAAAGACTGTTAAAAAGACATTTTAAAATGCAGTTAAACCCATCTTTTACATTAAATATTACAGAACAGCAGTTCTCAAACCTCGTGGTCTCAGGACCCTTTTTCTATTCTGAAAAATTAGTGACTATGCCAAAAAGCTTTTGTTTATGTGGTCAATTTCAATATTTACCATATCAGAAACTGAAAGCTGGATTTGTACATTCGTAAGAAGTTAAAAATGAAAAAAGGCAAATAATGCCTTAAATTTATTAAAATAATTTAAACTCACAAATCCTCTAAAAGTCTTAGGAACCCACAGGGTCCCGAGACCAACTTTGAGAAACACTGCTACAGTGCAATCATCCTGAGCCACAAAGAGAAAGTATGAAATGACATGAAAATTTTATTTTGATGTAAATGTTTTAAAAACACGACTCACAAATTTTATATACATCATAATAAAAACTATAAAATAAATATGCAATAAAAGAGATTTAAAAGATTGTACTAAAATGTTTAGTGGTCATGTGGGTGATAGATGATGGAGGTATGTGACTCCCCTCCCCACATACTATCTTTTAGTATTTTCTAAATCCTTTAATAAGTAGTTTTATTTTTTCTAAAGATTTTGTTTATTCTTAGAGAGAGGGGAAGAGAGGGAGAAAGAGAGGGAGAGAAATACAGATGTATGAGAGAAACATCTATCAGTGGCCTCTTGCACACACCCCAACCCGGGACAGAACCCACAACCCAGGCCTGTGCGCTGACCAGGAATCAAACCAGAGAGACCTTTAGCTTTGCAGGACAATGCCTAACCAATGAGCTATACTGGCCAGGGCTGGAAATATAATTTTAAAAGTAGGTAATACATGATGCATGAACAAGTGATGCACGACCATATGTCGTTGGTAAAACTGCTACCACAAAAAGAAAGTGATACACATTAAGCCAAATAAATGTTAATTTATACAAAGTTTCATGTTGCCTTTTTGCAAGATCTCTGGAAATCTGTAATAGGTTGCTACACAATATTCAAGAGGAGATAGTTTAATGAAGGACTACTGGCCCCACCCACATCTTAAAACATAAAATGGCACAGTAAAACGCAGTTTGGCAATGGTTACAAACCAGTTAGGCTGGTTCAAAAAGAGAATATATGGAAAATTAGCAAACAATAAAGGTGATATTTCAAATCAGAATGGTGGATTATCCAACGTATGATCTTAGCATATAACTATCATCATCTATTAGAATAACTGCAAAGTTGGTAGAAAAGGGGAAAGGGGGATAAATGGTGATGGAAGGAGATTTGATTGGGGTGGTAAACACACAATACAATAATCAGACAGCAAAACCTATAATTTTATTAACAAATGTCACCCCAATAAAGTCAATTAAAAAAAAAAAAGAACTGCGAAGTCAACTGTGTTAAAATAAAGTTGAATTTCTATTTTACCCTTTCTACCAAAGTAAAAATCAGGTAGCTCAAAGACTTAAACATTAAAAACAAAAACACAAGAAACAAAAAGGAAAAAACATACTAAAATTTAGCTCTGCATGGAAAATGCTCTTCCAGAAGCTTTTGAAAAAAGGAACTTAATTCATGAAGTTTAAATTTGTGTAAAAAGAACCATAATCAAAGTCAAAAGACAAACTTAAAAAAAATCCTTAACACATTGGCAAAGTACTAAAATTTATTAATATGTAAGTCCAGTCAATAAAAGACCAACTTAAAAAAAAACCCTGAAGTATTCAAACAGTTCCCAGAAAAAAGGTGAAATCATTAAACATTTGACAGATATATAAATATAATCCATAAAACAGAGATCAAAAGTATTTCATAATTAACACTGCACTGTATGTATGTGAAAACATTCGCACCTTGTTGGCAAGGGCAAGTAGTAATACTGATCAAAATTTAATATGAATCTCACCCTGAGTTCCACTTCTGGCAAAGTATCCTACTAGGCCATTTATTACTGCATAACAATAGAGATAATTTAAATAACCATGGATGAAAAATTTTAATATTATAATAACACTTATAGTCTCAGTAAAAAAAAAAACCAGGTCTATAGTTAGCCACATGGGTTTTAGAAAAAAAGTGGGGGTCAACTGGGGAGACACACAAACACACACAAATACAAGCATTTACTTTACACTGTATACTCTTCTAAATTTTGCATTTTTGCTCTTCACCTGAGAAATATCTGCTCAGTGCCTACAGTATGCGCTAGACACTGTTGAAGAGCACTTGGGATACAATAGAACAGATTTCTTTCAAAAGGGTTTACTTCTTGAAAAAACTTCAAAAATATTTTAAATAGCCCTGACTAGTTCAGTGGGTTGAGTGCGGTCCTCCACTCCTGTCAGGGCACATGCCTGGGTCCCAGGCCAGATCCCTAGTTGGGGGGCAAGTAATAGGCAACTGATTGACATTTCTCCTGCACATTGATGTTTCTCTCCCTCTTTCTCCCTTCCTTCCTCATCTCTAAAAATAAATAAAATCTTATACAAGACATTCAATCAGGAACTAAAAACACCTAATCTATACTCGAATTGCTTTAGTCAAAGTTAACAATTAGTATTTCAAAGCAGTCTAATGGGAGAGCAAATCACTCAAGATCCACTTGCTGAAAATTAACCTACCAAACTAGATAATGTATACTACAATCTGTAAAAGAACAGAAAATTCAGAAGATTGCATCTAATATCTGATTAGCATAATCACAGCAATAAGTGTAAGTATCTCCTTACTAAAATGAAGTAAGCCTTTACGTTAGTGCTTCTTAGCCATGGGAGCACATCGGAATCAACTGGGGAAAACTGGATTTAAAGATGTGTAAGACCCCCCCAATGATCAATTAAATCAGAATCATAATCTGATTTATGGGACTGGAACATCACTATTAAAAAAATTAAACAAACAAACAAAACCCTATCCAGGTTGTTCTAATGTACAGCCTCAGCTGAAAACCATGGCTTTCCAGGGCTCCCTAACCTTTCTTGGTGCCACAGTACCTTCCAGTTAAGTTCTATGTGAAGCCTATGGACCCTTTCTCAGAATAATGTTCTTAAATACACAAACTATGCTGGACTTCAAAGGAAACTAACTTTATTGAAATATTTTTAAAACAAAGTTTTATATACGAATAGATACTTAACACATTAAATAACAAGATCCAGTGGCAAGTCTAGTGATGAGTGCAACATTATGTTGAATATGTTCCAATCACAGCTGTTGCTAACACTAGTGTGGTTTCTTGCCTATATTCATGATTAAAGAAAAGGCTCAATTTGAGATAAGAGATTTGTGAGAATTAAAGAGTTCTATTTTCCCCATGCAAGTTCATGGAACCCCCAAAATTCTATCTAGACATCTGGGAAAGGGATCACTATGGAGTAAGGACCCCTGCAAAGGAGGTTGGAGATCAGATGTAAAAAACCTTTGTCAGGCATTAACCATCACTTGTTAAGTAGTTAATAACCCCATTTCATAATAAGAAATATAATTAAATTACATGAAACTGCCCAAAGTCCAGTTAGAAGGTTACAACAGAACCATGGCTCAGCTCTTTCAGAATCTGTTACATCCCTAAATATTTTCCTTTGGCCAAAGATGTTAAATGCTCATAAAGTTATCTATACAGATAATTCTTAATCAAGTGCATTAATTAACAATGGAAGCTAAGCAAAATGACCAAGAGTATACTCTGGTCATTATGGACACATTTAATTCTCACAATAGAAAGTCATTCATTCTCACAGGTATGAACCGGGTGGGTAGCCAACAACACATCTTTGTTTTCTGGCCTGGTTACCGTATTGCTATAGAGCAAGGGAAAATTAAAAACTCAACGGTTTTGCTAGTATCCGCAAGGAGCCTACACCTCCTGAAGGAATGGAGTTGTATTATTATTTCCTGAATCGGATGACATGAGAGGACTAGGTCACTTGAAGAAAACTTCTGGTAAATTTCCAGTGACTATTTGTAATGGAATGAGTTAAGAACTCTGCGTACTATAGAAAAGAATAGCTGTCCCATGCTTACATGTCCCAAAACTTATTACAAGAAACTACTGAAATCTACCGTTTGCCTTTACAATAAACTATAATCACATTACCTTTTTAAAAAATAAACTATAATCCCATTATCAATTTTTTGGTTAATTTTTAGAGAGAGACAGACATTAGTTTATTGTTCCACTTGTTTATGCACACATTGGTTGATTCTTCTATGTGCCCTGACTGGGGATGGAACCCGCAACCTTGGCAGCGTGTGGGGATGACACTCTAACCAACTGACCTAGCCAGAAAAGGCCTATTTTATTTTATATTTACTGAATTATTGGGGTGATATTGGTTGATAAAATGATATGCGTTTCAGGTGTACAATTCTTAAATACATCATCTGCATACTATATTGTGTGTTCATCTCCCAAAATCAAGTCAACAAGGTGTCACTTTAAGGAGTTAATGATTAGAGGTGGTCAAACAGAATAAGTCCTAATAGCGTTCTAAGGATTCAGTGTCCTTTCTTGAGAGTACTCTTGAGAAGATGCTTGTTTTCTTTCCTCTTTAGGTCTTTAGAAAGTACATTTTCTTTACTTTTTCTGGCTTTCTTAAGGATGCCTGTTGTAAATGAAATCTCTGTCCTGTACCTGTTGTGAAATTTGTCATGAGAATAAGAGGTCTTCATTTTTTTCTTAACATATTCTCTTTTCTGTTCCTTCTATTGTTTCTGACTTGATACCAGTTTCCTGAAGCACAGGATTTCCTGAAGCCATGGTGAAAACCATTCTCAGTTCCCAAGATATATATGACAGTAGGATTTGAAACTTAAGAGTGTTTCGGCATTAGAAAGGCCTTTGAAGGTACTTCACTAAATTCCTATAATATGGCATTTATATAAAGTGCCATATCTGGCAAATAAAATGTGAGAACATAATTGTAAGAAGGAAAAAAACAAAACAAAACACCCCTTGACGTATAGATCGCATCAGGACCATATAGGACCTTAAAAGAAATTGTAAAGGACAAGTAGCTGACTTTTTTGTTCCTGTTTATTTTATTTCTCAGTTTATTTTTACAAACCAAAACTGTCTTTCATAAACATTTTTCAAAACTAAAAGTACTGTAATCAAGCTTATGCAACTGTAAATATTTGCCTTTACAACTCTTACACACGCAAAACTGTTATTTGTATGGGTGTAGTGGGGTGGGGGGGAGGGGAGCTGCTGTTCTCACTTCACCAGTTTTTAGCCTTAATTTTTTTTTTAATTTACTGAGACAGAACATTGATTTGTTGTTCCACTTATTTATACACTCACTGGTTTCTTCTTATATGGGGAAACAAACTGGGGACAATGCTCTAGCCAACTGAGCACCTGGCCAGGGTTTATTATCATTCTTTAGATATGAACAGGGAGTAAGAGGGGGTCACAAATCAAATGAACAGAACAAAAACTGGACTAGTTTCCAAGGTTATGCGTGTTACCAATGGTATTAAGACTTTGGGAATTTCTTTGATTTGTACAATTTTAAAAACCAGAAAAATAATACAACTGTATGGAGTATACAGTGACATATCAACATATACAATTTCAATGGTTACAAAAATCAGAAAAAATTATGAATTTAAAAATGTGCTTTTTTGTATAAGGAGAATATATTACTGAAGAACTCTCCAGCACCTCTTCTATGATTTTCCTAGTAGTGAACTGCTAAGAAATGAACTACTTTAGTTCCTTCTTTGTTAGTAACACATGCACAACTAGCTAAAAGTATGGAGGTCAAGGAAACCCACTGGATGTCTGACCTTTTAAAATGTCTTATTTATGGCTTTGTTGAGACATAACACATACTCACAATTCACCTGTTTAAGTACACAGTTCAATGGTTTTTAGTATATTTAGGTGTGTAACCACTGCTCAATTTTAAAACATTTTATCACCCCAAAAAGATATCTGCACTCATTAACAGTCATTCCCATGTCCCAATTCCCTAGCCCTAGGCAACCACCAATCTACTTTTGTCTCCAGAGATGTGCAGGTATTTCATGATTTTAAATGATATACATGTTCTTTTGTTTCTGTCTTTCACTTTGTATGTTTTCAAGGTTCATGTTTGGTCCTATATTAGCACTTTCTATTACCAAAAACATTTCATTTTATCAGATATCTCACATTTTACTAATGGACACTGGATTCAGTTTTTAGGTGTTGATTTCATGTGTGTGTGTTTTTTTACCTTAGGTTTATACCTAGACGTGAAATTGCTAAGTCATGGTAATTCTGTTTTACATTTTGAAGAACTGTCAGATTGTTTTCCAAAGCAATTGAACCATTTTATATTCCCATCAGCGTTATGAGGGTTCCAATTTCTCCACCTACTCACCAACACTTGTCCCCCCTCCCCCAAATCCTCACCCCAGGACATGCTCACTGATTTGAGAGAGAAAGAGGGGAGGGGGGAAGGAGGGAGGGAGAGAGAAAGGGAGGGAGGGTAGGAAGGAAAAACATGGATCCTTGCTATTGCCATAAGCCCCCAACTGGGGATTCAACCTGCAACCTTTTGTTGGTGTTGGAGATGACACTCCAACCAACTAAGCAACCTGGTCAGGCATACCTATCTTTTTGATGATTATAACCATCCTTGTGGGTGTGAAATGGTATCTTATTATGGTTTTGATCTACACTTCCCTGATCTCCAATAAAGTTCAGCATTTTCTCACTGGTCATGTTTCTATTTTTGGAGAAATGTCTACTTCTTTGCCCATTTTTACCTGGGTTATCTTAATTATTGAATTGTAAGAGTCCTTTATATGTTATAAAGTTCGTTATCAGATACATAATTTATGAAAACTTTATCCTATTTGGTGGGTTGTCTTTTCATTTTCCATGCCCAACCTTTTGTTTGTTATGAGAGGCTAACTCAAAGAAATTGCACTTAAGACATGGGCCTCACAGGCCCAATGAAATATTTCAACAATTTTCAAAACTTTTTGTAAATTTCTTTGCACTCTTAAATACTGAGAAGAAAAAGAGATTTTTGAAAAATGTGGGTTATTTCTATCAAAATATATTAAAAATTAAAATAAAAATTAATTTAATTAATTTTAAAAGGAAGTCGTATTATTTCCCAAAACAAAAAAAAATTAAAACAATAGCACTGCTTTACATTTTGGGGTCATTCCGTATTGTCTGGCTGAGTTGAAGACATTACCTGTTTCTGCTTCCAATCTATTGCAATATATTGTTTTGGAAGCTAATGACTACACTAGTTATGCATTTGGAAAAAGGAAAAGCATTTTTAATAGCCTTTTCATGTAACTGTGGAATGTGTCATGTAGACCCTGGAAAACTATGAATCAAGCTTTATTGAAAGTGCAAACCACTTTCTATATGGCAGCTCACTTATGATTAGAAAGTTGTTAATTGGGGGAGGGAGAGAAGTGACAAACTAGTAAATTCGTGATAAAAAGAATAACCTATTTTTTTTCTTCCCATTCCCACTAGGCAAGTAAAACTTGGACAGAAAAAAAGTTAATTCGTGTTCTCTAGTTACCTATTTTTGTGGTAAATGGGGAGGCTGTTATGCTAGACATCATATAAAAACTGAATTAAAATAAAGGTCAGTGGAAGTTTAACCTAAGTGGTAAGTGTCAAAAATATGGGATGGGAGGGGGAAATGGTAAAGGATTTAAACCCATAAAGCTCTTAACCATGACCAACAGAGGCAGGAAAGAGTCTCATATCTGGTTTTATGAGTATTTTCCACTGTTAAGGGTAATGACTTAATATAGTAGAGGGAAGAAAATCAGTAAAATATTATCTTAAAAGGCTAATCATCCTCAAATACTCTGCAATTTTTCTCCACTTATCAAGAAATGTATTCAAAAAGAAAAAAAGAAATAAAAAATAAACTATACAAAGAAAATAAAGAGAAAAAAGAAAACAAAGAAAAGGAAAAAAGAAAAGGAAAAACAAACGAAAGACCAAAAGAGAAAAAAATGTATTCAAAAACCACTTTTAAGGTCGAGGCATCATCAATCCCTATATACCTTCTTTTGCTGTGTATAATGCACACCTTTTTGCCCAAAATTTTTAGGGATAAAGATACATATTATACATGGACATAATGATTACATACCATGGGCTGTAATAATCCCATGTATAATGGGCACAAACACGTGAGTGCCCATTACACACAGGAGTGCATTATGAACAGCAAAATACGTTAAGTGGTTTGCAAGCTTTCATTTACATAAAAATCACCTGTGATGCTCATTTCAAATGACTATTATGAGCCTGCCTCACTTACAGAATCTGTTATAGTATGTCTCAAATTGGGGTGTAGACACCTATATTCTTATAAAGCAACTAAGTGATTATGATGCAATGGACCATGCATTCCATGTTGAGAACCACTAATCTATCTGTTCTGTAAATAAATCTTTTTCAAATGTTGTTTCCTTAACAAAAATACAGTGGCATCAGGCCTAAGTTTTTTCTTTTCTTTTTTTTTTTTTTTTGCTAAAGCATTAAGGAAAACTGTGTATGAGTATATATTTGAAGTCTCTCTTGACAACTGTTTTTCAAAATTAAAAGTAGACCAAGGTAGCATTCAGCAAGAGCATGTTCAAGTACAGTCCTAACTGAGCCAATTTATATGCAGAGGAGAAAGCACTTTATGTGACTAGTGATGTTAGGACTTGATGCCAGTTTAATCCTGTGTTCCTTTACCAGTCTGTTATGAGTCAGAATATGTACCAGGTATATCATCCCTTTCACCCTTCCAAAAACTAAAACTCTACTAAACATGTAAACAATTCAAGAACTTAGGGAAAACAACAGGCTAAAGGTTATTGGTCCAAATAATTATACTTATTATATTTGATTATTAAATTTGCTTGTTTATCCCCTAGGAAACAAATAGTTACAAAGTGCAAATAAAAATTTTAATCTTTTATCCCTGGCTGGTGTGGCTCACTGGATCGAGTGCTGGCCTGTGAAACAACAGGTTGCCAGTTGATTCCCAGTCAGGGCACATGCCTGGGTTGTGGGCAAGGCCCCTAGTTGGGGGCATTCGAGAGGCAACTGATCGATCAATGTTTCTCTTGCACATCAGTTTCTCTTCCTCTTTTTCCCTCCTCTCTAAAAATAAATGAATCTTTAAAAAATAAAAATAAAATCTCAATACTTTAGAATTTTTTTAAAAATGTGGCTTCTTTAGACCAAAAGTAGCCAAGCTATTAACTCACTAGATAAATTAAGTGAAACATCAGAAAAACATCAATTAGGACAATTTTGCCATTCTGGCTTTATTCAGTATTTCATGATTATAAAATACCCATTAATCTGAAAGGAATTTAAACATTTGCCCAACTCAAATCCCCTTTATAGATTAGTTCTCACATCATTACCAATTTATAGCAAAACAAAAAGACTCAAATTCACAGCTGGGTCTTGTCTAAAGAGAAATAAATTTAGGGACAATGGCAGAAGAGCTTAAAAACTATGAATTGTTTCTGGCAACTGTCCACTTAATAGGTACAAACATCTGACTATAGATTTTGCTGTCCCAGAAGGTCTATCCAGGATGTCAACTCCTGTATTCCCTGAACCTCCTATAATTCTAATGCTAAAGAATGCAATTTCTCATAACAGTACTTCTCTACTGCACCTCTAAGGAAAACCAATAGTTCTACAAACACAGATCAGTCTCTCTCAGAAATAATCATTCACAAAATATTCTGTATAGTCTAGTTTCCTTAATAAACATTAACAATAAACACCAAATCAAATTTGCCTGCCCAAAACTGTTATACTAAATATTTTCAAAACAGGCGGGGGAAAAGTAGAAAAGGCTATTATAGAAATATTTTATTCTTAAAAACAAAAATAAGTGAGCCCAAGGAAAGCATCATCTAACATACATACTTGGCCCTTTCCGTCTCTCTTCCTCACACCCACAAACACTCACAACTTGGCTTTAAAATCGTTTGGGACTCCTCCTAACTGCTAGTAAGTGTGAGTAGCTACCCAACAAAATAAACCAGGCTTCAGATTTCAGTACCGTCAGTGTTTCATCTTTCTTTTCTCTTTAAGTAAGTGTAACAGAACGCATTTTTCATATTTTCTGATCTTTACAAACTTATTTTTCACCAAAGGAAAAACACTGATTTACAGCCTCAAATTCCCCTTTTAAGAACTAATGGCAATTTATTTGTGCTTCTTCAAGACATGGCATTTTTCCAAAGCAAGAATGATTTTGTTTATATTTTAGCCTTTCCTATTTTTCAGATAGGCTATAGACTGTTTAAAAAGTAAAGTCTTTTTTTTTAAAGATCTTCACTTTTTGGGGGTAAAGATTTTATTTACTTATTTTTAGAGAGAAGGGAAGGGAAGGAGAAAGGGAGGGAGAGAAACATCAATGTGTGGTTGCCTCTCCTGTGTCACTGGGGACAAGGCCTACAATGCGCAGGCATGCGCCCTGACTGGGAATCAAACCAGTGACCCTTTGCTTCACAGGGCCGTGCTCAATCCACTGAGTTACACCAGCCAGGGCTAAAAAGCGAAGTCTTATTTCTAAAAGATAGGAATGTAGATACATTTTAGGGAATTAAAGGTTCCTATGAATTGACTTGGCCCAACCCATTTCTCTCCCTCTTCTCATCCAACAAAATTTTAGAAACCACCCAACTCTTATGCCCCAATTATTTTATTTTGTATTAATTATTTATGCACCTGTTTACGCAAACCATTGAGTTATTTGAGAATCTGTAACATACCATATATAGCATTGGTTCAAATTCATCCATTTATTTATGGAACACCTTTAAGTTTGAAACAGTATTCCCTAAGTTTTTAAGATGCAACAATAAATAAATAAATAAGGCAGCACCTTCAACCCAAACTCAAACCCAGTGGATGAACTCTACTCCACTAAATGCTATAGGGAATATTGCACAAGGTAAACCAGGGCTAAAAAAGAATGCAATCAAAAGCTGAATCAAGCAGTTAAAAATAAAATCTACAAGATAAAAATACAGCCATAATTCCTCACAGGAGCCAGATTTTCTTTGGGGGGGGTGGACGGCAAAGGGGGAAACCTATATGCATACACTTTTGTCACTACTAAACTAGCGAAACAGTAAACATGAAGCTCCAAAAGAATACCCACAAACACTGCTAAGTAATTTAAATCGCTCTAGAAATGCAAAATGGAACTTCCTTACAAGAGAAAAAAATTTCTAAAAAACAAACTAAGCAAACAAGAAGATACAGAATCATGGATATGGAGAACATTTTGATGGTTGCTAGCTGGGAGGGGGTTTTGAGGGAATGGGTGAGAAGTAAGGGGATTAAGAAGTACAAATAGGTAGTTACAGAACAGCCATGGGGATATAAGCTACAGTATAGGAAATGGGGTAGCCAAAGAACTTATATGCATGACCCATGGACACGAACAATAGTGTGGGAACTGCCAAAGGGAGTTGGGGGTGATGGGTGGAGGGGAGCAAAGGAGGAAAAAATTGGGATAACTGCAATAGCATAAACAAAAAATATGATTTAAAAAAAAGAGTAAAAATTTTACAATAGGCCCTGACCAGTAGGCTCAGCTGGTTAGACAGCCTCCCATGATACACCAAGGTTGCTGGTTCCTTCCCCAGTCAGGGCACATAGAAGAATCAACCAAAGAATGCATAAATAAGTGGGATAACAAATCGATGTTTCTCTTTCTAAAAACCAGTAAGTAAAATAAAATTTAAATTTTACGGTAAACCTTAGCAGTGACTTTTGTTGTCTACAATCATTACTCTCTCTTTTTTAAAGATTTTATTTATTTATTTTTAGAGAGGGGAAGGGAGGGAGAAGGAGAGAGAGAAATATCAGTGTGTGGTTGCCTCTCATGTGGTCCCCCACTGGGGACCAGGCCCGCAACCCAGGCACGTGCCCTGACTGGGAATCGAACCTGCGATGCCTTGGTTCACAGCCCGCGCTGAATTCACTGAGCTACACCAGTCAGGTCGATCATTACTCTCTTTTAGAGGGCATAAATTCAGAGACTCAAGGCCAAGAAATGACCATCCATATTTTTGAGTAACAAATTTTAAAAATACTGGGTGTATTCAGCAAATACGTTTTTAAGTTTCAATGCTAAAAGGCTGAAAGAAACCTACACTTTGTATCTTGCAGTATTCTTTGTCCCATCCCTGGCATCTTTCCAAAGCAAATCCATGTTCAGAGTGGATTTTATTTTTATTATTCTTCCCCTTTATTTAGTTTTTTTCTTGTCTGTCATTTCAGGCACTCCTGGTTCCTCCAAATTTTCACTAACGGTTGTCTTATACATAATAAAGCAAATTAGTTGATTCATAATTTTCATGATGTCACTCTTTAAGGTATCTTTTAATTACCATTTCAGTAAAAGGTGAATAATACAGTATCTGGAATTTGCTTTAACGTAACGGGTATGGGAAGAACACTGAAAAGTACGGTGAAACAAGATTTGCTGTGAACTGAAGCTCTACGATAGAAACATTATACATTATATTATTCTTTCTTTTTTTGAATGTTTGAAAGGTATCATTAAAAAATTAAAAGATTATATGACAATGACTCCTCATTGGTAATCAGATGTCAATAAATGCTTTTAGATTGACAGAAAAAAGATATAGGAACCACCATAAAAGTTGGGACGAGCCGAGTGTCCAAAAGAAAAACGGCTATAAGTGATTTTAACACACTAAGTACAGAGAAATCCATGAGTCTACAGTCTTAGTCTTTGAAAAGGAGAAAGGAAAAAGAGGACACTTTACAGAAAAATATGAGCCAGTGGGTAGAGGCAAAATATTAGAATTTTTTAAAAGCCACCACTAGCGAGCTCCAGTGTAATAATAAATTTATTCAAAGATTATCAATTGATAAATAACAAGGTAAAAGGCTATTGAACACAGCCGACCCTCAGATGGCCCTGGCTGGTGTGGCTCAGTGGATTGTGCCCTAGCCTGCGAACCAAAAGGTCACCAGTTCAATTCCAGTCAGGGCAGGTGCCTGGGTTATGAGCCAGGTCCCCAGTTGGGAGCTCGCAAGAGGCAATTGATCAATGTTTCTCTCTCACATGGATGTTTCTCTCCCTCTCTTTCTCCCTCCCCTAAAAATAAAATCTTAAAAAAAAAAAAAACAAAACAAAACACCACAGGTAACTAAAAGGGCAAATAATCTTTTACAATGAACAGAGACACAGCATTATCACCCTCACCAAGTCAAACTTAAACATCACTAACAGTGGAACAACCTAGCATGAAGCAACTTTTTCTTTAAATTTACTTTTTAATCATTATTCAAGTACTGTTTCTATCCTTTACTCCCATGATGAAGCAACTTTTAACATAATGTTATAAAGTATTCAAAAATAACCTAAATATTATCAAAGCTCTGAGGTTAGGTTTCAGGAAACTTGACAAAAGAAGGGACAAGTTAAGTGATACTGCATCCCAGAAAATGAGAAAACTGTCCTGTACCTTCAAGTAGACAATATCCTGGGGGATGAAATATCAGGGGACTATTAAAAAGACAACCAAATAATGTAATGTAAACCGAGATTAGCTTCTGATACAAAACCAAAAACTCAAACTCTATGAATCACATTCCTGGGACAAAAATTTGAATGTGGACTGGATTTTAGAAATGATACGGCATTGATTTTCTTAGGTGGGAAAATGGCATGATGGTTATATAAGGGCATTGATGCTGAATAATGAGAATGCTTAAATGTGTGTCCATTTTCAAATAAATAAATATAGGGGAGATAAAACAAGTATGGCAAAATGTTTACCAATTGCTGATTCTAAGTAAAAGAACTGTACTGCCGGTGTACTTACACCTTTAGCCTTTCTGTGTTCCACACTTTGCACAATAAAACTTTCACGTGACCTTTTCCTGTAAGTTTTTACCAACATTTCTCCCATTTAAAACGCCACAGTTCTGAAATATTCAAGGTCATAGCAACATTTCAGTGTCTTCACAATGTCAGATAAATTTAAGAAAAATGTACTTGGGCCTTGGTGGGCGTGCCTCAGTGGATTGAGTGCCAGCCTGGGAACCTTTTTCGCAGGTTCAATTCCGGGTCTAGGCACATGCCTGGGTTGCGGGTCAGGTCCGCAGTTCGGGGGTCCCGCAACAGGCACCCACACACTGATATTTCTTTCCCCCTTTCCCCCTCTCTAAAAATAAATAAAATATTAAAAGAAAAAAAAGAATTAATGAATTTGGGAAACTTTCAATAAAACTTCTGTATATTACTCTTAACTTCCAGATAACACACAAAAAAGGGGGTGCAGAAAAAGGGTAGTACACATACATACACTAATTTCAAGATCTTGAATTCCTGGGCATCATAAAATGTAAACACTGACAAGATTTCAGGACTGAAATCAGTCGACAGCAAACAAAATTCAGCTACCCAATCTTTCCCGACGGAATGAAATTTAGTTACCTAGACTACCTCCACGTTATAAGGTGCTAACTTGGAAACCAAAAATCTAAGTGCATTTCGTTGCTATGGCAATGGGAAATTTCAGGAAATTGAGACTGCAGGCTAGCTAGCCTCCATTTTAAAAACTATTTACCTAAACATACCAAAACTTAAATCGAAAAACAAACTAATACCCTTTATAAAATATCAGTTTAATCTTTCAAACTAAAACTTAAACACTATACCACAAAATTCTGAATAAAGAGCAAAAGAAACATCATTTATCTAAAATTGTTAATTTTGAAATATTTAAACGTCACTTATGTCCAGTATTAAATAAGATGCTTTTATTCACAGGGACCGAAACAGGCTTCTCATTTCCGATATATCAAATTCTGCATTGTTTGTCTCGCTATAAAACGAAAATGAAATGTAAACAGAAGAAGAAAGCGGGAGAAAGCCACAAAATTCCTAACGTAATCTTACCCAGCAAAAGCATGCTCTACTCCCAGACTGTTTCCTTCATTCACTCTGGCAATAACCTATTTCCCCAAATTAGTATAATCTCAAATTATTTCTCAAGCTAGTAACCTACTTCTGGGTTCAATATATATCGGAGAAGAGGTGGAGGAAATGTTGCCTACTTTTTTTGAAAACAGCGAGTACATGCTTAAACAATCAATTCCTAACCACCCTAACCTCAAAATGGTATCAAAAGCATCCAATCGGAGTAGTTCCATGAATCTAAACTGGACGAAGCAGCTTCTAGGGTTATTGTCTAAATCAAATGTGTTGATATTAACGCCTCAAACAGAAGCCAAAAAACGATTTTATATCTCAGATCCTGCTTCCCCATTCCCACAATTTTTCTGTACCAGGTCCTCCGGGTTCACTAGACCCCTGAGCCCTCCCTCAAGCGAACATGGCTGGAGAACCAGGA
Source organism: Trachops cirrhosus (assembly GCA_028533065.1). Classification (NCBI taxonomy): domain Eukaryota; kingdom Metazoa; phylum Chordata; class Mammalia; order Chiroptera; family Phyllostomidae; genus Trachops; species Trachops cirrhosus. The sequence goes on along the minus strand of CM052543.1, from coordinate 19,361,644 downwards.
CGAATAGAGACGTGAAGAGAAGAGGTCGCCACGAGGCCCCACCACTCTCCTTCCTCACCTGCTCCGTGGCTGCGTCTCCTGACATGGTCTCAGATAATTAGAACGTGCAAACCGGCCCGTGATGTGAAGCTAGAAAAGAAAAATTAAACTAAACACCACCCCCAAACCAATAAAGTTACCCCCTGCCCGGCGGAGCCAGACCGCCAACACGAATCGCCACCGCCCACTCAGATATGAATTAAAATGGCTGCGCCCCTGCCGGTCGAGGAGAGAGGTGTGGCTTCTGTATTAACTTCCGGGGCAGTGGGCGGGAGTACGCTCAGGAC
>CM052543.1:19342521-19360818 GCA_028533065.1 Trachops cirrhosus | reverse complement strand
GGCATGTGCCCTGACTGGCAATCGAACCAGCAACACTTTGGTTCGCAGGCGGGCGCTCAGTCCACTGAGCCACACCAGCCAGGACAAGCAATTTTTAATTTTAATAAAATCAAACTTGATTTATATATGTCATGGATTGTGGATTTAGCATGGTATCTAAAAATGCATTGCCAAACCAAAGCCACCTGGAAATTAGGAATGCTTTCTTCTAGAAGTTTTATAGTTTTGCATTTTAGATTTAGTTCTGTGACTTATTTTAAATTAACTTTTGTGAAAATTGTAATGTCTTTGTCTGGATTCACTTACTTTATTTTATTTTTAATTATATTTTATTGATTATGCTATTCCAGTTTTCTTGATTTTTCCTGTTTCTCCCCCCCTCCACCCAGTACTTCCCACTCCCTCAGGCAATCCCCACACCATTGTTCATGTCCAAGGGTCATGCCTATAAAGTTCTTTGGCTTCTCCATTTCCTATACTGTACTTTACATCCCCATAGCTATTCTGTAACTACCTATTTGTACTTCTTAATCCTCTCACCTCTACACCCATTCTCTACCTCCCCACTCCCATCTAGCAACATTCCGGTAATTAACTTCTTTACTCTCGCTTTTAAGAGTCTCTCTTTATCTTTAATCTTTTGCCTTTTAATAATGCTGTGTCTTGGAGTGGGCCTCTTAGTATCCATTATAATTGGGACTCTGTACTTCCTGGACCTGCATGTCTATTTTCTTCACCAAGTTAGGAAGTTTTATTTCACTATTTTTCAAATACATTTCCAATTTCTTGCTCTTTCTCTTCTCCTTCTGGCTTCTCTATGAAGTGAATGTTGGACCTCTTAAAGTTGTCCCAGAGGCTGTTTATACTGTCCTCATTTTTTTTGGATTCTTTTTCTTCTTGTTCTGTGTGGTTGTTTTTTGCTTCCTTATGTTTCAAATCATTGGTTTAATTCTCAGCTTCATCTACTCTATTGTTTTCCTTTTAAATTGTTCTTTATTTCAATTAGTGTATCCTTCATTTCTGACTGGGTCTTTTTTATGCTGCTGAGGTCCTCACTAAGTTCCTTGAGCATCCTTATAACCAGTGTTTTGAATTCTACATCTGATAGACTGCTTATCTTCATTTTGTTTAGCTCTTTTTCTGGAGTTTTGATCTGTTCTTTCATTTGGGCCATGTTTGTCTCCTTGTTTTGGCAGCCTCCCTGTGTTTGTTTCTGTGTATTAGGTAGACCTGCTTTGACTCTGTCTTGGTAGTGTGGCCTAATGTAGTAGGTGTCCTCTAGGGTCCAATGGCACTCCCATATCACCTGGTCACTTGAGGTGTGCCCTTTGTATGGGCTGAGTACACCCTCCTCTTATAGCTGAGACTCGGTTGCTGTGGGTGGATCAATGGGAGGGATTTACCCAGGCTAGTCTACTGCAAGGACTAGTTGTGACCACTGACTACCAACCTCTGCCCTCCATGGAGGATCAGCTGTGCAGGGGCAGGGTGTTGGTTCACTGGACATGGTCTGTAGCTGTCCACTGGGTGCGTTGGCCCTGGGGTTTCCCAGGCAGTGTAGACCAAGCTCAGCCCCCACCTGTGTTTTGCCTGGGGCCATCCTGCCTGACCTGTAAAGCACTCTGAGATGGCTGCTACTTGTGCTGGGCTTGGAGATTCCCAGGTGAAGCCAAGCTGTTCTAATCTGGTTGCTGCTATGGCTCGCTGAAGCCAGCTATTGCTTGTTTGATAGGATTTAGGAGCCAATAGGATTTACCAGCCATTCGCATGGAAAAGCAACTTGAGCTTCTCTGGATCTCCACGTGGGTCACACAGTGTTATCCAGGTTGATGGAGTCTTAGACATGGCACCGCCCTACTGGCCTGTCGGGGGAGGGCTCAGCAAAGGCAAAATAGCCTTTGCTGGCCCCGATACCAGACACTTCAGTCTCTCCCTGTGTACCACTGGTGCCCTTCAAACTGCCACCCTGGTGCTGGAGCTCAGAGGGTGTGAGTCTAAGTAAGTGAGTCCATGTGTGGGTTCCCAAGAGGAGTCGTTTAGGGTGCCAGCAGCCTCCTCCACCAACTTAATCCCCGCTGGTTTTTGCAGCCAGAAGTTGTGGGGACTTCCTGGCACTGGAATCCTGGGCTGGGGGCCCTGGTGTGGGGCTGGGACTCCTCACTCCCAAGCCATCCCCCTGAATTTTTATCCACATGGCTGTAGGGCCAGCCAGTTCGATGTCCGCACCCCTCCTACCAGCCTAAATGGATGTTGTTTCTTTAATTCCGTAGTTGTCACACTTCCATTCAACTTGATTTCTGACGTTCCTGAGTGATGGTTGTTCTGTATGTTAGTTGTAATTTTGGTGTGGTTGTGCGAAGAGGCAAGCCATGTCTGCCTACATGGCTGTCTTGACCAGAATTGTATTCATTTTTTTTTTGCATCTGAACACCCAATTGTCTCAGCACAAACTTGTTCCAAAGATTATTCTTTCTCTATTCAATTGCTTTTGCTTCTTTGCCAATGATCTGTTGGCTATATTCGTGTGGGCCTATTTCTCGGGTCTCTGTTCTGCTCCGGCGGTCTGTGTGCCACAGAGCCTCTTTTTCAGGTAGCCAGCCTTAGCATTGTAGCTAGTACTCACTGACTGTTTATCCTGTGTTTGGCGCTTTTCTGTGATCCCTGTATCCCAAGAGAGAAAAGTAAGGAACAGCTGGTTAATAACTTGTCTAAGGTTACATGGCAAGTGACAGAGCTGGGCCGTGAACCCAGAGCATCCACTTTCCAAACAAAGCTCATGCTCTTAAATCATTGTGTGGTATTGCCTCCCCGTATTCAGGGGTCAAGTCAGTGGCAAAAAACAAGCCTGAGACTTGGGTTTCCTGAATGACAGTTTAGCGCTCCCTTCATTCACTCTCTTCACTGTATTTCCCTAGTTCTGGGTAAAGTTTTGCTTATTCTCCGATAAAGGATGTGGTCTCCATCTCACGTATAGGTAGTGAGTCTCCAGCACTTACTAGCAGTGTGTCATTGAGGGTATTACACTCTTTGAGTTTTAGTCTCTTTGTATGTAAATAGGAGTAATAATAGTACCTGTTTCATAAGGTTGATATAAAGATAAAATGGGATAACATTTGAAATGTGAGGTAAAACCCTAGCACATAATAAGCCTCAGTAATGTTAGCTGGCATTGTCATTATTTCTGCCTGGCTTCCGGAGCTCTAAGGAGTTTCTCTCTTTGCCGCCCCTCATTCTCAGCTTTAGCTTCCCATTCAGACCGGAGAAACCTGACTCCAGAGAGTTCATTTTAATCTGGTTACTCAAGTTCAGAACATTGACTGGCAGATGGATGGGAGAACACTGTGATTTGCCCTGATGTGTACCGCATGGGGATTCATTCAGCACGTACACAAAGCAACTGCAGACACGACTACACAAGACAGAGGACCATTCATTTGCACTTCAAGTATCATTACTGTTACCAGGAAGGCAGTTTTTCTTTGAAGGCAGCAGTTCTAATAGGGCTATCCTTCTTTGACAAATACAAATACTTCATCACATCTACTTTATTATCCTGAAATAAAATTCACTGATATGATAACCCATTCACACATAATTTTAAAAACCTATCAAGGTCTTAACTTGAATATAAAAGAAAAATGAAGGGAAAGCATTTTATACTAAAATATGTGTTTCAATATATCAATGCTTAGGCATGACTACATTATGAGATCATAAAGCAGTTGGATGTTTTCACAGGTACACCCATGCCTAGAAGTATGCCTGTACCACCTAACCATTCGGAGTGCTACGATTGTGTTGAACGAGTGACTTGAGGGACATGAATACTGTGGCTGTCATTGATTTCCCAGATGGTGAAAAATTCTTTGTAAAATTCCAAACACAATAAAATACAGCCTTCCCACATTATACCTACAAGGTGTGTTTCAGAAAATTCAGTGTGCATTAGAGTTTGTGTTCATATGAAAAATGAGGGTAGCTTGTGGACTCGGGCCATTATAAATAGCTGATATGTCTGGAGAGACATCAGAAGTTGTGAGGGACTCAGGATAATTCTTTGGAGTGGGCAGCGTCCCTGGCAACTGTCCTTTAAATCTCAGTAGTGCTTCTCATGAGGACATCTAAACATGCTCCCACAGAAGCCAAAACGCCCCTGGAGAAGTTCCACCTGCTTTGAGAATCACAGCTTTAGAGAAAATGTTATTAAATCAAGGCAGGGGAACTCGAAACTTCCCAGAAATATTTTCTTCAATATAATGATTATTTCACACCACCACCATTTTCTAAATGAGGAAACAAGCTCATCAAGATTAAGTCACTTGTGCCAGGTCACACAGCCATTAAGTATCAGATTTGAATAGTTCCAGCTCTTGGCCTTACCCCACCCTGCTCATTATAGCCTTCCACTGGGAATGCATTGGAAAATTTCAAATCTCTGGCTCAGGGCCCGACAATGAAATTGCTAGAACTTCGGCTCCCCAGCCCTAACCTCCATCCCCTAGAAATCCCCTGAATTCTGGTTCCAGGGACTCTGCTCAGCTGCCTTGCTGGTGGTGCTTGCCTTTTCTCTGCCCCTGCCCCTGCCATGCTCCCTGCCTTATTTCCATGGCCACTGGCTGCTGTTCAGGTTTTCTCACAGAACCGCCTGGCTGAGGGGGCAGAAGTGTCCCCCTTGGGGTGACTCTGCTTCCAGTTTCCTACAAGGCTTCAAGGGGACAGCAGCTATTTTATTTGATTTGGTCTTTTTTTTCCAAATGATAAGAGAAAGTTTATTTAGAAAGTTACAGAGGTAGTGAAAGTGAGCCAGCTGGGCTATGTAAGCTCAGGAAACAAGTTACAGAGGCAGAAGAAGGGCTCTTGGAGCTTAGAAAGGCAAAGGTAATGTACCTGGGGAGAAGAGAGGAAGGAAAAGTGTTCCCAAGGGGGAGAACAGCTTATTTGGTCTTTATTCCAGGTCACTGTCTCTGGAAATCTGACAGGGGCACCTGGGGCTGGCCTGGAAGGCTGTCACCCCTTACTCAATAGTGTCCTTCCCTTCCATATCCCAATCATGCTACTATACTCTTACCCCTCCAGATGAGCCCTTCTTCCAATCACGTGACTGTATGGGAGCTTAAAAGGGGGAGGGGCAGGGCATTATTCAGTAGCTCCCTAAAGGAAATTCCAGCTGTCTTAGCCTAATATTAGCCTCACGCTTCTTCAAGTGGAGTTGCCTGCCCACGTAGAAGTCATGTCCCTTGAAACATGCAGCTGTGTGATGGAGAAGCAACAGGGTAAACAGGGAGTATGTCCTGGGACCCTCAACTTTTCTGAACTTGGTGATTTTAAAATATCTTAATTTGATAACAAATGTGGAGGTTTCATGGAATAGAATTCAAAATATTCACGAATGTTTGGGATAAAGCTTGTGACCTAGAGAGATTTCTAGTTTTTGATGTTCTTCTATGCCTATCCTTTTTCCTTCCTTTCCCTGCCCCCTCCCACCCTCAGACCATCACAACCATGCATTCACTTTCCTCTATCTTAGAGATAAACGCCGGAGCAGTACTGGCTAAAGACATCTTTTATATGGTAATCAAGTGTTTATGTTAACAATCTACTGATCTCCCCAACTTCTCCATTCCCACCCCAAACATGTGCATTCTAGGAAGATGCCTGCTTTACCACTCATTTTAGGGTACCTTGCTATGTACCCCAGGGCATGGCCTGAACTTATTTCATATTTATATCACACTGGAACCAAATACAGTGCTGGCATTTAGTATGTGTTAAATAAATATATGAATGAATGAATAAAATACTTTTTTGAGGTCTGAAATGAAAAGCTCTACCTCACCATTTAGTTAAATGCTAATTAAAATAATGGATGCCAATCACCACCATTTCATTTGACAGAAATGTTGAGAGGATAAAACACAGTGTGAGGAAGGTAGAGGCCCGTCTGTCATGTAAGGTGCTTGGTGCTCTGATAGCACTCCACAGCCTCAGCAGGCCATGCGGGGAGGAAGAACAGTGTGTTTGTATTCATAGTGAGACTCTACATTGGTACTGCATTGCTGAGGGGCAATTTGGCAATAATATTTTCATGCTCTTGACTCAAAAGTTTATCATAGAGAAGTGATAAGATATACATAGAAAGATTTTTTGATGGCAGGATTCTTTATAATGAGAAAACTTGGAAATAATCAAGTATACAAAGTATGGTACTAGTTAAATTAATTATGGTATATCCACACAAGTTATTATAGCATCATTAAATATTATCTTCTAAGAATATTTAATGACATGGAAAAAGATTCCATAATTGTGAAAAATAAGATAGTAACTGCAAACATTGCTGGAAGTTTCTTTCTTTCTTTCTTTCTTTCTTTCTTTCTTTCAGAGAGAGGCAAAGAGAGTGAGAGAGAGAGAGGCAGACAGATAGACATTGATTTGTTGTTTCATTTATTTGTGCATCCATTGGTTGACTCTTATATGTGCCCTAACCAGGGATCAAACCCACAATCTTGACATATGGGTATGATTGTCTGACCAACAGAACTTCCTGGCCAGGGCTTCTGAAAGGAATTTTAAAAGACACAAGTAAATAAAAAAACATCCTGTGTTCATAGATTGTAAGATGTAATATTGTTAACATGTCAATACTACCAAATTGATTTACAGATTTAATTCAATCTGTATTAAAATCTCAATGGCATTTTTTCAGAAATAGAAAAAAGCACTCTAAAATTCATATATAATCTCAAGGGACCCAAAATAGCTAAAACAGTCTTGATAAAGAAAAATAAAATTGGACTTCTCACACTTCCTGATTTCAAAACGTATTATAAAGCTACAGTAATCGAAACAGTGTGGTACTGGCATAAAGACAGACATCTAGACCAATCAAATAGAATAGAGAGCCCAGAAATAAATCCTGTCATTTACGGTCAAACGATTTTCAACAAGGGTGCTGACACCATTAAATGAGGAAAGTACTGTGGGGGCGGGGGCTCTGCCCAGCAGAGCTCTCTCAGGCGAATGAAAAGAAAGAAATTGTCCTGGACACAATCTGCTGTTCTGGCAGGAAAGGGAGTGGTGATTCCCTCTGGTGGAGAGAGAATGCCCCGAGCTCTTCTCTGAAACTGCTTTTATTGGGATCGATATGTGCAGGGGTATACAGCATGCATACATAGCTCATCAATCAATGCCCAAGGGCTATAGTTAATAGAAAACAGATATTATCTAAGATAACAATTGAAGAGACACAGAGATCATCTCAGGTCTTGGAGACTTGCTGGCACCAGGTGGTCATTAAAGTGTGTTCATGAGATAAGGAGTTCACTCCTTATCCTTTGAACTCAAATATCTGGCTTATACCAACAGGGCTATTGCTAGGCAGAGCAAGCTTCAATGGATGCAATGTATATTTCAGGTCTGATTTCCCATGGGAACCCTCGGTTGTTAGTATCAGGTCATGACTGCCACTCACTTTCCTGGTTTTCCAGGGAGATTTATTGGCCTCTTCGAAGGCTTTCCTCAGCAGGGCTACAGTCTCTGAAACCACACGGAGCAGTCCCCAACAAAGTACAATCTTTTTAACAACTGGTGTTGGAAAAACTAGATATGTACATTTGAAGAATAAAGTTGGATGCCTACTTCACACCCTACACAAAAATAAACTCAAAGTGGATCAAAGTCTAGAATGCAGCACTAAATCTATTAAACTTTTAGAAGTATAGGTAGAAAGCTTCATGACATTGGATTTGGCAATGATTAGTTATGTATGAAACCAAAAGCACAGGCAACAAACATAAAAAATAAATTGGACTATGTCAAAATAAAAAACTTCTATGTATCAAAGGACACAAAGTGTATCCAGTATCTGCAGGGTCTGGCACAAATAACACCCCTTTTTATTACAAAATCTGATATTGCAAAATCAGAAGCATGTAACTCTGTAACATAACAATATCACCCTCAAGCATACCATATAACATTTGAGGTGAAATGTTCAAATTAAAACTATAAATTATTACACCCATATTATTACCCTACCAACCACAATCAAGTAGGTGTTAGTTCTGCCAGACCCTATATGTAGAACTCCTACAGCTCAAAAAACAACCAGAAAACCAAATAACTCAATTAAAAAATGGGCAAAGGAGTTGAACAAATATTTCTCCAAGGAAGATATACAGATAACCAACAATCACATTAATAGATGTCTAACATGACTAATTATTAGGAAAATGCAAATCAATGCCACAGTAAGCTAGCACCTCACACTTACTGGTGTGGAAGGAAGAAAGAAAGAAAAAGAAAGAGAGGAAGGAAGGAAGGAAGGAAGGAAGGAAGGAAGGGAGAATGAGCTGGCAAGGATGCAGAGAAATTGGAAGTCTTGTGTGTTGCTGGTAGGAATGCAAAATGCTGCAGCTGCTATTAATAAAACAGTATGATAGTTCCAAAAAATGTAAAAGTAGGATTATTATATGATCCAGCAATTCCACTTCTTGTTATATACACGAAAGAATTGAAAGTAAGCCCTGGCCAGATAGCTCAGTTGGTTAGAGCATCATCCCCATATGCCAAGGTTGCTATTCAATCCCTGGTTAAGGCACATACAATAAACAACCAATGTATGCATAAAAAAATGGAACAACAGATTGATGTTTCTCTCCCCCCACCCCATTTTTCTCTTTTCACCTCCCCCCTCTCTCTAAAATTCAATCAATAAATTTTTTAAAAAAGAATTAAAAGCAAGTTCTTGAAGAGATATTTGTACTCAAGTTCATAGCACCATTATTCACACTAGCCAAAAAGTGGTAGCAATCCTGGTGTTCATCAGTGGATGAATGGATAAAGAAAATGTGGTATATACAATAAAATATCATTCAGCCTTAAAAAGGAAGAAAATTTTTACATATATTGAAACATGGATGAATATCAAGGACATTATGATAGGTGATATGTGCCAGTCACTAAAAGGACAAATAATGTATGATTCCACATGTAGAGGTATCCAGAGTAGTCAAATTTACTGAATAAACTGAAAGTTTGATGAACGCTTTGAAAGGGCCATATAAGCAAAGCAGCCCCCAAATGCTGAGGGAGCTGAGAGGCTAAAGAATGAGGCAGGCAAGTCCAGCTTGTCAGTTTGAAGAATTTAATAAGGAACTTAAACACTGAAAGCAGTCTAGGACAGTAGCAAGTTGAACTGATCCCCATTCTCTCCACCCTCCACCAGACTCTGTGTTTTATAGCTAAAAGCAGTGAGAATGTGTGGATGATCAGAGGGATCAGGTGCTGGAAGGCTCTGGTGCCAGAGTCACGAACATTTACGGTGCCTATCCCCAAGAGAGAATTCGCGGGAATCCTGTGATCAGCCCAGAGCTCTGTGCATTTATTCCAGAGCTCACCCCGGGGGATAGGAGAGGGGGTCAAGGACCCAGGTTCACCTAGATGTCAAGATGGCAGATTAGCTCTAAGACGGAGTCACTTTGGTCTGCACCCTGAGGAATGAGACATTTACATAAACCACAAAATACATTCTAATGTCTTCAGACCTCCTAACTGAAGAGAAAGACAGAATTGTCTTCCCAGTCAAGGCAGTCTTTGTGGCCCAGGAAGTTTCAGTGACAAAGTTTCAGTGACTTACTGCTTTTTGTTCTTTTAATTTATCATACTCCATTCCATTTTTATAATCAATTACATTCAAGAACTTCAGCAGGAAAGAGCACGAGGACTAATGAGGACTCCTGCAGGCCACACTCTAGACAAGGATTCGTGTCTGCAGCTCTTGCTTGTTGTGTCTGCCCTAGATTTACTTCTCTCCCAGGTGGCTGAGCTGGAGTGGTGGAAGTGGTATAGCATAATGGCTCTGGATTATGCCTTCTGGAAAATTCCCAGTTCTGCCAAATGGCAGCAATGTAGTGAAGTTTCTTAATCTATAAGAACTGAAAAAAAAGTCTCTGCCCCCATGGAGCTTACTTTGTAATGGGGATGTAAACAAAATACAATAGATTTAATAACATATGTAGCATGTTAAAAGATGATTGCTACAGAAAAAATTAGAGTAAGGAAGATCTTGTCCATTGGGTGGATAAGGGCAGGCTGCAGTGTTGCAGGGTGGTCAGGGACAGTCTTATCGAGAAGGTGATCTGTGAGCAAAGATTTGAAGGGAGTGAAGGAGTGAGCCATGTGGGCATATAGGTGAAGGTTATTCCAAACAGAGGAACAGCTAGGGCTTAGGGCGAATGTACTAGCGCAGGAGAATGACTGGTATTTTTAGGAACATCAGCAATGTTAATGTGCTGTGGGTGGGTGAAGTGATGGAAAGGGAGAAGATGAAAAGATAAGGTCAGAGAAGTGAGGGGAACATAGGTGATACAGAGCCTTGTTGGCTGTTGTTAGGATTTTGACTCTTTAAAAATATTTTTTATTGGTTGATTTGAGAGAGGGATTGATTTGTTGTTCCACTCATCCATGCATTCACTGGTTGGCTTCTGCATGTGCCCTGACTGGGTATCAATCCCACAACCTTGCCTCATCCAGATGATGCTCTAACCAACTGAGCTACCCAGGAAGGGCAGGACATTGACTTTTATTTTGTGTATGAAGACACTGGAGGGTTTTGAGAAGAGAAGAGACATGATCTTACAGGTTTTAAAAGGATCCCTCTGAATGTTTTCCATATGTTGAGAGTAGATTGGAGAAAGGTCAAGAGTGAAAGCAGAGAGATCATTTTGTGCCTACTATAGTCTTTGGGGAACGACAAGATTGTTTGGACCAGTTTATTAGCACTGGAGTCAGTGAGAAGTGGTCAAACTCTGAGTATATTTTGAAGGTAGGATTGTTGGGATGTCCCGATGAACTGGATGTATGACTCCCAGGGATTCATCCTGAGCAATTGGAAGGATGGAGTTGCCATCAACTGAGAGGCAAGACTGTGAGTAGAGCAGGTCTGGCAAGAAATATCAGAGGTTTCATTTTAGACATAAGTTTGAGATGCTTATAAGAAATTTGAGAGACGTCAACTAGGTAGTTGGCTACATTATTCTATAGTTTTATAGCTAGATCTTGACTAGGTATACAACTTGCATGTAAAAACCCTTAATTCAGTGCCTGGAAAATGGTAAATGCTCAATAATGTTAGCTACAGTGCTGCTGATGATAATTTTCATTACTTACTACTGAGGGCACTCTGACTCCCAATTTAATCATCCTATCCTTTTAATTTAGCTAAACTACAATTGCTTTTCCCACCACTCCACCTTTTTTTACATACAGCACAAACAAAACAGTGCAACAATAGAGCAAAACTGTTTTTTAAAAGCCTCATAATCTTACTATGTAACCAAATTTTCTTCTTTTTCCACGTGTGACCCTTTTGTCTCATTTTGAAAATTGATGTGGGTCCGGGCTCCTGGGGTCCACTGCACTGTGGATGAGATATGAGACAAATTCACAGGGACTACTGAGTCCTGTGGAGGAAGAGGGACAGCACGGCCACTCTCTCAAGGGGAGAGTGCCTTGATCCTTGCCTTGACAAGATTTTACTGGGTTCCATTTGCACAGGATTTCAGGGGGTATATGTAAAGCTCACCAATCATGGTCAAGTAGAAATGATTAGACAATACATAACATTCAAAGAACTCTGAGGGCTTATTCTGAGTCAGGGTCAGATAGTTAAAGGGCCATAAAACTTTGGGGAACAAACTCACTTCCTGCTTGGACCCTTATCATTGAGGGTATTAGCAAAGTAGGTTTCATAAGATTTTATGCATTCTTTCTTAGGCCTGATTGCCCTAGGGAACCCACCCTTTCCAGCACAGGGCCACACCCACTTCCAGCATTGTTTCAGGCTTAAGGCATTTTTTCAGGTTTAAATCAGGCAGGGGAAGTAAGGCAGCGAAGAGATTAGGAGACTTCTTGCAGACAGAATGAGAACTCAGGCTATGTCAAAGCTGAGGGGCAAGGGTCCATCACCCCCTTTTTCTATAGCCCTCCAAGTCCTTCCCTGAGGGCTCCTTCATGAGCATGCCTGTCGTAGGTCGTCCCTCTTTTGAGGAATCTTGCCTGTCTTTCGCTAACCAGTCATCTGTCCGGGGCCCAAGCAGGGTGAAGAGAAAGGGGGCAGAGGCGGTGCCTCTATGAGGAAGATAAGCTTTGTCTCCTAAGTGGCTTATGGTCCCAAGGTCCTTTACTCAGCCTTAGCCACAGGGAATTACAGCTTCTGGAACCAGGCAGGGCAGTTCTCGACAGAAAATATAATTTAAAATAGTTGAATCATGGTGTATATATACATATGTATCCTGGTTATTCAAATAACATTATCTCGTAAGCTCTTTTTCAAGTTGGCTACATAGTTTGCATATTTACCAATTTTTGTTGTTGCAAAATGATCCATATTTAATTGTGCCTTTTGCTATTGTTGCTCATTTACACTGTTTGTTAACTTAGCACTCATAACTGGGGCTGCAATCCCATGCACTTATGATTTTTTCCTCCTAGGATATCTTGCCAACAGTGAGCAGAATTACTGGATCAAAGGGTATAAACATTTTATACCAGTATATAATGCCAAGTTGTGAAAGGGTTGTCCCGATTTATAATGCCAAAGGTTGGATTTTATTTCATAAGAACAAAGAGAACAAAGAATAAAATCAAATGCATGAAACTACAGTCATTTACAAAATAAATTTCCTGATTCCATTTTAATGAGACTCCACCCATTGATGTTTTTAGCTAGGCTACACAGCCTCAGCTCATGTTTTTAGCCTGTTTGATCTCTATGTTACACTTCAACTTTATACTGAGTTAGGACTTGCTTGCCACTGGATATCATGAATGCTGATATAATCTTTTTGTTACTTATACTGAGAACTGATTTTTCAAAAGGTTTTATTTACTTATTTTTAGAGATAAGGAAAGGGAAGGAGAAAGAGAGGGAGAGAAATATCATGTGCAAGAGATACATTGATCGGTTGCCTCTTGCACACCCTAAACTGGGGACCTAGCCCACAACCAGGCATGTGCCCTGACCAGGAATTGAACCAGCAACCTTTTGTTTCACAGGTCCACACTCAATCCACTGAGCCACACCAGCCAAAGCTGAGAATTGTTTTTTAAAATAATTTTATAATTAAAAGATTCATATTTCCTCTTTATATCCTTACTCGCTAAGTTAGATGTTCTAGTATTTGGTCTGACTTCAGCCCTTTTGATGCACCAAGGGATAATACATGATTTAATTTGGCCCCACCCCCACTGCCAAGGCCTAATTTAGCTGTTCAAAGTTATCTAACAGATGCAATTAACTGGCCTTGGTGCTGAACTGACCCTCTAATCTCCCTTCTCTTTAAGGGTGAAAAGAGGCATGTATGAAGTTGGATACTGAAGTAGAGAACCAGGTAAGCTAGTTCAGACTGGGTAGGTTATGGCTCAATGTTCGTTACACTAAAAGAGCAGGAGTAGCAGGCCAAAATAACGTTACTTAACAAACTACCCCCAAAACTCAGTGGTTAAATCTCCAATCATTGTTCTTCCTCCTCCGTCCTCCCTTCTTTTCTTTTCCCTCCTTCCCTGAAGCTTGCAGGCAGGGCTGAGCAAGGTGACACCTATGCCTGGCTGGTTTGGGAGGCCGTGGCTGCCACAGCAGGGTGGTTGCTGAAGCCTGAGTAGGGTGAAGATGTCCACTTAGGGTGTGGCCAGGTCGGGGTCAGAGCATGAGCAGGGTAAGAGAGCTTCTCATAGGGCAGGGGTTGGTGGAAGAGATGAGGAATAGGTCATACATGGGGGTCCATAAAATAATCATAATAAAGACAATGAGAGAATGGTTTGTTGCTATTGGAAAAGGGAGGTACAGCCATGGAAAGGAAGAAAGATTGAATAAATCCTGTTATTTATCAGACTGGAGTTAGAAGTATCAATGTGAACTCATGGTTTTTAATATATTATACATTATAATATAGTATAATTATATTCAATTTCACAGAATGTTACACATGTAGAAATACATATTATATTGAAATATATGTCCATATATATATACATAGATATGGATATATGTTCTGGAATTAGATTAGATAGTAGTCATGGTTGTACAACATAAAGAAGATACTAAAAGCCATGGAATTGTGCACTTTAAAATGGTGAATTTTGTTATGTGTATTATATCTCAATGATATAAATATATTATATTTAGATATGAGTGGGAAATATAGATGTAAGTGGGTGTACATATACACACATACGTACATACATATATATATTGCCCACTCTGTCCATTGAGAGAATCTTGGAGCACTGAAACCCAACAGCAATGATCATGATTAGTGTGACCAGGTGCTGATTTTTTTTAAGCATGGTGACTATAGCATAATTTATTTCAGTCACGTGATTAACCTATCATTTGTTTTCAAAAAACCTTTATGCAATATGCCCCATTAACTCAATATCTATTAAATAACAATTTTATCTTTTACTTTTAAAATTATATTTTAAATAATATTTTATTGATTATGCTATTACAGTTGTCTCAATTTATCCCAACCCACCCAGCATTCCCCACTCCCTCAGGAAATCCCCACACCATTGTTCATGGCCAAAGTTCATGAGTATAAATTCTTTGGCTACTCCATTTCCTGTACTTTACTTTATATCCCCAGGGCTATTCTGTAAATACCTATTTGTACTTCTTAATCCTCTCTTACCTCTTTGCCGATTCCTCCACACCCTCATCCCATCTGACAACCATCAAAACACTCTCTATATTTATGATTCTGTCTCTGTTCTTGTTTGCTTGGTTTGGTTTTTAGATCCAATTGTGAATAGATATGGATTTATTGCCACTCTATTGTTCATGGTCTTGATCTTCTTTTTTTAAAATAAGTCCCTTTAACATTTTATATAATAATGGTTTGGTAATAATGAACTCCTTTAATTTTTTCTTGTCTGGGAAGCTCTTTATCTGCCCTTCGATTCTAAATGATAGTTTTGCTAGGTAGAGCAATCTTGGCTGTAGATCCCCACTTTTCATGACTTTGAATATTTCTTGCCAGCCCCTCCTAGCCTGCAAAGATTCTTTTGCAAAATCAGCTGACAATCTTATGGGAACTCCCCTGTAGTAACTAACTGCTTTTCTCTTGCTGCTTTTAAGATTTTTTATATTTAACCTTTGGCATTTTAATTATGATATATCTTGGAGTGGGCCTCTTTCCATCCATCTTATTTGGGACTCTGTGCTTCCTGCACTTGCATGTCTATTTCCTTCACCGAATTAGGGAAGTTTTCTTTCATTATTTTTTCAAATAGATTTCCAATTTCTTGCTCTTTCTCTTCCCCCTCTGGCACCCTGCGATGTGAATGTTAGAATGCTTGAAGTTGTCTGAGAGGTTGCTTACACTTTCCTCATTTTTGTTGAATCCTTTTTTCTTCTTGTTGTTCTCATTGGTTCTTTTTTGCTTCCTATGTTCCAAATCATTGATTTGATTCTCAGCTTCATCCACTCTATAGTTAATTCCCTGTAGGTTGCCCTTTATTTCAATTAGTGTATCCTTCATTTCTCATTGGGTCTTTTTTTATGCTGTTGAGGTTCTTACTAAGTTCCTTGAGCATTCTTATAACCAGTGTTTTGAACTCTGCATCTGATGAATCGCTTATCTCCATTTTGTTTAGCTCTTTTTCTGGCCTTTTCATCTATTCTTTCATTTGGGTCATGTTTTTTTGTCTCCTCATTTTGGCAGCCTGCCTGCATTTGTTTCTATGTATTAGGTAGAGCTGCTATGACTCCCTGTCCTAGTAGTTGTGGCCTAATGTAGTAGGTGTCCCATAGGATCCAGTGGCACAGCCTCCCCTATTGCCTAAGCTGGGTACTTGAGGTGTGCCCTTTGTATGGGCTGAGTACACCCTCCTCTTGAAGTTAAGCCTTGATTGCTGTTGGCAGGTCAGTGGGAGGGATTTACCCAGGCTAGTCTACTGCAAGGAATGGCTGTGAACGCTGACTACCAATCTCCACCCTCCATGAAGGATCAGCTGTGCAGGGACAGAGTACTGGTGCTCTGACGTGGTCTGTATCTGTCCACTGGGTGTATAGGTTCTGGAATTTCCCAGGTGGTGCTGGTTGAGGTCAGTGCACACCTGTGTTTTGCCCAGAGCCACCCTGCCTGAGCTCTGCTACTCAGAAACAATGGAATACAGCAGGTATCTAGCTCACAGACCCCGGCCTAAAGCCCAGCTATTTACCATACTTAATTCAAATTAGGCTACTCCACATTCTAAGATTTCCTTCCTAAAGTACGTTTTTCAGTCTGAAGCTCTTGAGCAGTAAAGGGGAGGGGGGCTGTCAAAAGGTTCTTTCCAAGTCTTGCTTCTCAATAAATAGCTTAAAATCAGTGTCCCCAAAAGGCAGTTTCAGGGTGACAAAACTTGGTTCCCTTCACCATTGTCTACTAAAAGGAACCAGAGTTTGTTGAGGAAATGTTTGGTTGCAGGGATGGTGCAGAGGAAGTAATAGATAAGCTTGGACTATTTTATGTCAGAAAAAAAGAAATGTTCAAGGAATAATGGAGACATGTCAAAAGACACAGAAGCCAGCATGAATCAGCTCCCACTGGCCTACTGGGAAAAATTAAGCATCTAAGTAAAATAATAATAGCAGCAGGTTATAAACCATTGAATAAATAGGAAGCCATTAGTTCATATTGTTATAAATAAATGGATAAATCAAAAATTTCTCAAAGGAATGGGAAATGTACATAGTTTCAAAAAGCACCAACAAAACATTTATTACAAAGGTGAAAAGAGTAACTTCACAGTGAAGTCTAGTGAACACCACCTTTGTCAACTGACCACAGGGAATATCATCATTTATGGGAAAATCAAAATTACGTGCCACTTGATAGGTTGTAACAGAAAAATACAGCATTACTTCAGTCACAGTCAATCAAAGATGCATAATCTGAAGCTATTTGTAGAAAAACAGAAAAAGATAACAGTCCTGTAATTTTTAAAAACATAATAATTATGAAAATCAAAGAAAGATTTAGGAACTGTTTCAGGCTAAAGAAAACTAATGAGACATAACTAAATGAAAACACGTGACTCTGAAATGGCAATGGCAAATGGCAATCCCTTTGACAATAAAGATCATTATTAGGACAACTGATTAAATTTGAATGGGGTCTGAGGATTAGTTGGTGGTAATGTTTTAATGCTAATTTTTTAAATGTTGAGTTGTGGTTATTTAGATTGTCCTTATTAGTAGGAAATATACACACTTGAGTATTGGGGGGTCAGTAATGGGGCATTATTTTAGCATCTTACTCTCTAGTGATTGAGGGGAAAAATTCTGTGTACTGTGCTTGCAAGTTTCCTCTAAATTTCAAATTTTTTAAAAATAAATAACATGTGAAAAAAGTATGAGGTCGGTCCTGAAAAAGTCCAGCCATTATTAATATAATGAGAATGGTTTGCATGACATTGATGTAACCTGGCAGCCAAGGAGAGTGGACTGGAATGCACATGCGTAAATAATGATGACTTCATTGTACTTGTCAGAGGGGTGGTAGGTGCTGTTGAGTGAGCATGTGTACTGAGTGGCTATCAAACCTGCATCAAATTTTGTGTTAGGCTTGAACATTCCTCCTCAGAAAGTATTCAGATGATTCAGAAGGGTGCAGCTATGGGCAACTGGTGATTGGCTGCTTCATTACAACAATGTGTCCACTCACACATCACATCTCATGCAGAATTTTTGGTGAAACAGCAAATCACCCAAGTGACTCAGCCTACAGTCCAGATTTGGTGCCCTGTTGTGGTGTCTGCCCTGCCTGGTTTCAGGAGCCATAACCTCCCATGGCTAAGGCTGAGTGAGAAATCTCCCAGAACTGGGAGGCCTAAGGAGACAAAACTTATTTCCCTGAACATGGGCACTGCCTGCTCTGCTATTCCCTTCAGCTTGGTCGGATAGTCAATGACGGCCAACCATTCTCTGGAAAGAATGGACCTAAGACAGACACGATCACGTGGGAATAAGCCATCAGGGAAGAGACTCAAGGGGTTGTGGAAGTGAGGGAGTGATCGACATCACCCCTGCCCCCTTGGCTTTGCAAAGAGCCTGAGTCCTTGTTCTGAATGTGAGAAATCCAAGTCTCCTGGCCGCCTCTGTCTCCTCCGCCCAACTCAGGGCCTGTGGAAATAGCAGGGGCGGTGAGGCTCAGACTAGAGTCTGTGGACACCTGGGGTAAATTGGACCTGGGGCATAAGATATGTAAAATCCTGTGAGACCTGTTTGCTAGGATGCTCTTGATGTGTAGG
>CM052543.1:19323514-19342421 GCA_028533065.1 Trachops cirrhosus | reverse complement strand
CTACCTGTTTTGATCTTTTCTGCTAGACAATCCACATTCTGTATCTGTTCACCTACCCGATACTACCTAATAAAAAGCCTATTGAGGCGGCAGCTCGGGGCGCTCTCCTTTGAGAGAGTGGCCAGGCCACTCGGAGGCACCCTCCCCTTGAGAGGGTAGCCATGCCGTCCCTATTCCTCCACAGGACTCGGTAGTCTGTGTGTATGTTTCTCTCGTCTCTTGCGAGCCATCTACAACGTTTGCGGTCACCGCAGGCCGGTAGACTGCAACACCCTGTGACTCTGGGTTTTTCCCAAAATTAAAATCACTTTTTAAAGGGAAGAGATTTCAGTCCATGGATGAGATTCAGGAAAACAGGACCGGGGAGCTGATGGCGATTGGGAGAACTGTGTGAGGTCTCAATGTGCCTACTTTGAAGGGGACTGAGGCATCATTGTCCTGGGTACAGTTAGAGTGTACTGGGACATGGAGGAACTAAGCCATAGCCTGTGCTGGAACTAAGAAGCTCTGTGTCACTGGCTAAATACCTGACCAAGAGATTCCCCATTATCAGAAGCAACTGAGGCATAGTCCCTGGCATCTTGCTGGAAACACGTGGAATCCTCACTGCCCCTCCCCTCACTTCCCAGAAACAAGACCCATAAATCTCCCTCACTTTCCATTGCTATATCAGCCAAAGCGATCAGAGGACATTGTCTTGCAAACACCTACACCCTGGACACCTGGGGCAAATCAGCAGGGTGACCCACCCTCCCCAGGTCTGCTACACACCCTTAGAAACCCTTCTATCCTTTCCCTTGCCACTGTAGTCTGCTTGTACTCAGCCTGCCTGATCAAAGTGTCCTGCCTTGAATAAAAGCCCTTAATTGGACCTTTTGGCTCCCAGTCCTTCCTTAGCCATCTCATTTACCTAACAGTATCTTGTATCTTCTTCAATAAATGTCTTTTTTCACATTACATGGCTAGATACCTTCTGGACAGACCTCGTATATGTGCATATGTATAAAATAGAGAAGAAACTTCTAAATAATACAGAGAAATCTGTTCAGACCACTGGGGAGGAGTAGGAAGGGGCCTTAGGAGGAGGTTGCCTAACTCAATGGTAAATAGTCTAGGATGGGATTGGCTGAGAAGCTGAATGCCTCCAGAGTGCCTGGAATTCTGACCGAGAAGATTGGAAATAAAAGAAGCAATCTCAGGCTCTTTGGCTTTCAGGCTAGCTGGCTTTGGCTCAGAAGCTCTTCTTCCTGGAGGACGCCTGGATGATTCTGCAGCTGCCTGCATTTCCCAGCAGATGTGATTTTGGATGGGAGGGAACTCCAGGCACAGTCTAGGATCAGGTTGGCCTGGCAGAGGGTGGCAGGTTTATTCCTTGGGTGTCCTAGAGAGAAGAGGCTCTGAGGCAGAAGCTTCCCATTCTTCCCAAATTGTGTAGGTTTTGTGTCTTGTGTTGTTTTAATTTGTAAACTAACCCTATGGAAAAAAGATAATTAAAACTAACAGGGAAATGATAGGACTCAGGTGTTAAAGTTTAGCTATAATTGATAGGTTTAGGTGATTAGTGCTGTAACTAAAGAGTTAAAGAGTTTAGCCTTAACTGATACTTAAGTGACTAATGTATGTGGAAAACTGTTATTACAAAATTGTGAAGCTTTTGAATAAAGACTCCTTTCCTTTATCACCAAAACTTTGCCCCTGGAATTTTGCCCAGAGGGCGGCAGTGGGCAGCAGGACCCCAATTGCTGTTCAGTAGTAACAAAGATACCCATTAAACTGTTAACTGTGGTTAATGTTGAGGAGTGAATTATAAACTGGAGCAGAACTAAAGAGGGACCTTAAGGTATTTTCTATAAACTTTTGTATTTTTTGAAACTTTTGGAAAAGGAAAAAAAAATAGTCAAGTTGTACCTCTGAAGAAAAAAGACCTAACTTTTTTAAAAATAGATTTTGTTTATTTACTTTTAGAGAGAGGGAAAGGGAAGGAAAAAGAGAGGGAGGGAAATGTTGATGTATGAGAGAAACAGCAATAGGTTGCATTTTGCAGGCCCCCAACTAGGGACCTGGCCTGCAATCTGGGCATGTGCTCTGACTGGGAATCAAACCCATGACCTTTCAGTTCCCATTCTGGCGCTCAATACACTGAGTCACACCAGCGAGAGAAAAAAAAAAAAAAAAAAAAAGGACCTAACTTGAAATGAGTGAACTTTAAGAAGCTACAAGTCATAAACAATATTTCTGGCCCTCTGAGACACCCAGACTGATGGTTTTAAAAAGATTTTAAAGGAGTTATGGGAAGTTCAGGGTTTTGTTTAAATTTAGTATTTGTAACATAAGCCCTTCCCAGGAGCGTACTCATTTGTTTTTGTTTCTTTGTTAAATATTTACTGATTTCTTTACTCCTACTGTAGAACTATAATATTATAATATTGCTTCTGTCAATGGAGTCTGTTTGGAGAGTCAGTCACTCTTACCATAGCTGAGGTTAGCTACTGATATTTTTTTCTTTTGTGTACTTTCTCTAAGCTTTCTTTCATAGGTGTTAGGGAATTTTTATGTACTTGAAGTTCTGAGGCTTGAGGCAAAATGATGGGTAATGGAAACTATTTTACCTTAGGCTAATGGATATAAACAAGAATTAAGTTTCTGTGGCATCTCATCAACATTATAATGAAGTGGAACAAAACAGTGTCTTTAACGTGAAGACCTGCTATATTGTGTTCAAAAGACCAAAGAAAAAAGAAATCAGTAAATATTTAACAAAGAAACAAAAAGGAATGCGTACACAATTGGGAGGGGCTTATGTTGCAGATACTAAGTTTAAATAAAAGTCTGACCTTCCCATAACTCCTAATGAGTCCCTAAGATTAATAACTGTTTCTGAATTTTGCATTAACAATAGACTAGAATTTAAGTTCCTCTCAGTTTTACTGAGTATATGTTACAAATGTAAAGAAAGAAGAAAAAAAAAGAGGAAGAGGGAATTTTAAAATCATACAACAATGTTTTCTATCAAACCACAAAGTTGTGCAATTACCTTTGTTTTTTCTTTGTTTTTCCGAAAGAAGTGTTGAGGACTCAACTATGTTCTTGAGTAACATATTTAGAGCAATTTGTTCTCTGAAGTGTTTTAAAGTCATAGGCTGTATGTTCATATTTAAATTTTAGGTGACTCTCCATACTAGTTAGAATCACAGCACTCTAAGCCTTCACAGAACCTCGTTTCTGGCCCCATTTTTACACTGGCCCGTAGTGACTGCCACATGAGGTTGCATAACATTAAACGTTGATAAACACAGCAACAAATACATACATTTAGGGAAACTACAACATAGGAGTCACCTGATGAAAAGGGAACTTGGGTTTTGGGACCATTAAGTTTCCAGGTGTTTGTTGTTGTTTTTACATAAAATTAGACTTTAGGCTTCTTTTTGTAAAGCCCAAAGTGTCTAGTGTGGCGCTTGGCACACAAAGGACTCAATAAGTACTTGTGGACTTGAGAACAACTTACTCTGATAAGTGTCCTTAGAGACATATTTCCCGGTCCTGATTCCCTCAGGCTCCTGTAAAAATAGAACATGACCTAAATGTGTTGCAGAAACAAACTTCTGGAAATATGCAATCCTGGGTCACGGGGGGCACGCTTTTTTTCACCCTTTCTACCAATAACCACAGTATAACTATGTACATGGAGTTGCAATTTCACCTTATTTAAGTTCTCACTAACACTCTGGAAACAAGTTCAGCTTAGGTATTTCAAAGTATTTGAGCATAACAGTTACATCTCTCTCACTTCGTAGTGCTTTCTCATAAAAACATATTCTACAGAAGCTGGGATTTGACTTTTAACCCCTACTAACATGAATAAATACAAGTTTTCAAAAGACTTATTTAGGCATAGTTTTGTATGTTCTTGCCAACAAAACTATGTGATGCACTGATTTAGAAAGTGTTTTATGTATATTCATCATTTAAAGATCTGATTCTTTAAAGGTTTCTCATTTGAGTAAACATACTTGTCTTCAGCTTTTTTAAATTAGGACACTAAGTAATTCAGGGAGGCGCACTGGCTCTTCCAGGCCCCTGGGGTACATTTTGGTGGTGGAGCCTTCTTCATCACCAAATCACTTACAGAGTGGGAGCATAATATGTCCTCAGGTTTGATTCCTAGGATCAGGCCCACACAAGTTGAGAAACAGAGAAAGCATATTGCTACACCCTCTGTCATAAAGCTCCAGCTTTAAAAAAATGTACTCTGCCCTATTCAAGTTTCCTAGTGAGTTCATACAACTTCCAGAACCATCTCATACCCCCAAGCTTTTCTATCACTGTGGGCTCCACTCACTCTTGTGATTGTTTTCCCTCTCCCAGTACTGCTGCATGCTTCACACTTTCCGCTTCACACTTTTCTGATAAGTCAAAACTTACCTGAACCTTGTCCTATTCCTTTATTGTCTTGCTATACAAATTACCTAATTTAATAAAATAATTATAATAGGGAATCAACTGTTACTTCCCTCCAGTATTTTACTGGCAAGACTGTCTGTTGCTAGGAATATTCAAAACATTGAACACCAAGAATACTCTGTCGTTCTTGGAAAATTCTTTCAAATGTCAACACTGATGAGTTATTTTACCCCGAGTGAATCATGGGAGTAACGACCACTTTTACAAAGCACCTGTAATGAAATGGGAGAAAGAAAAACCTAGGCAAAATTTAGATATGTGAAAATGTATTTTTGGCTTTGAAATCTATTGTTAATTTGCACAACATGTTCTGATGGCAGAATAACTTCCTAAATTTGAACTTGAAGTTGACACAGAGAACCAATCTGACACCTCTGTTGCAACCAGCCTATTTTCAACAGTCAGAAAACAAGCTCAAATGAACTTATCTCTGAGTTTTTGGTAGGGTACCACTGAAAGGATGTAACTTTTCCTTTCTTGTGTTTTTGGAGCTCTATGAGGCCATTTCCTGGGAAATGAGTACTTTACTTATAATGAACATGGCAGGCAGATGGATCTCACAGGGATGCTTCAATGTCTGACAGTTTGCAGTTTCTGGAAGAGCTGGAAATTTCTATTTTAAGTGGAGGCTTGGTAAGCAATACTGATAAATGTTTACTAAATTGGTTCAATTACTGCTGATTTTCACATTCTGTTTTTGATTTGAATCTTAAATATTTGACAATTTAAAATGTGGAATTCACAACCAACAAATAAAAAAAATCATCTTTGCAAATTTGTCTAACATTTAAAAAAAGTAATAAACATTTTGAATTTACAGTAAGCACTTATTTCAACATATTGGGCTATTGTCTAAAATGGAAAGAAACTTTTTGTTTATAGGAAATCTTGACTGTATCACTTTCATAATTAAAAAAAAAGGGGGGTGCCCTGGCTGGTGTGGCTCAATGGCTTGAGTGCTGGCCTGCAAACTGAAAGGTTGCCGGTTTGATTCCCAGTCAGGGCACATGCCTGGGTTGCAGGCCAGGTCTTCAGTTGGGGGTGTGTGACAGGCAACCACCAATGGATGTATCGCTCCTTCTCTTTATCCCTCCCTTCCCCTCTCTCAAAAGATAAATAAATAAAATATTTTTAAAAAGTGATATAGTGTTTTAGGTATCTTTGCTAAGAAAAGAACTATAGAGTAATGCTAAAATGGAATGGACTATTTGGGAAGTGATTCTTCAAACTGCAAATGCTTACAGGTAGCAACCTTTTAAAAAAAATAGATTAAGCACAGAATAGGTGCTAAATTTTTTTTTATTTTTTAAAGATTTTAATTTTTTTTAAAGATTTTATTCATTTATTTTTAGAGAGGGGAAGGGAGGGAGAAGGAGAGAGAGAGAAACATCAATGTGTGGTTGCCTCTCATGTGGTCCCCACTGGGGACCTGGCCTGCAACCCAGGCATGTGCCCTGACTGGGAATCGAACCTGCGATGCTTTGGTTCGCAGCCCGCGCTCAATCCACTGAGCTACGCCAGCCAGGGCAGATTTTAATTTTTTAATATTTATTTTTAGAGAGGGGGTAGGGAGAAAGAGAGGGAGAGAAACCTTGATGTGAGAGAGAGATATCAATCAGTTGCCTCTCTTACGTGCCCTGACCATATATCAAACCCTGACTGGGAATCGAACCATTGACCTTTTGATTTGCTGAATGATGCCCAACCAACTGAGGCACACCATGATGGCTGGGGTGACTCAGTGGATTGGGCATTGTTCTGCACCAAAAAGAGCACTGGTTCAGGGCCTCTTTAAAAAAAAATTAATTTAACTTAATTTTTTTAAGAGAGAGAGGCATCATTCTGCTGTTCCACTTATTTATGCATTCATTGGCTGCCTCTTGTATGGGCCCTTACCGGAGATCAAACCTACAACCTTGGTGTATCAGGTAGCATCCTTTTAATGAATTGAGTGGCAACAGGGAACCAACATATCAGTGTGGCTACATAAATTAGATTATTTGCAAAGGCGAAACAAGAAAATAAAAAAGAGATGAGTGAAGATCATGTGTTAGATATTGGTGAATTAAGATGTATTATAAAGATAGTGATTATATTTTTAATAGACATATTTCAGTTCCTGTCCCCTGGAAGCAAACATCAAGACAGATTAGAAGTGCCATAGATTTATTAGGAAGAAGTCCTGTGAATGATAAAAGGGAGAGAACAGGAGAAGTCAGTCTGTGGCGAAAGTCTGACACCTCTAAGAGGAGCAAGCTGAGAACTGAGAATTGATTAGGAAGAGCTTTAGGAGATGGCACAGCTCTGAGAAAGTCTTGGCCCTTCCAACAGGGAGTTGAATGCGAAAAGTATGAATAGAGGAGTCCTGTGTTGGACAAAAATGACCAGGCTTCAGACCCCCAAGCCAACCATGCTCAAGACCCCCAAGCCAACCATGCTCAGTCACTGGCTAAGGGCTGCCTGGGGAGGGTGTGCCTGGGCTTGGAGGCTGTGTGCCCTGACTGGGTATCGAACCGGTGCTCTTTTTGTTTGCAGAATGATGCCCAATCCACTGAGCCACCCCATCAGGCCTGTAGGATACTATGTTGTCTTCTTCATCTTTTTTTTTTAATTAAATTGGTCTTTTTCTTAATGATTTGTAGAAGATGCATATTCATATAAAGAAAGTTAACTTTTTACATATGAGTCCCTAAGTTTTAAAAATTCATGTTCAAAGTGTGTTGGAATCTTTCTATATTAAATCTTAAATTTCTTATTATGAATGTACATACTATAAGGGGAAGAAGGAATTGTATACATCTCAGGTGAGGATTACTAGTTGAAATTTCCTTATTTAATATGATATTTCCCTTTACAACACAGTGACTCAATCTGTAAGGGCATATTAAAATTTTTACAGTGCTGATCCTATGAAATAAAATAATCCTTTTAGTATTTGTCCACTATGTGAGCAAACTTCTTTTCTACTGGATACTTTGTCACTTTCAATAATTTATCTTTTTTCCTGAATGACATTCTTAACAGCATAGGAACAAAGGGAAGCATCAGCAAAGTTGAGCCTTGTGTAACATAGTTCCCAGAGACAGATGCAAAGCTGTAATATTGTCCAGTATTTCAGCAGCAAATAGAACTACTAGTCTATAACATTTATTGAGAAGTTAAGCCCTACTGAACCATGGATACTTTTGTTGGCAACACAGCAGTCATGATCTGCAAAATCTTAAAGCAAATTTTTATTGTAGCACATTAGATAATACTAAGGAGCTTGTTTATTTTTGATCCTGTGATTCTAGATTTAAAAAAACTTAAACTTTCTACACTCAGTGTTTACAAATTAATTTTATTTGCTTTTCAAAGTATTTTTCATTTTGACAAAAAAAGAATAGCAAAAACATTACACATTGAATGGTGCCATCTTCCTATGACGCCAATTTTGAAGAACTCTTTAAAAAACGCTCCTCTTTAGAAAGATGCTTATCTACTTGCAAAGGAACATAACCCCCAGGAGATTTTCTGGATTGTTCCCTGATTTGTAGGATTTTTATACAATTTCCTGCATATGCTCATGCACTCACACCTAATTAGTCATAATTCTTTAGAAAAGGCTTGTTTTAAAGAGGAGCACAACAACTGTTATATCTGTGGAATTTATAAATATCTAGTGTAGGACTTCCTTAGCTTGTCATCTGTTTCCTCATTCCAACAGTTGGAACATGTTAGGCTGTATTTAAAAATGTTGGGTTTGTTTTGCAAATACAGGAAAAACAACATTTCCTAATTTGCTTAGCATGGTGCTCACATAATTTGGAATGATGTCAACTCTAGCTAAGCATTGTTGTGACACGGGGTCGAACAGGTCGTATGTGTGTGTACACCTGTGTGCCTCTGATGGTGGACCGAGTGTATGTAATGTAATAGAAGATTTTATTGCATTTTAAAATATATTTTATTGATTATGCTATTACAGTTGTCCCATTCTCTTTTCTCTCCGTTGTCCCTCTCCACCTGGTACCCCCTGCTACCAGAACAAATGTTTCTTCTTTAACTTCTTGGTTGTTGTATTTCCACACAGTTTGATTTTCTGGCAGTTCTGGTTGTTTTTTGTTTTTAAATTGATTGTTTCCTTCTTTTGGTTGTGCGAGGAGGCGAAGCATATCTACCTACATCTCCATCTTGGCCAGAACTCCCGTAATAGAAGATTTTGGAAAAATAGTATGAAAGTCAATTCATTCTTTAAACATTTGCAACTAACAGAGAGAAACTGAATTAAAGTGGACACATCAGGTGCTATTAAATACATTTCCTTTTCTTTAGCCATGGCTTAACTTATTTACCTTAAATGAACAAGTGATGGTGTTTTTTTTGTTGTTGTTGTTCTTTAAGTCCTTGAATTAGGCCCTGGCTGGGTAGCTCCGTTGGTTAGAGTGTCATGCCGGTACGCCAAGATTTCTAGCTTGGTCTCCGGTCAGGGCACATGCAAGAAGCAGCCAATGAGTGCATGAAGAACAACAGGTCAGTGTTTCTTTCTCTTTCTCTCTCCCCTCCTCTCTCTCTCCCAAATCAGTTAATCAATCCTCAAGTTAATCCTCATAAAAATATGGCTAATATGAATAGCCATATTTTTAATTGAAGAATGGTATTTCCCAAAATGGTGTTAAGGTGAGTTACACATTAGTACAGTCTTTTAAATACTTAATAGTTGCTTATCATCGTTTATATCACAACTATACTAAAAACAATTGTATAGATCTAGCTCAAAATTCTATTCTAGCCCTGACCAGTGTGGCTCGGTTGGTTGGGTGTCCTCCCGCAAAGGCCAGGATGCAGTAATTGAGAGGCATCTAGTAGGGGATGAGGTTAGAGAGGCAGGCCTTATGGCCTTGCGGTCCATGGGAAGGAGCATGTTGCTACTCCCTTTTCAATGTTTGGCTTTGGGCTGGTTCAGGCAGGGAAGCTACACTGTCTCCCTGGCTATTCACTGGCCTTACCTCACGCCGCTCTCTCCCTGCTTCCTCCTCCCTGGCTACACTGGCCTTCTGGCTCTTCTTGGATTATGTCAAGCTCTTTCTGCCCTTAGGTCTTCACATTTCTTATTTGATCAGCCTGGAAAAAAACAAAAACAAAAACACTATGTCTCTACATAATGATGTGGCTCCCTCCTTCACATCATTCTGGTCTCTGCTTAAAGCCATCTCCTCATACAGCCTATCTAAAAATGCTTCACCCCTTCACTGGCTGGTGTTGCTCAGTGGGGTGAGCATCAGCCTGTGAACCAAAAGGTCGCTGCTTTGATTCTCAGCTAGGGGCATGTGAGAGGCAACTGATTGATGTCTATCGCTCACATCATTGATGTTTCTTTCCCTCTCTTTCTCCCTCCCTTCTCCTCCAAATAAATAAATAAATAAATACATAAATAAATAAACACAATCTTTAAAAAAAATAAAAATGTTTCACTTGTACCGACACATCATGTCTGTTTTCCAATCTCTGGGGATGCTCTATATCTCTCTTTTGCTTTAGTTTTTTCTTCAGAGTATTGCTACCAGAATTTGAAATGTTCTTGTTTATATGCTGTCAGCCCCACTAGAATGTAAATAGGACATGAGGACATGGATTTTGACTGTGCTGTACACCATTGTATCCCTAGTGCCTAGGACACTGACGGGGGGTCCAACCTTTTGGTGTCTCTGGGCCACAGTGGAGGAAGTAGAGTTGTCTTGGGCCACACATTAAATACACAAACACTAACAAAAACTGATGAGCAAAAAAAAGGTTTTAAGTAAATTTACAGTTTTGTGTTGGGCCTCATGCATTGCCACCCTGGGCTGTGGGTTGGATGCCCCTGGGAGCACATAGTGGGTGATTTAATTTGTTATCCATGGAACATCTTACCCAAAGCTTAGTGGCTAAAAACAGCAAGGATTTATTATCTTACAGTGTTAATGGATCAGGAATTCAGGATGGGCTAAGCGGGGATGTTGTGGCTCAGGGTCTGTAAGGTGTTTCAGTGTTGGCCAGGGCTTCAGTCATCTGAAAGCTTGAGTTAAGGCTGCTGGCCAGAGGCCTCACTTCCTTCATTTCTCCATTGGGCTGCTATCAACCTAGAAGCTGGAAAGTGATGAGTGAGAGAGACTGATCTGGGCAGAAGCCCTCGTACCTTCTTATGACCTAGTGTCTGAAGTTACACACTATTATTTCTGCTCCATTCTATGTGTTAAAGATAAGTCACTAAGTCCAGCCCACACTCAGACGGGGGAAACTAGAGTCCACTTCTTGAAGGGAGAAGTTTCCAAGAATTTGTGGACACATTAAAAAACTAACACAGAAATCAATTAATATTTGTTGAATGGAAGGATGCATAAATTGGGTTATATGTTTATATAATCCTTCTGGATGCTGTGTGGAGAATGGACTATAGGGGGCAAGAACAGAAAAAAAACAAGGTTGATGATGATGGTGATGATTTGTTAATTCAACATTTGTTAATTCATTTTCTGTGCCAGGAACTGGCCCAAGTTCTTTACAGCCATTAACTCATTAATCCTCAGAACAAACTTATGATATATATTTCATTCTGTTTTCCTTATTTTACAGATGAGGAAAACAAGGCAGAGACTTTAAGGAACCACAGTGTAGGCAAAAGAAGATCTAATGCTACAGTTAATACCAGCTCTGGCTGGGAAGATTTCAAATGCCTGCATGTTCTCTAATTGGTGATCCCAACTCAGAACACCCTTGAGCATAAGGTATTAACAGGATTCTCTAAATTTGTTGAAAATAATGCCACGGACATACAAGTAATATACTCATAAATATGTACTATAGATTCTAAGTTTATTCCAATGATATTATAGAATTCCATGATTTATCTACTCTCCTTTTTTTTCAATAATAAAAGTATACTGCTATTATGAGGATAAAACCGTGGGTTTTTTAATTTTTATTTTAAATATTTTTGGAGCAACAATAGACTTATAAACTTAAGGATAATCATGAGCATTTTTAATATTTTGTGGATTTTATGAAAAATTTTATTTCTGTTTTTCAGTTATTTGAATAAGTATATCTTTAACCTCAAAACTTAGTGTAGTGCTGTCAAGCAACTGAATCTTTTTTATTCTGAACCTAGATGGTTCATATATATGATTTACTATATCAATTATATAAGAACTACATTAACATACCATTATTTTACTTCACTAAATAATTTATTTTAAATAAAATAAACTATATGTCGACAAAGTAGGTTCTCCTTTATGCAGTTTTGAAATATTCTACTGTTTGTCATGCAAAGAATGAGTCAATTTTCTTCTTCATTTTGAATGAAATTCTGTAGTCTGATTACAGATCAAAAATGACCTTTACATTGCAATTCTAGTATGCTGATTTAAAAACAATGCTTGTTTAGAATTTATTGCATATTTTATTTAATTTTACTGCAATGTGAACTAGCCATTGACGCGGATACTGGCCCGCAGTGTTCGTGGAGTTATGGATGAGATCTGAGACAAATTCACATGGACCACCGAGTCCTGTGGAGGAAAAGGGGTGGCGCAGCCACTCTTTCAAGAGGAGGGCACCCTGACCCTTGCCTGGACAGGCTTTCATTGGATTCAATTTGCATAGGAATGCAGGGTGTACACGTAAAGCTCATCAATGGTCAGGCAGAAATGATTAAACAATACATAACATTTGAAGAACTCTGAGGGCCTATTTTGAGTCAGGGGCCATAAAACTTTGGGGAACAAACTCACTTCCTGCTTGTACCCTTATCATTGAGGATATTAGCAAAATAGGTTTCATAGGATTTTATGCATTCCTTCTTAGGCCTGATTGCTCTAGGGAACCCGCCCTTTCCAGCACAGGGCCAAACCCACCTCCAGCATTGTTTCAGGCTTAAGGCATTATTTCAAGCTTAAGTCAGGCTGAGGAAGTAAGGCAGCCAAGAGATTAGGAGACTTCTTGCAGACAAAATGAGAAGACTCAAGCTATGTCAAAGCCAAGGAGCTAGGGTCCATCATCCCCTTTTTCTATAGTCCCCCACGTCCTTCCCTGAGGGTCCCTTCATGATCTTTCCTGTCTTACGTCATCTCTCCCTTGAGGAATCTTACCTGTTATTGGCTAACCGATCAAGCATTGGGGGCCAGGCAGGGTGAAGAAAAAGGAGCAGAGGCGGTGCCCCTGCCAGGGAGATAAGCTTTGTCTCCTTAGTGGCTTATGGTCTCAAGGTCATTCACTCAGCCTTAGCCCTGGTGGGGTTACAGCTCCTGAAATACAGCAGGGCAGTTCCAACAAACCATACTCTACATAGGGAACTACATCATTTGTATTTTTGCTTTCACATTTGATTGCTTCCCCCATAATCTCATAGGCCTTCCAATGACAGCCCTCTTTTTCCCTTTTCCTTTTTTCTGCAAACGTGTTTTACCCTATTGCTGTGTTAATCCCAATAGCAATTTTAGGAATAAGTTTCCTCCATTATTTATTTCAAAGATATGAACAGGTGCCTCTGCTACTCAAAAAAAAAAAAAATTAACTATGAAGACTGAAAAGACTTTAACTGGGATCAGTGTTTTAAGAAATGAACAAGATGTACCACAGCATTAATCTCCTGCATATCTAATGACATCCATAATCATTCTGATACTAGTAATTTAGACATATGGGTAGGTAGTGAGCAGGTGACATAATACCTATACTCATATTTATTGAAGAAAATTTAAACATTTGGGGGGTTACTGGGGATAAGAGAAATGTGAACTAGGTCTGAGCAGAAATTCCAGTTGATATTTTATTATTAACTGAGAGGAATCCAGACAGTTGGGATTCTCTGTTTTCTCTTTGGGGATACTACTAGGATAGACTTCAGAATTTTTTGCATTTAGGGAAAGACAATTTTCTTCCTTCAAGGAAAACTGCCCCTTTCAAAGTAGAGTAACAACTAAAAAGGATGGTCCAGACATAAAACTGAATGTAGTAAAACGGAAGAAGAAAGGGTTAAGCATGAGAGTGACTAATTCCTCCTTTCAGTCTAAAAAGAGAAGATGAAGGCAAACAGAAGGGAAATTTTGAGGAAAGACAAGTGCTTCCTTTCATAGCTCAAGTCTTCCCCTTCTCTCCCTGCCTCCTGTGGCTGATCTGGAAGGGGACATAAACTGAGCAATGTGGCCCTAAATATCTTCTCCAGTTAGCCTGAAATTTTACTAATTAGGCATTCTTTTCTTTAAAGATTTTATTTATTTATTTTTAGAGAGAGGGGAAGGGAGTAAGAATGAGAGGGAGAGAAACATCAATGTGTGGTTGCCTCTCACATGGCTCCCACTGGGGACCTGGCCCGCAACCCAGGCATGTGTCCTGACTGGGAATTGAACAGGCGACCCTTTTGTTTGCAGCCAGGGCTCAGTCCACTGAGCTACACCAGTCAGGGCAACATTCTTAAACATTTAGATTCACCTAACTTTTACATTGAGCTTGCCATATATTGAATTTGCATAAACTACCTCATTTAATCCTCAGCTTCTTTGCAATGTAGGCATTATTATATCAAATTCAAAGATGGGGAAAAACTCTTAGGGAGCTATGACATGTGCCCAAAGTCACATAGATAATGGAGCAGTCTGCTGATTTCTCCTTGTTCAGTCTCCTTCCACCACTTCTCAGGAGTGTCAAAGGATAAAAATAGAAGCCTAAAATCAACAGGGCCGTTGCTTGGAGCATGCAGGAGTCACACGGCGGAAACCACTGATTTGTATGTTTATTATGACACTTTTCAGACATACGGCAGAAAAGGGTTCCATTAACAAAACTAATGTACTAAGACAATTTTCTGACAGATGGAAGCAAAGCATCATGAGAAGTGCCTTTTCTAATTTCAACAAAGACTTTGGGCTATTGGCTGCTTTGGCTATTTTGAAACAAAATTTTAAAGAATGTTTTAAATAGCAAATTTCCCTAAGACTAAACTTGAAGTTTCTTGGGGAGTGGGTATTTTGATCAAGGAAAGAAGTAATTTGGCTGTTAAGGATCTCTGGATGCTAGGTGGGAATTGGAGAGTCACAGGGTGGGGCGCCATTGGTAGCCAGAGCCTAATCTGGAGCGGTTCTAAGGGAGTGTCATTGAACAGAGGAAGGAGAAGACTAGGTATGTAGGGGGAATGTAATATAAGGGGCATCACAAGTACATAGGAGCAGAGCACTAAGAAAGAAAGGAATGTCAACATAAAGCTGTCCAGCCTTGACCGGTGTAGCTCAGTTGGTTGGGTGTCACCCAGCAAAGCAAAAGGTTGAGGGTTTGATTCCAGGTCAGGGCACATGCCTGGGTTGCTGCTTCCATTCCCAGATGGAGCATGCATAGAAGCAGCTGATCAATGTTTCTCTCTCACATCAATGTGTCTCTCCCTCTTTTTCTCCCTCTCTCTAAAAATAAATAAATAAAATCTTTAAAAGAAATAATGTTAAAACCTGTAGAAAATTTTTGTAAGAGTTTGTTAGAGTTTATTTGAGCCGAACAGAGAATACTCCTGGAAGCGAGGTTTGAATGGACTGAGAAAAATGCTTCTCAGATGACAGTTTGCAGTTTCTTTCATACATTTGGAATTAAGGACGATTACATAAATGTGGGAGAAGCAGGGCAGGGAAATCTTTGTGACTGGATTATAGGACAGTTAACAAGATTATATGTCCTCTTAAGGGTGGCATTTGAAAGTTGAGTTAACCTAGATGCACAGAAACAATGAACAAGGCCTGCTCAACACAAAGATAATCTTTTATCAGGACACTTATAGTCCTGAGGTATGAATGCCCACCAATACCTGCCAAGTTAGGAATTTATCATCAGATCACCCTGTGAGCTTACTTTGCTTAGATTTATTATAGAGTCCCTTGCCCTGGCAGGGTAGTTCAGTTGGTTAGAGCATCATCCAAAATACCCCAAGGTTGTGGGTTCCATCCCTGGTCAGGGAACATACAAGAATCAACCAATGAATGCATCAGTAAGTGAAACAATAAATTGATACTTTTGTCTCTTTCTCTCCCTTCTTTTCTCCCTCCCTCTCTAAAATCAATCAATAAAAAAATTGATTATAGGGCCCCTTTTGTTTGTCCATAGGAGAGTACCAATTCAAACCTCACAGCTTTATCTAGGCTCACTCTGTTGTCTGTTCTGAAAGTCTCAAAAGCAGCTATCCTCAGGTTGTTCCCCTGCCTCATTCACACTAGGGCCCTTGGAGCATTTCCCTGCCTTTTGTCCTTTAGAAGAGCCTGATGGACACATGCAGAATAGGCTGTGATGTCACACGAAGACAGAATTTTTTCTTAAATGCTTGAAATGTCACTAACCCAGAGGAATCTAGGGTTTTTGTACCAGGCAGAGTTTTTGTGGTAGTTGTGTTTTGTTGCAGTTGTTAACTGCCTAGGCATGGCTGAACACCTCACTTTTGTTGGGTGAGCACAGATTCTCCTGGTTGATCCTTGCATACTTCTCTATGCATCCCACTGTGACACATGAGCTCAGAAAGAAGGGATGGGTAATTTACTACCTGGAGGAAGGCAGTCAATACTGAATATGGAGGGACTGGACTGTTTCCCTAGCTCAGGTGTAAAGAAAGAAAAGGAGGAATTTGGAGCTCAATCAGGGAGTTCCTATTTTTGGGAACATAGTCATTTTAATGAATCGGGTGGGATGATTGAGGTAGGGCGAATAGACCTGTCGAGTCATGGGTAGAGAATGAAACTCATTCTCTGTGCTCACTTATCTGAACCTCTGCTCTCCTGATGAACTTGAGAATTATAAAATTCTACTTTCCTCCCAGAGCTTGATATTTGTCATAGCCATGATCTGATGTTGACACCTGTCAGGAAAATAATCTTCAATTTGAACTCTTTCTAAAGGGAATTATAATCTCCTTTATGACTACTTGTTTTATAAAAACATTTTCAAGAGTGCGTTTAGTAAAAATCTTTGATTTAGGGGTAGATGCTTAAGGCCGCACAGTTTGGTTATAAATTCAGCTTCCTCATTTACTGTGTAACTTGGACGAGTTTCTTAATCTCTCTGTGCTTCAATCCCCTCACCTCTAAAATGAGAATTGTGGTAGTTACCCTTGAGTTATTAAATGAAAACATTCAGAGAAGTGTCTGGCAGTTGGTAGGACCTAAAAATATTTGTGGGGTGCATGAATATCACTTAGGGATGACATGTTAAGTCAAAGCTTTTTGGACTTTGAAGGATGGTTGGGATTTCAATGAAGGAGGGCAATGCTGATGAAAGAAATGGTATTCGCATGGAGAAGTAAAGGCTGTCACTGGGGAAAGAGAAAAACCACATTTTTAGTGGGTTAATAGGGTGTATAGGAAAAAGTGGTTAAAAAGGTTTTATGGACTCTAACTGTAATGTGCCTTCACAGCCAAACTAAGAAATACAGACATTTTTAGTAGGTGAAACAGTGTGACAATGTGTGAGCACAGAAATATCCAGATCAAAACAAGATGGGTGGTTATTTTATTTGCCTGTTTTGCATTTCCTTAAGTTTATTTTTTCTAACATAAAAACTATGCGAGTTTGTTATATTGCACTGTAAGTTCATTTCACTCCTAACATTTGGAATTAAAGTCCTGAAACTCCAGAGACAAAGGACAACCTAAACCCTGGGGGCGCAGGCAGGCCGTTTCACTCCATGAGCTGATGCTGTGGGTGACAATTCAATCCAACCTGGAGGAGAGTCTTACATTTTGGCAAAACCTATGGAAATAATGTGCCAAGAATTTTAAGGGTTCTCCAATCATGGCAACATTATTTGGGTGACAGATGAGTGAGTGCGTTGGTGTTGTAGACAAAAAAGGGGCCACACACTAAACCTGACAAGCTCAAGGGAGCTTGCAGGGCAGGTGTCACAAACTCAGAGACCTAAAGTGACCACGTAAGATGGCCTCAAATTAGAACTTCCTAACTAAAAGTAAGTCATGGCGGGTAGTCATGTCCTCAGCTAGTATCTTCCTTGACAAAGGTCAGTTTTTACCTTAAGTGAGCCTGTCATTGTCTTTTTGCATCTACCATAACATACTTTTGGAATGTCAGGGTAATTTCCTTTTTCCAGACCCTTCAGGGATAATCTCCCACCAGAGCAGGAGACACAGAGCCCCTCATTATGTAGTTATTCTGTTGATTGTTATCTGTTAACTATCCTGTACCCACCAATGTAAAAGAAGTATGTTTCTGTTTCACTTTTTATCCAATCCCAGAAATTTCTTAGCTTTGCTTTCTACTGGCTCCCTAATCTATCACCAACGGATTTCATGTAACCCTCTTATATCTTTTGATTCTAATGTAAAAAATAAGGTGCAAAACTGCTATTTTCCCACTTTGTTGAGATTTTGCTTCTTGGCAATTGGCATCAGTTTGGCTTAAATAAAT
The DNA here is from genome assembly GCA_028533065.1 of Trachops cirrhosus. NCBI lineage: Eukaryota > Metazoa > Chordata > Mammalia > Chiroptera > Phyllostomidae > Trachops > Trachops cirrhosus. The sequence goes on along the minus strand of CM052543.1, from coordinate 19,324,547 downwards.
GCATAAAAATTCTTACAGGTTTGGACGTTTCTTACTTTGACATTATCTTCACTGTTTTGGAGAAACTAAAGACTTAACTGAGGGCTCTAGAAAAACTGAGTTTCTAGGAAGAAACTGAGTAGTGATTGCTAGATTCCTTCTTAAGATGATTAATCTAGAAAAGCCAGCATGCTATAATCTTCATAAACTTTCTTTTATAAAAAGTATATTTTATTGATTATGCTTTTACAGTTGTCCCATTTTTTCTCCCCTTTATTCCCCCTCCACCCTGCACCTCTCTCCCCCCAGCATTCTCTCCACCTTAGTTCATGTCCATGGGTTGTACATATAAGTTCTTTGATTCTCCATTTCCTATACTGTTCTTAACCTCCCCTCCCCCATGTAGTTTGTGCCTACCAATCATGCTTCTTATTCTCTGAACCTTTTCCCCCATCCCCATTCCCCACCCTTCCTCCCTGCTGGTCTCCCTCCCTGTGATCTCAGTTTCTGTGATTCTGTTCCTGTTTTAGTTGTTTGCTCAGTTTGTTTTCATCTTTTTAGGTTCAGTTGTTGATAGTTGTGAGTTTGTTGTCATTTTACTGTCCACAGTTTTGATCTTCTTCTTTTTCTTAGGTAAGTCCCTTTAACATTTCATAAAATAAGGGCTTGGTGATGATGAACTCCTTTAATTTGACCTTATCTGGGAAGCACTTTATCTGCCCTCCCATTCTAAATGCCAACTTTGCTGGATAGAGCAATCTGGGATGTAGGTCCTTGTCTTTCATGACTTGGAATACTTCTTTCCATCCCCCCTTGCTTGTAAGGTCTCTTTTGAGAAATCAGTTGACAGTCTGATGGGAACTCCTTTGTAGGTTACTATCCGCTTATCTCTTGCTGTTTCTAGGATTCTCTCCTTCATTTTTACCTTGGGTAATGTAATTATGATGTGCCTTGGTGTGTTCCTCCTTGGATCCAACTTCTTTGGGACTCTCTGGGCTTCCTGGACTTCCTAAAAGTCTATTTCCTTTGCCAGATTGGGGAAGTTCTCCTTTAT
>CM052543.1:19275228-19323014 GCA_028533065.1 Trachops cirrhosus | reverse complement strand
CATTCTTTTCTGGTTGTATATTTTTTTCTTCCTTCTGGTCCACTCCAATGATGTGAGACCCATCTTTCATTCCATCACTATGGGTTCCCTATGCATCTTTCTTCATTAAACTTATTGTAGCCTGCATTTTTTCATCTAATTTGCGACCAAAATCAACCAATTCTGTGAGTATCCTGATCACCAGTGCTTTGAACTGTGCATCTGATAGGTTGGCTATCTCTTGGTCACTTAAAAGGATGGGTTCTGGGGCTTTCAATTCTTCTTCTGTTTGAGCCATCTTTTTGCTGTTTTTTGTTTTTGTTTTTGTTTTCTTTGTTGTTGTTTTTTGGTCTTGTCGAGCTCCTGTAGTGAGGGGCAGGGCCTTAGGAGTTCACCAGGGCAGGCACCCCAGTTGCGGGGTAGTGACTCTGTCTGTATGTGGGGGTGGGGTCTGAGGAGGAACAATGGTGCTTGCTCTGCTCTCTGTAGGACCCCAGACCCTTCCTCCGCTCTCCAAAAGCCAAGTGGGCCCCTCCGGCACCAACTCTGGTGTGGGTGGGCCTGTGCACCCTGTGGGTCCTTCCTTTTCAGTCAGTGACCCAAAGCTCTATTTCCTAGTGCTGGGACCCTGAGCTGCGCGCAGTGCCTTGCTTCACAATGGCCGCCTTGCTGGGTCTGCTGGTCGCCACCCCCTGGCCAGTGCCCACCAGCCACCGCCACTTGTGTGCCCAGGGTCTGCCCGCTGCGGACTTGGCGTGCTGCCCCAGTTGCTCAGCTCTCTGCTCTGCGTCCCTCACCCGGCCCAACTCTGCCCCTCCTACCGGTCTGGATGAAAGTGTCTATTTTTAAATCCTTGGGTATCCGACTTCCATACACTTCAATTCTCTGTCAGTTCTGGTTGTTATTTTGTTTCTATATTGTTGTTGTCCCTATCTTGTTGTGCGAGGAGGCACAGTGCGTCTACCTATGCCTCCATCTTGGCCGGAAGTCCTCAGCTGATAGTCTTATGGGCACTCCTTTGTGGGTAACTGTCCCCTTTTCTCTTGCTCCTTTTAAGATTCTCTTCTTGTGTTTTATCTTGGGTAACTTAATTATGATGTGTTTGGTATGCTCCTCCTTGGGTCCAACTTTTTTGGGACTCTCTGAGATTCCTGGACTGAAAGGAAAATTTTAAAAATACAAAAAAGTGAAAAATAGATGGTGCCTGTTAGGGTGGTCGGTGCTGCAGGCTGTGAAAAAATTCAGAAAGACAAGAAAGTGTAGTGAATAAAGTTTTTATTCATTCTCTGAGTAAGGAGAGGGGCATGATATGGAGAGATATACTAGCATTGAGGGGTCAGGGCTTTGAACTTTTATTGGCTTATAATTGGATTTAAAAAGGGTGAGGGTTTCTGTTGTGTGGCCTCTGGGCTGTTGGGGTGTTGTAACACCAGGTTGCAATTTGTTCCAATGGATCTTCCACCCATGGCTGTAGGGGGCGGTTAGTTGCTTCCTTGTTTTCCAGTGATTTCCAGTCCTGGGGACATAAACTCAGGAGAGTTTATGGCAGTGACCTTTAATACGGTCATAGACCTGCTAGGCAAATTGTGCCACAATACCATATAGGGCCAACTTTATCCTTTCAGTTCCCTCACTCAAAACCAATAGCTTCCTTGGTCATATTGTGCCTCTCCGAAATCCTTCACTAGCTTTGTAAGAGGGGGCAGCCAGGGGAATTTGTAATGGAGTCCAGAACTCAGGGTGTCCAGGAAATATTAAAAATATGGGATATCCTCACCACCACAAGTCTAAATTGGGGGATGGGACACATGGAGCAGGGCTATTGAGAGTTCTTTTGCATGGCAACAGTTTTGCAAATAACCTCAGGAATGGTCATATAACATATCTATAACCTTTAACTGGTCTCATGGGTATGTTAAATGGCTGTGGCCATGCTTTGAGCCAGGGCAATGGGAGTGACTTCCACCCAGGATGTAACTGGGAGGCAACTCCCCCTGGTTACAGAGTCTTCGTAAGAGGTTGGAGATGATTGGCTCCACACTACAGGGCCACGCCTGCCCAGACTTACTATAGCAGCCCAGTAAAGCTGGAAAAATATGGGAATGCTGGTAAGTATAGCCGATTGTAAGAGGAGTTGGAAATGGGGCTGCTGAGGAAGATTGGGGCTGGGATTTAAACCCAGGCACAGCAGCCATGACAGAAGAATCATGCTGCTTTAGTAGAGAGGAAACACGTGGCTCTGGCAGAGAAGAACCATGTGGCTTTAGCAGGGGAGAACCACATGGCTTTGGGTCTCTCTTTGCCATGCAGCTTAGGAAGCTGGAAGGCAAGATGTAGCAGCGATGCAGAGCTCTCTCTTAGCAGTTTGGAAGAATGCAGGGGAGATGCTGCGGGAAGGAAAGGGGTGAAAGGACTCTCGCTGGTGGGCCAGGAGAAGGTGCCATGTGGGTTTGGATTAAGAAGTTGAGATCCTGGTGACACAGCTGATGGTGCTGGGAACCGAGGGAGGCCTGCCAGCTGAGCACGGATTACTGGGAAGAGCCAGGGGCTACCTGAACCATGGACTTCTATTTCTTTTCCTGAGATATGGTTCCTTGGACTGGGCAAAGGGGGGAAGGAAGGAATGTGTGTTTGTGTGTGTTTTAAGGGACTTTGGGATTTTAATGAAGACATTAAGTCATTACTCTTAAGTCTGTATAATTTTTGAATAAATAATTCCTTTCCTTTTTACCAATCTCTGGCATGGTGAACTATAATTCCCTGGCAGCGGGCAAGGCGAACCTAGTACAGGGGGACCCCAGGTGAAAGGAGGGTCCATTTGGTAACATTGTGCAATCCCTTCTCTGGTGGCCAGTCAAGGAAAATCATGGGAGACCACATGCACAGTAGCTTTAAAGTAATACAGCTACTTGCACATGTGCAATAAAACCCTGCCAAAACTAGCCAGGAAGGATCCGCCCTGCAAGAATAGAGTCCCCCCAGCCCATGAGGTCAATCTCTGCTTGGACTTGGTGCTCCCATGTTCTCTGCTATAAACTCTGTGTGTTCTGTTCAATTCTTTGTCCCCAACACCAAGAACTTGGTTACCTGTGCCTACCTGTGACAGCTTCCTTTGCTGGTTGAATAAATTTCTAAACCTCAGTCTGACCTTTGCTTCTCCCTCTACCCTCATCTGCTTTGATTTATCCTCACTCTGACTATAAAAACTGAGACTCTCAAAATTTCTACTCTCTATGGCCTTTTTCTCTACATGGTTTTTGCATCTTGCATTTAAAAAAAGAACTTAAGACTATGAAAAAACTTTCCTTTTTTTTTTCAAAATATAAGACAAAGTTTATTTAGAAAGTTACAGAGGCAAAGAAAGGTGCTTGGAGCTTGGGATAAAGGTAAAGGTAAGATACCTGGGGGGGAAGCAGAGGGGGATGGGAAAGACTCAGGCCTGCTCTTGGGAGGGAGGAAGGACATCAACATTTTTTTTTTTTTTTACAAACTTCATGAAATGGCTAAATCAGGAGGTTTGATAAGTTTCCTGGATGTTGGTATTCAGAATGGATTAAAAAGGAAAGAGGTAGGAGATAAAGAGATTAAGCTGAGAGACAATAGGTAAAGAAGAGGACTTGAATTAATAGTATTTACTTATTTAGCAACGTTTACTAAAGACAACTATAAATCAGTCACTCTCTTAGGCACTGGCAATGCAATGGTTAAGAAAACGATGATGACAGAAACCCTTCCTGGAATTTACATGTCTCATGTGTCTCAAATACCAACGTCAGGGAGCAGGGACAGAAAGGGGAAAAAAAAAAAACTTTCCCATTTTCAGCTTCTTCATAGATATAGTAATGCCACCTAACAGGAGAATGGAAACCTTCAGTTAGAGGTGATGCAGAGAAATGCTTTGCAAAAATTCTGAAAATTTGAAGTTCTAGTGGAATATTTTTCCTGTTTAACTTATTTTCTATCACTGTAACTTTCTCCTTTTGAGGAATGTTTTCATCCTTTTTTTTTTTGTTCTTTTCGCTATTGTTTTAAAATCAAAAGTAAAAAATACTAAGGAAAAAGGAATGGTTACCATGCTGCTGTCTCTCTGAGGGACACTCATTGTTTTTCCATTTTGGAAGACGGTTCAGCTGGGTATCCTCCTTAACTTGAAGAAAACAACTGCTACTTGAAAATTTTATTTCCAACTGTCTGCCTTTCCAATTTCCAACTGCACGCTTTTCTCTTTTAAAGGGACCTTCTAAAATACTCCCAGTTCGTAAAACAGCAGAGAGTAAATGTTTGGTATTAAATATGCAGCAATTCACCACTCCCTTTGCCCTACCCCAGTTACTGCAATAGAAAATATCTGGGCATAAATAGGTATGTGGTAGATTCAATCCTCCTAGAGAACATTATGAGGGGAACAAAGGGCATTTGCATTGCTCAGAGAAAGGTGTTCAGTCCCCAAAAGTTAAACATTAATTCAGAACAAAAGGAAACAGTATTAAAAAAAATATCCACAAGGAACAAAAAACCTCAGGATGAAAGGTACTTAGGTCGGTCTCCTAAGGAAAAGGGAAGAAGGAGTCCAGACCAGGGCTTTGCTGTATAACCTTGGGCAGGTCACATAAACTTCTTTGAACCCCTGTCGTAACTTAAGAGTTTGGATCAAAGATCTCTATATTTTCTTTCATCTCTAAAATTCTATCGTTCTGTGATTACGTTGTTTGAGACGTGCCGTTCTGTTGATTTCCCTGTTTCCGGGAGGGAGGTAACTAATCCTTGGTAGTGGAATTGACAACGTGATGGAGACTTATCCACGCAGAGGCGGGTTACCTTCACATTTACAGGTGTTTGGATCCTCGAGACACTCTTGGAAATTTTCCCAGAGGGCCTTTCTCCTGTTCTTTAACCTGACCTTAAAATTCTCTTGATTCTTTGGGACGGGAGAGCGGGAAGGACCTATGTTAGATTGGAATTGTCCACTTGACTAACCATTTCCCCTTTCCTTATTTTTGAACCTTAAAAGAAAAAAACGCCAAAAAAACCCAAACAAACAAAAAAACAAAAACAGATCCTAAAAGGGTGAAAGGGGAAACTATGATTACAGGATCTTGAAAGGCTTGCCAAAACCCTGCTCTCGCATTACCATCCTTTGGTGGTTAGGATCTTTTTAAAAATACATATTTTTGGCTGAGTGGGCCTAAGGAAGCGAAGTTTGGAACAGCAGAGGGGGGGCTGGCAGATGCTTCTTTTGCAGGACGGGTGATGTGAGGGAGCGCCGGGTGGGATCCCAGCCCGCCGCCAGGCGGGCTCCGAGCTACGAGGGCGCGGCTGTGAGCGAGCTGGCGGGCGGGCCCCGGGGAGGAGCTTCACGGAAGCGCTGCGGCCTGAGCCGAGCGGGGCCGCCCGGCTCAGCACACCCCGGCAGGCGGTGGCGCTGCGGAGGCGGCTGCTGAGGCCGGCGGGCGCGGAGGAGGGGCCCGAGACTGGGGCGGCTGGCGGTAGCTGCCTCAGTGACGACTGCCGGCAGCGCGGCGATCAGAGGAGACCAAGCGGCGGGCCGTGGTCTTCGTCTCTCCCGGCAGTCTTCCTTCCCTTCCTCTCTCGGCAGGGGCGCCAGGAATGGGCCCCAACTGCCGCGGGCCCCACACCCTGCGCCTCCCGTAGGCCCCAGCAGTCGGAGGGTGGCTGGCTGGCCTCTCATCACCCTTCGCCCCAGCCAAGCCCAGCCAAGCCGTCCCCACCCCAAATCCCCGGGAAGAAGATGAGGGAGACGGGCCCGGAACTCAGCAGCCAGAGCAGCAGCAGCAGCAGCAGCAGCGGTCGGGGGAGGGTGTTTCGCCGTTTCCTCTTAGCCGCCAGGACAAGATGGCAGCGGCCGCGGAGAGGGGCTGAGCCCGGGCTGGGTGGTGCCGCCTGCTGAAGCGCCTGGCTCCCTGTCCTCGGCACTGCCCCGCACCCCACCCCGGACATGCTCAGGGCTGCGGCTGCCCGAAGAGGGGAGAGCGCAGGCCTCTAGGAAGGTAAGGGAGCAGGGCGAGGGGTGGGGGCACTAGCTCATTCGAGGGGCCAGTACGGTGGGGCTAGGGGCGCCCCTTATTGGGATCCCCGCCGGGCGACACTCCCGGGGCAGTGCGTACTCGTCACTGGTTCTGTAGCCCCATCTCTGCGCCCTCCTGCTGCGCGCTTTCGCACTGGCCCCGCCGGGTGGCGAGTCCAGGCGTCTCCCTGGGGGCTGGTGCGGCCCCAGGCCGGAGGCCGCCGGACGCGGGGCCGCGCGTGGTTCCTGCGCGCGGTGGCGCAGCCTCCGGGAAGCAGCTCTTGGGCCGAGCCTCTCCTTGCCAAGGTTGCGCAACGGCTTTTCCCAGCAACCGAAGTTTTGTTTAGTCTCACAGGGTGCTTCTTCCCCCATCGCAGCCATAGGCCGTCACTACGGATACCTCTTGTCTTTCATTAAGGGGAACAAACACAAACACAGGCACGCACGCAACTGGAGCGCCCCAGCCGATGGCTGTGTCCCTGGCTTTGTGGCCCAGTCACCGGCGTCGCCGAGCGGAGGGTTTGGAGGGTGTCAACTCCTGGGACGTGAGTGCGTGTGATTGTTGGGGAGGAGAAATGTGATCCGCCGCTTCGCGTCCCCTGTCGCGGCCCGAGGAAGGCGTGGCGGCCGCGCGGCGGGGCTGTTGCCCCGGCATCTCTCGTTACGGTGGTGGTGGCGGCGGCCGTCGCCTTCCCTTCGCTGCGCTGGGAGAACTCGTGGAAGGACCTGGGATGAGAATGACTGTTTTCCCGTAGGGAGGGAGAAGTCTGTTTTAAAATGGTATGTTCAGCGAACCCCGTTTCCCAGTCTTATTTCTGTTTGAGTAATTGCTCAAAAGGGTGTGTGTGTGTGTGTGTGTGTGTGTGTGTGTGTGTGTGTGTGTGTGTAAATTACCTTGGACCTGTTACAAAGTAGTCCTAACACGTTCAGTCCTTGAACCGTGTTTTCACAACCTCTTGCTGCCCTGGTTAGAATTTATTTTCCACCTGTCAGTTCGCTGCTTCTAATTATAAAGAGCTTCTATTAGCACACTAGAGTTTTTCAGATTATCGTCCAGTTTACAGGGAAATGTTATTGTTAATTGTATTGTCAACTTTAATGTCTCTGTGGTACAGAGTCGGGAAAGGAAGCTGGTAAACCAGTCTGTGCTTGTGCTTATGTGTGTGTACCTTCTAGTAGTTTGGAGATCGGCTGAATTCTTTTTAATTTTTTTTGGAGGGGTATTTGCTTGTTATCTGTAACTTGTGAAGTAGAATTACTACAGAAATCATTCCAGTTTGTTTCAAAGTTTTAATTGCTGGGCGCTTAAAATTTTAAGAGATTCCCCTTTTGGTCAAATTATTGATGAAAACTTTAGAGTAGGATCGTTGGGTTTTGTTTGCTCCCAACTAAAACATTTTAATCCTGCATTCTCACTTAATTTTTCAGAAGCTGAACAGGCCTCACCATATGTTTGATAAGTCTAGATTCTGCTTTTGTTTGCAAGCGCAGTGCTAATTTTATACAATGAGCCATGATAAGGTTTTGATAGGTCATGATTAAACAGTATTTAAGTAAATAAAATATGACTGAGCTTTTTTAAAAGAATAATTTTATAGTTCTATTTGTTACCTTATGCCTTCGTGCCACTTGACAGTAATTGAAATGTAACCAACCAAATAAAATTCTTTACGTTTAAATCCACCAGGCATTTCTTGGCATATTTATGGGTGCAGTCATAAAGTGTAGGGAGCTATTATTTATGGAATAGAATGTTTAATCTTGTTGAGGATTATTTTTCTTTTATTTTTGAAATTTCCTTGTTTTTAATTGTGTTAAGGTAGAGGTGTGTTGAAATAGTTGAGATTAGGACATTTCATTTTTTTTGGTCATTAGGGGAAAATTGAACAACAATTTGTGAATTTTTCTTTCTATTCCAGAGAAAATATTTTCTAAAAAAAATTCTTAGATTAAAACCATGTTTCAAAAAGGTAAGAAGAGCTTGAAATCTAGAACAGAACCAGCCATTAAATGTTTCAAATTTATATTTGGACATTGCTGACTGCAGTAGCTAAACATACATATTAGGCAAGCAGATCATAACATGGTGAGCTAGTCTTAGTTTATTGTCATAATACCTTTTCCATTGAACTACTCATTATCTTGCTTGTAAACCAGTCATTGGCTTCTGGGCATGGAGTTTTAGAGTCACATAAAAGTGGATGGTTTTTATGAGATAATTCTTCCTGTAAACATGCTTGAAAAGAAGCTTCAGATCATACTGTTTTAATTTTTTGGCTGTTTTGTCATGGGATGCCATAAAGTAAGGTGCAAATTATAGAGGTAGGTTGCTATAGCTAGCATGGCAGGACATGTAAATATTTGTTTACTGCAAGGTGTTGAAAGCCCCTTGCAACTTAAAATAGCAACAGTTGTCAAGTGAACTTTTTTATTGAGCTCGTGTTTTTAATATTTGATACATGAACACTGAAGGTATATATGTGTATATATATATATATGGAAGGGGATAAGGGGCAAATTATATTTCAGAATGCTGAAATACTGTTTCCCATACATTGAATGGAATACTTGTTTGCATGTTATTTTCCATGTGAATGTCAGAATGACTTATTCTGGTCACTTTTTAAAAAGTATTTATTTTTTAAAAGATTTTATTTATTTATTTATTTATTTATTTAGAGAGTGGGAAAGGGAGGGAGAAAGAAAGGGAGGGAAACATCTATGTGCCAGAGATAAATGGATACGTTGCCTCTTGTGCGCCCCCAACCGGGAACCTGGCCCACAAACCAGGCATGTGCCCTGACCTGGAATTGAACAGGTGACCTTTTAGTTTGCAGGACGTCGTCCAGCCCATTGAGCCCCTCCAGTCAGGGCTTATTCTGGTAAAGGGAGTTAACTTTCTTAATATGCTGTTCTCAATCCAGCAGCTCACTAAGGGTGATGATGCGGTAGGTTAGAATTGCATTATTGGTGGTTATGGTGATTCAAAGGCATAAAAAATGTCATTTCCACTGCAACCTAACATCTGCGTTTGGAGATGGCAATATTTATATTTAAGGGTGTTTGTTCTAAGGAACTTTGAAGTTCTCCGTATTTAAAATACCTCTAGAGTTATTCTTGCTTCTTAACTATTAGAGAACACAAAATGACTTGCTATATGATTATACTATTGCTGCCAAAAGTAATGTTCATGTAAAATTTCAGGCTTTGCAGCTGTCCTAATTTCCTACTGTCTGAAGTTGAGACTTCTAATGTGGTATGTTTAATTTGGAAATTACTTCCAGACAAACTACTAGAATTTTGTTAAAATGGAGGAATCTATCAATAGATTGTATTGCTTTTTAAAAGTTGCCTCTCTTGCCCCACCCAACTTTCTGAAAGGTTTGTCATGGGTAATCATTTCTCTATGATAAAATGGGAGCCTAAAGAAATTGCTGTAAGTATCCTTACTGGTTCTGGATCCAGCTGCTTAAAAAGTGTATCTTGCCTGGTACCTTTGAGCACCTAGAATTGAATAGGGACATAAATACAGAGTAGAAGTTTTAAATCAGTGGAGTCTTTTAGGGTAGCCAGAACACTTAATGTGACCAACTTAGGGAAGTACAGCCCACTTCTCTTGGTTGGCTTAGTATAATTAAGAGTGGTTTGGGGGAAAATACCTTAATATTAAGTGTGCTGATTCTGTACCTTTGTTATAGCTGTTGTTTTGGACTTTAAGAACATTTTTTAAGATTATTATTATTTTTATTGATTTTAGAGAGAGATAAAGGGGGTGGAGAAAGAGGGAGAGAGAGGGAGAGAGAGGAAGAGAGAAAAACATCGATTTGTTGTTCAACTTTTTTATGCATTCACTGGTTGATTCGTTTATGTTTGTATGTACCCTGACGGGGGATCGGACCCACAACATTGGGATGATGCGCTAACCAACTGAGCTATCCAGCCAGGGCTGGACCTTGTCTTAATCACTGTTAGGACCAAGCTGGAATAGAGATGGAGGTTGTATGTTATATATATTATTTACCGAAGTGTTTATCAAATTAGACCTTGACCTATTTGGCAGTTCAGGTGTTCTCCTTAGTTGATACTTGGACCATGTCACTACACAAAGGCAACACATTGCCTCGGTTTTGAGGCACACCATTGTATGCCGAGTGTCTTAGAGCCTCTACTCTTACTACTTGGAAGTTAAAAGAACTGGATGAACATTGAAAATACTGTATTTTTAAGGGGCTATTTGTGGTTTGGGAAAGGTAAGTCATTTAACTGACTGACTTTGTCCTTTGTGTTTAGTAGTTAATGCAAAATCAGTACTTTTGAAAGCTGTATTTTTCCAACAGAAAGGCTTTGAAATGAAACAAACCAAGGACAATATTTTCTACCTTAAATGTATTTTGTTATCCTGACCCCCAAATTTTCTCTAATTGAGTTTTTTCTTCCTGTGGGAGAGTGAGAGAGAGGGAAGGTAGTGGGGCAGGGAAGGTAGAGAGGCAGGTATGGTAGAAGACGCTGGGCCATCGTCGGGGGTGGGGAGACTGGTTTATTAGATTTGGGAGCCTTCACAATCTGTTTTGACTTTGAATGTTGAAGTTGCTAGAGACCAAAGTTCACTTGGTTATAGTCAATTAAATATTGTGGTAGCGTGGGGGAAAGATTAAGAATGTGCTTTGACACCTGCTAAGTGATCAGTCTTGTGAAATAGTATCTGTTTATCATCCTCCAGCAGTGTTTTAAGTCCTCCTCCTCTCCCTCTTTGTGTCTTTTGTTTTTCAGTCTGACTTTTTTTCTTTATTGTAGAATTTAGGGAATATAAACTTTCTATCTAGTTTGAAAAATCTTACATTATAGGCCTGACTTAAAATTGGAGGTGTGAAGAACGTAGAACATATTATTGCTATTAAAATGAGTATGATTTATGGGAATACTTTTGTTGGTCTTTGGAAATCCTGAATAATAAAACTAAGATGCACATAATATATGAATTTAGGTTTTTCAAACAGGAGTAAAACCCTGACTTCTCTGTCAGTCACACAGTCCATTTTTACTGTCTGAGATGAACATTTCTTCTTTTAAAGTTTAGATTTCCAGATACACTTTTTATGTTGCATTTTTTTTCTGCTTTGTCATTTTTTTTTAGAAACAAAAGCATTGCACCTAAAACAAGTGGAGATTTAGGGAAGAATAATAAAGAGAAATGTAGTACTTTCATCATTTGAGCTGTACTTTTTCCTTTAGGCAAGAACCTACATTACAAAAGTAGAATTTTAGTGTATAACTCTTGGTCACATTGAAAAATAAAAGATTGGGAGGGTGGCCAGGTAAATTCTCTTTTATTTTACATGATTGTTAATGCTGAAGCACCTTTTCTAATGTGAGAAAGTACTATTTTGGATAGATATTGAAATAATCAGATGAACAGATATAAGTCACTCCCTCTCCACTGTAAAATTTTGTAGCCATTTATTATAAATTTTATTTGGTTATACATATGGCTTACCAGCAAAATAAGATTTGATAAGCAATGTGAAACTTGGCTGTATTTGACTAACCAATTATTCCAGTTTAGAAAATTTTAAAAAGTATTTTACTTTCTCAAAACATATTAACTTCAGATTCTTTAGCTTCTCCTACTTAGTTGCATATTACTCATAAACTAAAAAATATTTTATAATTTTGGAAAAATAAAATTGCCAACTTTGACACGTTTGTGAAAATAACTTGCTTAGAAAATGTTTCCTACACTGTAAACATTTATATAAAGGCCTAAAAATTTCATTTGTATATATTTTGACAGTGTTATCTGTTTAATAATACAAGAGTCTCGTAGGTTGGGTAAAGTATACGACTTTAGATATATAATGCTACAGTCTTAAATAGTTAATGAGTAAGATAGAGTGATAACATATTGAAAATTGAACCTGACTTTCTAGAGACATTTCTTCTAATGTATAATTTAAATTAACACTTCTGAGGGTTTAAATATGTAATTTATTACAGTTTCCTTTGAGATTAAATAGGGTATAGTGAGAGAACCAATGGAAAATTACAGGTTATGATGCTATACTGCCTTACAGTCTCAAAACAAAACAAAACAAAAACATGTTTTTGGCTAACTTATAATCAGTTTTACTGGAGAAGGAACAAGTATCTTTGCAGTATAGCAGTTGTGTTTTAATATATTTTAGTATTGGGTTCAAAAATACTAGATTTTTAATCTGTGTAGCATACTTTAAATATTTTTGTATAGTTGGATCACAAACTGACCACAAATAAATGAAAAAGTTTTCAATGGGTGGTAAAACAATGATAAAATATTTGTATGAAAACTATTTTATCTAGTACATATTTGAGTGTCTACTAAATGCAAAGTTCTGTGCTATGAATGAAGAGAGTTAAGACATGATCACTGTTTTGAGCAAGTAGTAGGTAAAATTAGCTAAGTACCATAAGTTTATTTTTGTGTATGTGTACATGAGTTGAAAAACACTGCCTGAGAAAAATAATGATTTAATATAGCACAGTCATGTGTCTTAAGGCTGTTAATTTCATTTTGTTAAATGACATTTAAGCTACCAGGAATAGTTCATGTTTTTATTTATTTATTTGTAGTCCTCACTCAAGGATATATTCATTGATTTTAGGGGGAGAGAGAGAGAGAGAGGAGGGGGCGGGGGGGAGAGAGAGAAAGAAAAATACTGATCAGTTGCTTCCAACTTGCAACCCAGTGCCCTGACTGGGTTTTGAACTCTCTACCTTTGGGTGTACAGGAATGACTCTCCAACCAACTGAACCACTCAACCAGGGCTAGTTCATTTTCTTAAAGTTGTGTGTTAGTATTTACCTCTCTGAACCACAGAAGCCAAAAAAAAAATCATTTAAAAATATGAACCATGTCCTGACTGCTGTGGCTCAGTTGGTTGGAGCATCATCCTATAGACGGAAATGTCGTGCGTTCGATTCCAGTCAGGGCACATGCCTAGGCTGCAGGTCAGGCCTGGTCCGGGTGCATGCAAGAAGCACATGATCAATATCTCTCACATTGAGGTTTCTCTCCCCCTCTCTTCCTGCCTTCCCCTCTCTCTAAGATCAATAAGCATGTCCTTGAGTGAAGTTAAAAAAAAAGGTATAGCCATCTTGAAATTGTTTCTCTTTACTATGGTTGGAAGAAAACAAAGTACTTCAATTCATAACCTATTACAAGGTAACTTATATTGCATTTTAGAAAAGGTTATGTTTAAAAATATAAAATAGTATCTGAACTGTTTCTTCAGGTCAGAAACCATGTCTTAAAGATTTTTGTGTTCCTAAAGTGCTTAATAGACATTGGGGAATAAAAGTAATTAAGTACAGGCATGCTATATTCCACCTATATCCCTTAAAGCAGGGGTGTCCAACCTTTTGCATCTCTGGGCCACACTGGCAGAAGAGTTGTTTTGGGCCACACATTAAATACCTTGCGACATGTAAGCACACACAAAAAATGTCATGATGTTTTAAGTAAATTTATGCTTTTGCTTTGGGCTGCATTCACAGCCGTCCTGGGCTGCCTACAACCGCAGGGCCGCAGGTTGGACACCCCTGCAAGTGTAGCAGCTTTATTGAGTGGCTTGACAGGCACCTGACCAGACACCTGTGACAGTGTTACATACACGTTTTACTTCTGAAGACACACTGTACCCCTCACCTCTTTTACTTCTAGCAGATGAGTCTGTTTCCCACATAGAGTTAAATAGGCAAGAACATCCTCCAGATTTCCACCCTCCACTTCTGAACATAACTTCTACCAGTGTACATTGTGTTTTCACCCGTGTCTCAAGGAAAGAAACATCCCCTTCCCCCTAGAATTACCCCCTATTCACTGTGTGGATTTAATCCTGAATTGTGTTTTTCAGCACTTTGAGCCTGTCCAATAACTTCGAGCCCCCCTCCCGTTTTTTATTGGCCCTCTCTCTTTTTTTTTTTTTTCAGCCTTTTTAGAAGAGTCAGGTATCTAGGATCTTAAGTGGCCATCTTTTAATTGTGCCTTTCAAGTCTGTGGACCCATTTTCTCTTTTTCCACACTTCTTAAATGTGTACTGTAGCCTCTATTTGAATTTCTATTCACTTCTTAGTCATTGGCAGTCTTACTCTGTCCATGACACTCTACTGAAATTACTCCTAAGCTTTCCAGTAGGTTTATTCATAGCTTATATATTTCTCCAGAAGATTGCATCTGTAGTATACCCTACTCATTTGTGAGCTTTCAGTTCATCTTTTGAATTATGATCTCATTATTTTCCCCCATAGGTGGCTCAAACTGAATTGACTATCTTATTTCCAAATGTTTTGTTTTCTGTATTTTCTTTTTCATATTCTCATTCACTTCTATTGCTACTTATGTTTGAAACTTTAAATTTTAAAGTATTTATTTTTAAAAATCTTCACCCAATGATATGTTTATTGATTTTAGAGAGAAAGGGGGAGAGAGAGAGAGAGACAGAGAGAAACATCTATGTGAAAGAGAAACGTCAATCAGTTGCCTCCCACAGGCGCCCCAACTGGGGGTTGTACCCGCAGTCTAGGAATGTGCACTGACTGGAATTGAACCTGTGACCTTTGTTGTACAGGTTGATGCTCTAACCAACTGAGCCACCTGGCTGGGGCTTAATATATTTTGTTACCGTAGGTGGATTTTAAGAAGCAGTTTAGTGTGATAATTTTTACTCTTTCAATTTGCAAGGTTTCTGTGACTAACACTTTAAGTGTTAACATTGTTATGAAATAACTGTTTTGGCATTTTATTATGTATAATTAATATGTAATCATTGCTTTTATGTCTCTATTCTGTGTATTCTATCTAGCTTCTTATGCAGATTCCTGAAATATGGCATAAGGTTAATTTGGGCCAATTTTTAGTTATTACATGAGAATAGACTTCAGAACAGTAAATTGTCACTACTTTGTGGCTTTTTTCAGTCAAATAATTTAGTGTATTTTTTTTAATTTTACTTTTAGAGCAAGGGAAGGAGAAAGAGAGGAAGGGAAACATCAATGTGTGGTTGCCTCTTACATACGCCCTACTGGCGGACCTGGCCCCAACCTAGACATGTGCCCTGACTGGGAATTGAACCACCGACCCTTAGGTTCACAGTCCACCACTCAGTCCACTGAGCCACACCAGCCAGGGCCAACCTTGTTGGACATTTGATAAAATATGAATCTAGAATTGAACTTCCTCTGTTGATTTTAGTTGTTTCAAAGGTAGATTAAGTTAGGTCATGTTCTGGTAAGGATGATTTTACCTTTGCCTTCTCTGCCTTTAATATTTCATACTTATCTTTAAAAGTTGCATGGATTTTTAAAACAAGAAGTACAAATTTTGTGGTGGTTGTTGGGGTAGATTTCCTGTAAAGTAGAAAGTAAATCATTTGGCTTTCTATTAAGGGAGTTATCATAACCCAAATTGAAAAAACTGTTAACTTTTAATTTTTTTCTGATTTTATCAGAAAAAAATAGCATCCTATTTTATTTAAAATGTCTGCAAAACAGTCATGTTCATATTTTTTTCCCTGTATCCTTTTCCTAACAATCCATTGGTAGGTTTTGGTAATCACAGATATGGTGTGATGAATTTAAATGAAATTTTCTTTTGTACTTAAGTTTTATAAACCAGATTTGAATTGTTAAGCTTAAAGTTTACTTCAAGAAAGAGAGTGCTTTGGTGAACTTTTCTTTTTAGTCAGCTTTTCTGTATTTCCATTTCTGAGTTTTGATATTATATAGCTTGAAAAAAATCTAGAGAATTATATGCTTTAGTAAGAATAGTCCTTAAATGCTGTTTTTCATTAACTCTTTCTAGCCTTCCTAAAATAAAGACTTACGTTGGCAGGGTGATTTCTAGCAGCTTTGAAATGTGCACTAGGTCATTTTCTGTTCCAAAAGTTGGAATTTTTTGCTAAGTCAGACAAACCTTGTTGTTTAACGTGCTGATTTGTGTTACAGTCAACACATTCCCTGGATGCTTTGTTCACAGCACTGCTGGAAAATACCCAGGACTACAGTGTTTCCAAATAAATGTTTTGTAGGCACCTCAGACAGCAGGTTTATTTTATGAAGTTTTCCAATATGTGGTGGTTCCTTTACATGAAAATGTTTCTTATGTGAAATGTTTTAGTGTAATTTTCTGGGTAGAATATTGGTAAAATAACCGGTTAATGATGCAGGTATTTAAAATATTGAGATTTAAATGGCCATTGGAGAGTTAAACTCATTTGGTACATGCTAAAAACTTATTTTCTAGTGTATCCTATCTTTTAGTTCTAAGAAGACATGTTATTTTGTCTTTTATAAATACATACTTACATTACAAAGAAATTTAGAAATAGCAATAGGTGGTTTGACTAGAAACTACTTTTTATTGTCTGAATATTGCTAGTTATGTAGTTCCATTTTCTAAATCCTATTGTAGAGCCCTGTATAGACCAATAAATACTAGGGTTCTCTACTAGGGTTCTCTGTCTTTTCCAGAGTGAAAACTCCTTTTTACTGTCAACTTTATTGGACCAGATAGAGAAATTCTACTTTTAGTCTCTATTGATTGAAGAAATTATATAATGACTGAAAGTTCTCAAAAGTACTGTGAAATAAGTAATAATTTTAAATGAAAAGATTTTCTTTTCAGGGCTTATGAATACTTTTTATTAGTGCTGACAGATGATCCCGGAGCCACATTGTGTGCCCTGATCATTGTAGGTTTTTGGTAATCTGGGCCATGCCTAGGGTATTCAACAGTGCATTCCCAAATGTGTGACCCTGGAAGAGCAGCCTTGTGCAAGAAAAACACTGCTTTATGCCTGCCACTCATTCTTTTTTTTTCCGTTTATCACTTGACAAAAATTCAGGTGTATAGAAAAGTTACAAAAACAGTACAAAGAATTCCTACATATCTTTAACCTAGGTTCTTTAAATGTTAATATTTTACCCCATTTGCTTTTACCTTTTCTCTGTATATCTGTATTATTCTTTCCCCCTGAACTATTATAAGTTGCAGAGATGATGTCCTTTTACTCAGTTTTTTCCTAAAAGTTTTTATGTCTCTTCAGTTTTCTGTAATCCAAAAAGTGTCTCTCAGTCTTTGTGTTGCTTCCTGACGTTGACATGACAGATGCTACCAGGTGGATCTTTTTGTTTAAGAAGGGCCTTCAGTTTGGATTTGTTTGTTTCCTTGTGCTTAGAAATATCACAGTGAAGTGTATTCCTCTTAGTACATCATTTCAGGCACATCATGCTCACGTTGATCATTCCGTTGAGGTGGGATCTGCTGGTTTCTTCTTTCTGATTAATATGTATCTTGCGGTCATGCACTTTGAAGGTGTGTAAATGTTAAGAACTCTCAAAGGTCTTGCAAGATAAAAATTAGCTACGGATGCTGGTGGAAGATAGGAAGAAAGGACTTTTTGGGGGGGTGGTAAGGTCAGAGATAAAGGGCTTTTTTATTTATAGTGATAGCAGTAGTCAGTCAGTATGTCAGTATTTGCCCTAGTTCCCCAACTCTGTTCCCACAGGGTGATGTGAACAGGACCCAGGTGACTTATGCAAAAAAGAAGTTACATAATAGGAGTTACATAATAGGAGTTCCAGGCTTAGGAAACTTGAATCTTATACTAGGGGCAATAAGCCTGCCTGACATTTGCCCAAGAGGGAGTCATAATCTTTATTTTACTGGGCATTAGTCAGCCTGTTCTTTGCTCAAGAGGAAAACATTATTTCTACCTTCCAAGACTGCTCAATATACAAATATCGTTGAGAAGATACTCCAGAACGAAGACTTGCAATACATGGAGAAGCATGAGAGTCCCATGGTGAACTGTCTCCCAACAATAAAATCCTATTATTCAAACTTTCACCCACTAGTTTTTGTATCCATTGATAATTATTGTTTGAATCAGTTATGATTGTTGCGAGATGGTAAATTTTTTTTAAAGATTTTATTTATTTTTAGAGAGAGGGAAAGGGAAGGGAGAAAGGGAGAGAAACATGGATGCATGAGAGATACGTTGATCGGTTGCGTCTCGCATGCCCCCAGCTGGGGACTTGGCCCGCAACCCAGGCATGTGCTCTGGCTGGGAATCAAACCAGCAGCCTTTCGATTCCCAGGCCAGCACTCAATCCACTGAGCCTCACCAGCCAGGAGGCAGATGGTAAATTTTTAATTCTATCATTCCTTTACGTTTATTTATTTTTTACTTTTTCCTGACTTATTCCCCAGGTCCCTCACTCCTGCCTTCTGTGATAACTTTCCAGGTAAACTCCCTGAGTACAGGCCTTTCTTTAAGATTCTACATTTAAGAACTCAGGCTAAGTCACAAGGAACCTCAAACTCAATATGTCTAGAATTGAGTTCAATTTTTTCCTCTAAATTGTCCTTTTGTTTTATTTTTTTATTCATTCATATATTAAATTAAAAAATACATTTATTTTGAGAGAGAGAAATGGAAACATCAGTGTGAGAGAGAAACATTGAGTGGTCACTTCCCATACGTGCCCTGACGGGAGAGAATCCACAACCTAGCTGTGTGCCCTTCGGTGTGCAGGACGAGGCTCCTAGCAACTGAGCCACCTGCTGAGGGCGGTTTTATTTTTTAAACATTTTTTATATTATTATTTGGTGATTAGTTTTTTATTGTTTTTTTTTTGGTGGTCAGTTTTTCAAGCCAGAAACATGGTTGTGTCAATTCTTTTCTTTATTCCTCACCAAGTTCTGTGGTTCTTTCTTCTTCCTACCTGTTGGCAGTCAGTACTTTCGACTTCATTCCCTTGACTATTAACAGCAGTCTTCCACGTGTTGCCATTATTGTTCCTTTCCAGTTTATCCTTCACAAATTTGCCTGAGTAATCTTTTAAAAATAGAAATATGAGGCACCCCATCATCCATAACTCTTTAGCCTGGAAGACAAGGGTCTTTAAGATCTGTGTCTTCTTTTAAAGCTATCCTTCTTCTCAAGGATTATCTTTTTCTTTAGCTGTCCCCTCTACTGGCAAGTTAATGTTCTAGTGTGGAGATTGGCAAAATTTCTTACAGGGCCAGATGGCAAATATTTTAGGCTTTGCAAGCCACATGTGGTTTCTGTTGCATACTTTTATTTTTTTAACAACCCTTTAAAAATGTGAAAAACATTCCCAGCTTTTGGGCCATACAAAAATAGTCAGGGTAAGATTTGGCCAACCATAATTTGTGTGTCCCTGTTCTAGCCAAATAAAACTAGTATATCATGTATTTCATTATTCTGTGCCCTTATACATGCTGTTGGTTGGTACTGCACGGACTATCCTCTCCTACATAGCAGACTTCTTCACATCCTCCTTTCAGATTTAGCTCATAGGTTAACTTCTTACTGAATCCTTTTGTGCTCCTTTAGCGTGTATGTTCGTCATCCCCTTTGCCACCTGAATCCTTATGTTGCTGCTGTCACTAATGAGGTAGTCATTCATGTACATATGTTTACCTCTTGCTAGGAGTTCATTGATGAAAAAATATGTTTGTTTATTGCTTATTCTTCCTTTTCCTAAATGTCTTTACTTGATTTGAATTTTAAAAAATCACACTTAAAAATGGTAAATTTTATGTTATGTATATTTTATAATTTTTTTACTTTAAATAACTTTTTAAAAAGATTTTATTTATTTATTTTAGAGAGAGGAGAAGGGAGGGAGAAAGAGAAGGAGGGAAACATTGATGTGTGAGAGAAACTTCAATCGGTTGCCTCTTGCATGTGCCCCTACCAGGGACTGGCCTGCAACCCAGGCGTGTGCCCTGGCAGAGAAGCGAAATGGCAGCCTCTCTCTTTGCAGGATGACATTCAGCCAACTGAGCCATGCTGGTCAGGGCAACTTTTTATTTTTTAATTACACCTGACATACAGTATTATATAAGTTTCAAGTCTACGGTCTAATGATAGACATAATTATATAACTTGTTAAGTGATCATCCCAATAAATCAAGTACCCATCGGACACCATACATAGTTGTTACAATATTATTGACTATATTCCTAAGCTGTGCTTTACATCCTTATGACTATTATGTAGGTACCAATTTGTATTTCTTTTATTATTTTCTATTTTTAAGCACTTTTTTCTTTTATTTATTCTAGAGAGAAAGGAAAGGAGGGAGGAAGAGAGGGAGAGAAACAGTGATGTGAGGGAAACATCGATTGATTGCCTTTGTATGCCCTGACTGGGGGCAGAACCTGTAGGCCAGGCATGTACCCTGACCAGGAAACAAACCTAGCCTTTTGGTGTGTGGGACAAAGACCAACCAACTGAGCCACACTGGCCCTTGTCCAGTTAGTATTTCTTAGTCCATTCACCTTTTCCACCCATTTCCCACCCCTTTTCAACGGACAACCATCAAAATGTGCTCTGTATCTGTGAGTCTATCTCTGTTCTAATTTGTTAATTGTTTTATAAATTCCATTGTTCATAGATATGTATTTATTGCCATCTTATTATTCATATTTTTATCTTTTTTCTTCTTCTTTTTAAAGAAGACCCTTTAACATTTTATGTAATACTGGTTTGGTGGTGATGAAGTCCAAGATAGTTGATTTTGTTTGGGATTCTCTGCACTTCTTGGATGTGAATGTCTATTTCCTTCACCAGGTTAGGGAAGTCTTCTGTCATTATCCTTTTATATAGGTTTTCAATTCCTTGTTCGTTTTCTGTCCTGTCACTCCCATGATTTAAGTGTTGGTTCTCTTGAAGTTGTCCCAGAGGCTCTCTTTACACTGTCTTCATTTTTATGGATTTTTTCTTGTCTTTTCTGCTTTCTGTCTTCCAGGTCTCTGATTTGATCCTTTGCTTCATCTACTCCATTGTTGATTCCCTATAATGTAGTCTTAATTTCAATTAATACATTCTTCATTTCTGACTGGTTCTTTTTTATGTTTTCTAGTTCAGTTTTTATGTTTCCCGTGTCTTTGTTAAAGTTCTCACTACATTCATCTACTCTTCCCCTGAGTTCACTGAGCATCCTTATAACCAGTATTTTGAACTTTGCGTCTAGTAGATTGCTTGTCTCCATTTTGTTTAGTTCTTTTTCTGGAGTTTTGTTCTGTTCTTTTATTTGGGACATGTTTCTTTGTCTCCTCATTTTGGCAGCCTCCCTGTGTTTCTCTGTATTTAGTAGAGCTGCTACACTTTCTGGGTTTGGTAGTGTGGCCTAATGAAGTAGGGTTCTGTAGGTCCAGTGGCACAGTCTCCCCTATCACCCATCCTTGGCACTCCAAGTGTCCCTCCCCCTTCTGCCCCTTGTGGGCTGTGTACCCCCTCCTGTTGTAGTTGAGCCAATTTTTATTTTCATTTCTGTTGAATTTATTGGGGTGACACTGCATAATAAAATTATAGGTTTCAGGTATACAATTCTATAGTACGTCATCTGTATTTATATTGTGTGTTCACCACCCCAACCCCAAGTCAAGTCTCTTTCCATCACCATTTATCCCCCGTATACCCTCTTCTACTTCCACCCAGCCCCCTTGTAGTTGAGCCTCTATTGCTGTCACCTCCGTGGGAGGGATTCACCCCTAGGTGATTGGTTGCAAGGACTGGCAGGGACCACTGTGGAGAATAAGCTGTATAGGGGCCCATCCCACAGATCAGGACTTAATGTCAGCAGGGCTCTGGTGCCTGCTGCGTTGCCTCTTGAGTGCATTGCTTGTGGAGATGGTCAGGTGGTGCTTTGACATGGTCTGAAGCTGTCCACCCGGGGCACTGGCTTTTGTGCATCTCAGGAGGTATAGAGAGAGGTCAGCCACCACCTGTGTTGTGCCATGGCCAATGGTATAAACTACAGAGTGATCTACATGTGGCTGCTACTTGTGCTGGGCTTAGAGGTGCCCGGGAGAGGCCAAGCTCTGAACCAAGGCTGACTGCCACTAGTGTTGGGCCTGGGGCTGCTTAGTGAGAGGTATGGGGCATGTGGAGGCCGGATGCTGCTTGTTTGAGAGATTTGGAAATAGCTTGAGTGGGCAGGTTGGGTGGACATGGGTCTTCGTTAATCACCTGGGCAGGGCTAATGGTGTTAGCCAGGTTGATGGAGGCTCAGATAGGGAGCATCTTCCCAACTTGTGGGTGAAGGGCTCAGAAAAGGAATAATAGGCTCTGCCAGCACGTCTCTCTGGGATAATGCTGCCTCTCCAACTCTTGCCAGATAATTCAGTTCCTTTTTGTATGTCCCTTTGCTTTTTAGCTGCAGCCTCCAGTGCTGGAGCTTAGAGCAAGTGAGGCAGAGTAAGTCCATGTGCGAGTCCTTTAAGAGGAATGCTTAGGACTTCAGCAGCCTTTTGTCTCACTCAGCCATAATTCCCACTTGTTTTTACAGCCCGAAGTTATGGGGACTTCTCTTACCAGCATTGGAACCCTGGGCTGGGGGTGGCCTGGTGTTGGGCTGAGACCCCTCACTCCTTAGAGGGTACCTCTGAAGCTGAGATATCCCTCCGGATCTTCATCTGCTACACATAGGTTCTGGGTCTCTGCCCCTCCTAAAAAGTCTCAATGTGGCCTCTTCATTATTTCCTTAGTTGTAGGACTTCCATTCAGCTAGATTTCAGGTAGTTCTGAATGAGGGATGTTCTGTAGTTTATTTGTAATTTTGATGTGGTTGTGGGAAGATGCAAGTAACACGTTTACCTGTGCTACCGTCTTGACTGGAAACCTGAATTTAGTCTACCACAACTTTTTTAAAGTGTATTTGTTTTTAGAGACAGGGGAAGGGAGGGAGAAAGAGAGGGAGAGAAACATCGATGTTCATCGATTGACCAGTTGCCTCTCACACGTCCCCAGCTGGGGACCTGGCCTGCAGTCCAGGCAACCCTGACTGGGAATCGACCAGTGACCTTTCAGTTCATAGGCCAGCACTCAATCCACTGGTCAACACCAGCCAGGGTTCTACTATAATTTTTTTATAAGAAAAAATTAAAACTTCAGAATTGGCCCTGATTGGTGTGGCTCAGTTGTTTGGGTGTTTTTCTGCAAGGTGAAGGGTCACTGCCTTGAGTCCCAGTTAGGGCACATGCCTGGGTTGTGGGTTCAGTTCTGGTCTGGGCATGTGCAATAGGCAGCTGATCAATGTTTCTCTCTGGCATCAATATTTCCCTCTCTCTCTTTTTCCCTCCCTTCCCCTCTCTCTAAAAATAAATAAATAAAACATTAAAAATAAAAATAAAAATTGAGAATTGGACCTGCAGGGTAGCTGAGTTGGTTAGAGTATTGTCCTGATATGCCAAGGTTGCAGGTTTGATCCTCTGTCAGGGCACATACAAGATCCAACCAAGGAATGCATTGAATAACATCGATGCTTCTCTTTCTCATTTCCTCTCTCTCAATTCAATAAAAAAGATGTAAACATCGAGAATTGAACAAGTAAAAGAAGAAAGGTAATTATGGGTAATGCAAGACATTATTGTCTTTAATTAAATCTATTTGTGATGTCAAAGAACTTTTGAAAGAAGATCCTGATTACAAACAATGTATAAATTTGGCAGAAAATGATTCAGACTTTTCATATTGGCTAATGAATGTAAGGTAGTAAAATATTTCAATCTCTGCTTCCTCCCTCTTTTTTCAGAAGATTTGTCATATATATAATAAGAAAAGAAATAAATTTTATTTTGGCTACTGTTACACCCATGCTCGTGGGTGTCGATATTGGTTACATGGCTGTTTTGGTAATTTTAAAAGGATGTGAAGAATTTGGATGGAATTCAGATGGGTCTTAAAGTTTTGTAGAGGAGTGGAAAATAAAGGCCATTAATCAAAGTTAAAGTACCTTAGATTATCAAGCTGGAAGATTGGAAACATACTGGTACTTTATCATGGGTCTTCACCATCCTGTGAGTGGTATTTTATAGGCAACTCTTGCTCACAAAGGGGCAGAATTTCAAAACTTTAGTTTCTTAGTTGATAAGAACAAATGACAAATTCATGAATAACATAGCTGCAGAGGTATAACATAATATATATGGCTATGAAAAATAATAGGAAATAGTATTTTACTGAATGAATGTTTCAGACCCTATGGACTTCAGCAGCTCCTGGGAATACTGTACTCTGTAAAATCTGTACATGTGCACCATAAACCCTGACTGATGTGGCTCAGTGGGTTGGGCATCGTCCCACAGACAGAAAGGTTGCTGGTTTGATTCCAGGCTGGGGCACATACCTTGGTTGCATGCCAGGTCCCCCTTTAGGGGCATGTGAGGGGCAACCAGTCGATGTCTCTCCTGTGTATTAATGTTTCTCTCCCTCTCTTTCTCCCTCCCTTCCCATTTCACTAAAAATAAATAAATAAAATCTTCAAAAAAATATGTGCTATAAAATACTCTTATTAGGTCACAAGTTTATTGGACGGAGGGTGGGAAAAGGGAAAGGCTTAATACTTGGATATGCCAGGGAGTCCCAGTGGTCAAGTTAATTAGTAATTTTGAATTATTTTGGGGGGCCTATTATAACAACTATCTCTAGCACCACTACTACCCCTTTCTTCTTATGTGCTGTGTATATTATGTGACATCCTATCTGTTTATTTTCTGAAGTTCC
Source organism: Trachops cirrhosus (assembly GCA_028533065.1). Lineage (NCBI taxonomy): Eukaryota > Metazoa > Chordata > Mammalia > Chiroptera > Phyllostomidae > Trachops > Trachops cirrhosus. Next base: position 19,298,437 of record CM052543.1, on the reverse strand, counting down.
CTTTGAGATTGGTCCCACAGAACAGTGGTTGGGTTATTGGTTAGTGAGGAATAATTTTTCTAAGCTTCCTGTAGTTGGCCTTGGTTGGGGCCCTTGGTGTAACTAATTGCCTTCTAGTTTGGTGTTTTGCAAAAAGAAAGGTAGGAACAGCAGGATTCAGAAATTGCCATGGTTTCTTTAATATGTCTAAGACATTTACTTGGATCTCAGCTCTTGTCCACAGACACCTTAATTTAGCATGGCAAAGATTGGCCTAGAGTGGTACACATTCGATTCCCTCGGACTTCTTGTTGACGACTCAGACATGAGGGCCCTGAATTGGCAGGACTTGAATTTGCCTAGTTTTTGTACAGACTAGATCACTGGTTCTCTGAGGTTAGTGTCCGTCTAAATGACTTCTAGGAGCTTGTACATGTACAGGTGCCTGGAACTCACCAGAGACCTACCAGATCAGAATCTTTTCTGGGTGGAGTTTTGTATATACATTATTTATTGGTTTAACTTTTTATTAATGAAAAATGCCAACATACTCAAAAGTAGTTAGGATAGTATAATGAACTCCTTTTTATAATCAAGGTACTGTAATGAACAGTTTATGGCTAACTTTATTTGATCCATATCCCTATCCATTTTCTCTTCTATTATTTTGAAGCAAAACCCAGATATATTATTTTATCTCTAAGTATGAAATGTATATATTATAATAAGTTCCCCAGATGATTAAAAACTTTTTGAACAGGTTGTACATATACAGAGTAAAAATTGAAGTGGTAAGGAGGATGTACAGTGAATAACAAATCTTTCTCATTGCCCCTAATATTCTTGTTACTTTAAAGCAAAGAAATCTAAAATTTTTTAATGTATGTACAGATAGTCAATGTATATTTAAATATATACACATATAAGTCAACTTTTTACATTAAACACACGATAATAAATATTTAAATATTACACATTTTTCTGAATCTTGTTTTTTTTCAGATAATAGTAATATTTTCAGAATCAGGCCTTGGTAGGGTAAAGAGATTGATTTCGTTCTTTTTAAAGACTGTAGATGGTTTATTTATCAAGGTGTATCTAACCATTGCCTTTTAGATGGATGTTAGACTGTTTCTAATATTGCATTTCTTTACACATGGCTGCACATATATTCTTGCACTAACTGTGAATGAGTTGACTGATTCTGGATGAGAGGACATATCCATTTGCAATTTTGTTAGGTATTGCCAAGTTGCTTTCTTACCATCTATGTATGGTATGCAGGGTTCACCAGGCTTACCAGTTCCATTTTTAAAATGCTTTTCAAGTATCTCCTATATGTGCTTATGCTTTTGTTTAAATCCTTGAATATTTTTGTAATAGCTGCTTTAGAAATTCTTGTCTGTGAGTTACGTCATTTGTCTTTCTGAATCTATTTCTATGGGTGTGGGTCATAGAAGTGACTTTTTTGCAACAATCATAATAGCTGAAGAACTAACAGAGTAGAGCTAATGAAAATGCTTATCTTCTAGAGAAAAAAGATCTCAATGGAATTTAATTGTTTTTATAAATTAAGCATTTGATCCTTTTAAAGTTTTCTTCATGAGATTTAAAATTAAATTTTTTGTAGTTAATGTTCTTTTTCTCTTTCTTTTGCAGGTATGGCCTCACAAGTCTTGGTTTACCCACCATTTGTTTATCAAACTCAGTCAAGTGCCTTTTGTAGTGTGAAGAAACTCAAAGTAGAGCCAAGCAGTCGTGTATTCCAGGAAAGAAACTATCCACGGACCTATGTGAATGGTAGAAACGTTGGAAATTCTCATCCTGTCACGAAGGGTAGTGCTTTTCAGACAAAGATAGCATTTAACAGACCTCGAGGACACAACTTTTCATTGCAGACAAGTGCTGTTGTTTTAAAAAACACTGCAGGTGCTACAAAGGTAATAGCAGCTCAGGCGCAGCAAGCTCAAGTAGAGGCACCTCAGATTGGGGCGTGGAGACATAGGTTACATTTCCTAGGAGGCCCTCAGCGATGTGGATTGAAGCGCAAGAGTGAGGAGTTGGATAATCATAGCAGCGCAATGCAGATTGTCGATGAATTGTCCATACTTCCTGCAATGTTGCAAACCAACATGGGAAATCCAGTGACAGTTGTGACAACTACCACAGGAACAAAACAGAATTGTACCACCGGAGAAGGTGACTATCAGTTAGTACAGCATGAAGTCTTATGCTCCATGAAAAATACTTATGAAGTCCTTGATTTTCTTGGTCGAGGCACTTTTGGCCAGGTAGTCAAATGCTGGAAAAGAGGGACAAATGAAATCGTAGCAATCAAAATTTTGAAGAATCATCCTTCTTATGCACGTCAAGGTCAAATAGAAGTGAGCATATTAGCAAGACTGAGTACTGAAAATGCTGATGAGTATAACTTTGTACGAGCTTATGAATGCTTTCAGCACCGTAACCATACCTGTTTAGTCTTTGAGATGCTGGAACAAAACTTGTATGACTTTCTGAAACAAAATAAATTCAGTCCCCTGCCACTGAAAGTAATTCGACCCATCCTTCAACAAGTGGCCACTGCACTGAAAAAATTGAAAAGTCTTGGTTTAATTCATGCTGACCTCAAACCAGAGAACATTATGTTGGTGGATCCTGTTCGGCAGCCTTACAGGGTTAAAGTAATAGACTTTGGGTCAGCCAGTCACGTATCAAAGACTGTTTGTTCAACGTATCTGCAGTCTCGGTACTACAGGTAGGTGACAATACTTTTTGGTCATTAAATAAATGCTGAATTTATGCTAACTGAAATGAATTTGTGTGTGATGAAAAAAGACTGCTTTAGATAAGGAAAGAAATCAAGACAAGATCAGTTCAGGTTTGAGGTTTTAAAAAGATCTTTTAAATGTGGGCATAAAATCTGCCGAAGCAGAATAGTAATCTTTACTGCAAAGTTCAATGTAAAAGATGTTGTGTTATTTTTATTGTTAATAGAAGGCCTGAAGGAATGATGATCAAACAGAAGTTTTAATACTTTGGAAAAGGGCTTATAGTACAATACCTTTGTTATGTATCTTTGGGCATTTCAGCACTTAAGAGAACTGGTTTATTGCCCTGGCCAGGTGGCCCTGTTGGTTGGTTGTCCCCGTACACCGAAAGGCTGCAGGTTCAGTCCCTGGTTGGGGTGTATATGATAGGCAGCCAATCAGTGTTTCTGATTCACGTTGATGCTTCTCTCTCTCTTTCCCTTCCTCTCTCTTTTAAATCAATAATAAAAAGAACTTTCTATTATTGATCCTTCAAATCAATAATATATAGATCAGATATAACTTAACATTTAGAAAAATTATAAGAATTCAAGAAAGCACATTTCCATGGCTGCCACAAATGTTCAGGCCACCTTTTCATAAGAAGTTTTATTACGTTCTTTCCACCTATATGCTATTTATAGTGCTATGGACGGAATTTAAAGAAGAAAGTAATTTCCATGTTGATAAAGTGCTACAATGTCACAATTAATAAAATACCTCAAGTACAATAGATATTCTTATGGGCTAGCCAATGATGACCAAGATTCCAGATATCTTCTTGTGTATGTAAATGGTTTGAATTTATAGTTTTATAATTTTGAGAAAATTTTTTCATATCTGCCTGCATGAGTTTATGGAAATTTTTAGAACATGAGAATCTGTACATGAGGATCTGTACGTAGTGAGAGGGTGCTGCTATGTGTGCACATATACAGGAGTACCACTCCCTGCCTCTGCAGCCCAGACAGAGTTCAGAACTACCAAAGTTTGGCTGTGTGCACATGTAAGGATGCACCACCTGGGAAAAGGGAGGAGCTAGGAAGGCACGCAGAGCAGCCCCACCCAGACCTTACTTTTACTGCAGACAGAGCAACAGGGCACTTGGGCAGGGCTGCCCTATGTGGTGAGGGGTTCTGGCTGAGATCACTGTTGCACCACAGACAGAGGGGCAGAAATACCAAAGTACTGTTGTGTGTGCTCATGCAAGCCTGCCTTGACCCTGCTCTGACTTGATAATTTAAGCAACCATACAAACCCCCAGAGCTGCCTGTAGAGTGAGTGGGGTGTGGCTAAGTATGCAAGGAGCAATACTGCCTGGAAAGGGAGCAGAACTGGCAAAATGTGGAGGTGTGCACACACAGGCAGGCCTGCCCCAACAGGAGAGGGGAGGTTGTGGTGGGGCCTTGAAATGCAATTTTGCAAAGCAACCCTGCCCAGATCCAGCTGGGATCATAGATGGTTAATTTGATAGGGTATTCCAAGAGCGCATGGAGGGGTCCTGCTTGCATCAGGCAATCCCATCCAGATTAGAAGGGCAAGCACACACCAGGCTACCCCCACCCAAACCTGCCTCTCCAGGCCAGGTGATACAGAAATAAATAATTTGCTTGGTACAGAATTCAAAGGTACAGTCATAAGGATGATCAGCAAACTTGAGAATACAATCAAGGAGCTCAGAGAACACTTAAACGAAAAGGTACAAGGTATAAAAAAGAACCAATCAGATGAAAAATACAATGGCTGAAATGAAAAATACATTCAAAGGAATTGGTAGCAGATTAGTTAATACCAAAGCATGGGTTAGCGGTCTGGATGAGAGGATACCGGAAATCACCCAATCAGAACAGCAAAACCGAAAAAGTATTTCAAATGAGGATAGTATAAGAGTTCTCGAGGATAACATGGAGCATCCTAACGTTTGTATTATAGGGATTCCTGAAGGACAAGAGAGAGACAGGGGCAGAAAGAATATTTGAAGAAGTAATATCTGAAAACTTTCCTAATCTAGGGAAGAAAACATACATCCACGTCCAGGAAGCACAGAGAGTTCCAAAAAAAGATGAACCCAAAGAGACCCACACCAAGATATATTCTGATGAAAATGATAAAAGTTCTGCTTCTCTCAAGAGACATAGGGTGGCAGAATGGATTAAAAATGACACATCAGTATGCTGCTTATAAGGGATTCAGATCAGATCGAAAGACACACACAGACTGAAAGTGAAGGGATGGAGAAATATTCTGTGCAAATAGAAATGAAAATATACCTGGGGTCAATACTCAAGTTAGGCTAAATAGACTTCAAGACAAATAATGTAAAAAGAAACAAAGAAGGACATTATATAATTTTAAAGGGGTCAATCTGAGAAGAGGATATAGCGATTGTAAATTTCTATACACCCAGCCAAGGACTACTTAAGTATATACATGAAGCAAATGTTAATAGACATAAAGGTAGAAACTAACAGTAATATTACAATAGTTGGAGACTTTAATACTTTATCTCAATAGGTAGATTATCCATTGAGATAATAATGGATAAATAATAAGAAAAATAATAAAGAAATAATGGCCTTAAATCTCACATTACACAAGTTTGACTTGATAAACATTTATAGAGCATTTCACCCAAAACCTGAAGGTTATATATTTTTCTCAAGTGCATGTGGAACATTTTCTAGGATTGATCACATACTGGGCCAAAAAACAAATCTGTATAAATTCAAGAAGATTGAAGTTATGTCAAGTATATTTTCTGACAGTAATGGCATGAAACTAGAAATCAACAGGAAAAAAAATGGGAAAAACACAAATACATGGAGATTAAACAACATTCTTCTAAACAACCAGTGGATCGAAGAGGAAATCAAACAGGAAATAAAAAACTACCTTAAGAGACAAATGAAACTGAAAATCACCTTACAAAATCTATTGGATGCAGCAAAACAGGAAAAATCCCAAATAAACAAACTAAACTTAAACTTAAAGAAACTAGAAAAGGAGAAACAAATAAAACCCATAGTAAGTAGAAGGAAGGGCATAACAAAGATCAGAGTGGAAGTAAATGAAATAGAAAATAGAAAAGCAGTAGAAAAGACTAATGAAACTAAGTGCTGAATTTTTGAAAGAATAAATAAAATCAACAAGCCGCTAGCCAGACTCATCAAGCAGAAAAGAGAGAACACAAATAAAATCAGAAATGAAGAGGAGCTATTAAAACTGACACCACTGAAATACAAAGAAAGGATCATTGAAAGGATCATTAAAGAATACTATGAACAATTATATGTCAACAAATTTGACAATCTAGAAGAAATGGATAAAATTTTAGCAACGTACAACATTCCAAGACTAAACCAGGGAAAAACAATATGAATAGACCAATTACTATCAATGAATTTGAAGCAGTAATAATAAAAAAAAAGAACTTCCAACAAACAAAGGCCCAGGACCAGATGGTTTTACAGGTGAATTCTACCCAACATTTAAAGAATAATTAGTAGCTTCTCAAACTATTTCAAAACAATTGAAGAAGGAACACTTCCAAACTCATTCTGTGAGGCTAGCATTACCCTGATACCAAAATCAGACAAAGATACTACAAAGACACACCAACAAAACCAAGGGTAAAAAAATCACGTGATTATCTCAATAGATGCATAAAAATCATGCCAATTTAACCCATTTGTGATAAAAACTGAATAAAGTGGGTATAGAAAGAACTTAGCTCAACTTAGTAAACTATGACAAACCCACATCTAACATCATAGAGTAGTGAAAAGCTAAAAGCTTTTCCTCTAAGATCTGGAACAAGACAAGGATGTCCACTCTTAATCATGATTATTTACATAGTACTGGAAGTCCTAGCCCTAGCAACCAAACAGAAATAAAAGGCATCCAAATAGTAAGGAAGTAAAACAGTCTATATTTGCAGATGACAGAATACTGTATATAGAAAAAATAGAAAATCCTAAAGAGTCTACCCAGAAATTAATAGAATAAAAATTTAGTGAAGTAGGAGGATAAACAATTAATATACAGAAATTTATCACATTACTGTACAGTAATTAACAATCATAATGAGAAATGAAAACAATCCCATTTACAGTTGCGTCAAGAAGAATAAAATACCTAGGGATAACCTTTACCAAGGAGGTGAAAGACCTGTGCTCTGAAAACTGCAAGACTCTGAAGAAGGAAATTGAAGGAGACACAAATGGTTATGGATTGAAAGGATTAAAATTGTTAAAATGACCTTATTACCCAAAGCAAATTACAGATTCAATGCAAAATACCAATGTAATTATTCTCAGAACTAGAACAAATAATCCTAAAATTTACATGGAACCACAAAAGACAATGAATAACCAAAGCAATCTTAAGGAACAACAACAGAGTTGGAGATATGCTCCCCCATCTCAAACTACAACAAAGCTATAATAATAAAAACAGTATGGTACTGACACAAAAACAGACATAGGTCAGTGGAAAAATAGAGAGCTTATATGGTCAACTGATCTATAACAAAGGATGTAAGAAGATACACTGTAGTAATGACTGTCTTCAAGTGGTGTTGGGTAAACTAGACAGATAACATGCAAAAAAAAAAAGAAGAAACTAGACTACTCTCAAACCATATACAAAAATAAACTCAACGTGGGTTAAAGACTTAAATGTAAGGCTTGGAATAAAACTCCTAGGAGAAAACATAGCAAATACACTTTTTGACACCAATGTGTGTAACAACTTTTTGGATATGTCTCCTCAAGCAAGGGAAAATAAAAGCAGAAATAAACAGATGGGACCACATCAAACTAAAAAGCTCTTCTGCACAGTGAAGGTAACCAAACATAAGAGCAACCTATTTGAATAAAATATATTTGCAAATGATATACCTGATAAATGTTTGATACTTAAAATATATAAGAAACTCATACAATTCAATAACTAAAAATAAACAATGGACTGAAAAGTGAGCAGAGGGCATGAATAGACATTTCTTCAGCTGAGGACAGACAGGTAGCCAACAGACTTATGGAAAGATGCTCTACATCGTTGTTCATTAGAAAAATGCAAATCAAAACAACGAGATCCCACCGTGCACACCAGAATAGCTGTTATCAAAAAGTGAACAGATAATGTGTTGGCAAGATGTGGAGAAAAAAGCACCCTTGTGCACTGTTGGCAGGACTGCAGACTGGGGTAGCCCCTGTGGAAAACTGAATGGAGCTTTCTCAAAAAACTAGATAGATGTACCATATGACTCAGCAATTCCACCTCTGAGTATCCAAAGAAAAGGAAAACACTAATTCGAAGACATATGCACACCTATGTTCACTGCAGTATTATTTACAATAGCCAAGATATGGAAGCAGCCTGTGTCCGTTGATAGACGAATGGATAAAGAAGATGTAGTATGTACACAATGGAGTGTTGTTATGCTAAATGAAGTAAGTCAGGCAGAGAAAGATTAAGTCCCATATGGTTTCACTTATATATGGAATCTAAAAGAACAAAACAACACAAAAACAGACTCATAGAAACAGAGACCAGAATAGAGGGGTAGGGGGACAGGTGAAAAAGGCAAGGTGAATATAATCAATGATATTGTGATAGATTTGTATGGTGCCAGATGATTGTGATTACTCAAATTAGTGTGATGATCACATTGTAAGGCATAAAAGTTTTGAGTCACTGTATTGTATAACTGAAACCAATAACCACTATAAGATTGTATACCAGCTTCACTTAAATAAAAAAATACATTAAAAAAATCAATTCGAAATATATGCCCTACTAGTAGGACATCAGAAGATTTCTGTATTTACATCACTTGGTGATTATTAGAAATTAGGAATATAGACTAATTTACCCTTTAGTACATTCCTGATTATGTGATTTTTTTTTTTGTAGTATGAGAGTGCTAGATACTGTTCTTAAACCTACTAGATGGTTTAAAAATTATTATAGTTGTGGCAGGGTAGTGAGTGTTAATATCTCATATAATTAGACTTATATGATCCTTTGTTTCCCCTGACAAACTTTATTTTCAATTTAGTGGAACATAAGATTAGCTTTTAGTTAATTTTTTTCTGGACACATTTTTAAATCTTATTTAACAGCATGAAAAGAATAGTGGTGTTTTTTCCTTCCCTTTGTACTCAGTGGATTCTGTCTTAAGAGATTTTAGTAGTCAGCTAGCATATTATATAAGGCTCTGGGCTCAACTGCTTGGGCACTATATTTAGTTCATTTGTTAGTAAATGACTTCATTTTATTTGAGGCCTGTCTTATTCTGCATATCAGATTTAGTCCATGTGATACCTAGATTCCTTTTCTTTATTTGAAATTTTCTGGATCAGAGTGAAAAAGGAAAAAACTTTATTTAATTTTTATACTTGACATTATCTCTTATAAAACATTTCAAGAGGCCCTGGCTGGTGTAGCTCAATGGATTGAGCTGGGGCTGCCAACCAAAGGGTCGCTAGTTCGATTCCCAGGGCACATGCTTGGGTTGCAGGTCAGGTCCCCAGTGGGGGCCACGTGAGAGGCAACCACACATTGATGTTTCTCTCCCTCTCTTTCTCCCTCCCTTCCCCTCTTTCTAAAAATAAATAAATAAAATCTTTTAAAAAAAGAAACAAAATATTTCAAGAGAGTAAAGAAAATTCTTTAAAAAGCAATCTCAAGTCCTAAATATTTTATGATAATGGTTTCTGCTAGTAATAGGCCTTTGCACAAATATTAGCCTCTGTTGGCATTGAAAAAAGAAAAGCTATGAGTAATTGCTAAGGAAATTAGTAGTTTCTAATTTGTTTTTATATTAAATTTTCAAGCAAATACTCTGCCTGAATTTTGGAAGCTATACAATTACTATGCTAAATTATAGATTCTGTGTTTAGAATTAGAAAAAAAGGTTTTTATTTATAAACAAAGTGTAGTGCTAACAGTTTGGTGAATGATGTCTGATGTTGGTTGACAAAAACAATTTAAATTGGACTTTATGTCAGTTAGATCCAAGAGTTAGAAGATTTAGTAAATATTAAGATAGATTGATGAAAAAGTACTGTAGTCCTTCGTCAGGTACTGTCTTAATATGTAGTGTAATTTTGCATGAAAATAGCAGGTAACCATTATTTTTTCAATGTTTTTTGCAGTTTGTATTTTAAAACATTACCAAATCTGGATTCGTTTATGAATGAGTTTACTTATAAATCTAATTAGGCAATAAATAAAACTCTTATGCTTGATTTTTTACTCTTTGTTTTAAAAATATGTTGTATTTAAAAAATAAAAGCAGGACGTGGAAACTTACCAAGTTAAATATTTTTTAGCTAATCACAGTAGGAACACACATACCCCAGGTTCCAAGGGAAATGATTTATGTTTAAACACAGGTTTGTGTGTGATTTTATTTCTTTGAATTGTACAACACAGAAATGTAGTAGGGATATCTTAAAATAGACAGGGGACAGTGGCCAGAAATTGTTGACTACTATAGATGGTGAGGCTGTCTAGCTCTTGTGGTGATATAAGCCAGAAGTACATGCTAAGGGCGTTGATTTGCTCAAGGTCAGCATGTTCTAAATTCAGCTGCTTGAGTATGGTTTCTGTCAGGAACACATTAGGCTCTTGAATGCATAAAAGGTTTTAGCAGCAGAAGGTGCTGTATTTATGATGTGTGGTGGCAACATTCAGGTCATGAATATCTTTTTCTTTTACTTTTTTAAATATAAATTTTAGCCTGTGGTTCTGAGTCACTTTAGAACACAGAGACAAGAAAGTGGGCTGTGAAGTAACTTGTATAGACTTGTATTCTTTGCTCTTGTACTAAGTAATTTAGCATGGATTGTTGTTGAAGTAAACATTGCTTTCTGTATTGCATGTAATAGCTGACAGAAAGGCCTGTAATAAATGGTAAACTAGGCTTATCAGTTTTTGTTTAGGTCATTCCCACCCCCTCTTGCCTTATTAGATACTTAATTTCCAAAGAGAATGTTTCTGGAATAAAATAAAGGTAGATAGAATGGCCCCCAAATAATAACTAATATTTTATATATGGTACTTTATAATACTAGAAGACCATATATATATATACTGCATCATTTTTTCGAGTGATTTTATGTTTATTTCCTTCATTTCTCATGTTCCATCCCTATGAGTTAGGTATGACCATTGGCGGAATTCCAATTTTATAAGTAGAAAACTGAGTCTTGTGGAAGTCAGACGGGTCCAAATTCACACTCACAATGTTTGTTGAGCCCTTTTCAGGTGCTTGCACTGTGCTAAGTGCTAGGGATACAGAGGTGATTAAAATATGGTTTCATCGGCCCTGGCTGGTGTAGCTCAGTGGATTGAGCATGGGCCTGCAAACCAAAGGGTTGCCAGTTCGATTCCCAGCCAGGGCACATGCCTGGGTTGCGGGCCACGTCCTCAGTGGGGTGCACATGAGAGGCAACCACTCACTGATGTTTCTTTCCCTCTCTTTCTCCTTTTCCTCTCTCTAAAACTAAATAAAATCTTTTAAAAAATTTAAAAAATATGGTTTCATCATTTAATGGCTGGGGTGTCTGTGAAGCACCATGGGTAGAGGGGGGCATTTAGCCTAATCTGAGGGTTCAGAGAAGGCTTCTGGGGAGAGATGATCCCTAAATGAGCCTCCAGAGTAGGGGAGTTAGGATTGACTAGCCTTAAAGGGTAGGTATTCTCTCACTCATCCAGCCTTACCAAACAAAAGCTCAGTATTGGGCTGAAAATCTAGCAATTTCTTCTCTGTGTCAAAAATAGTTTTTGTTTGGGAATCTTTATTAAACAATAATAAGGTTATCAACTGTGTTCAGCTTTAGCAGATGTTGTAATAGAAGGTTGTGAAAGTCTTTAATGAAGTAGTTTTCAATGCTATACACTGTGGTCACAGACAGATTACTACATATATGAGGCCTCCAAATAAAAATTTTGACAGAGCTCTTAAAGTTTTTTTAAAAAACAGCTTTATTGAGATATAATTCACATATCATGGGTTTCTCATTTAATGTGTACAAGTCAGTGGCTTTTAATGTATTCACAGTTGCACTTCATCACCACAAGCAATGTAAGAACATTTTCCTTACCCCTAAAAGAACCCTACCCCCCCTACTCCTTCACCCTTTAGCATCTTTCCCCACCCTCCCCATCCCCTCAGGCCTAGGCAACCAAATATTCTGGGCATTGCATAGACGTGTAATTGAACAATATGTGGTCCCTTTTGACTGGCTTTTTAACCTAGTGTGTTGTCAAGGGTCATCCATGTTGTAGCATGTATCAGTACTTCATTTCTTTCATTGCCAAATAACATTCCCTTATATTGATGTACCACATTTTACGTATCCGCTTATCGGTTGATGGAGACCTTAAAATTGTGTCAGTGAAAAGATACATGTGTAGAAGACTGCACTGTGGACCGTGACGAAGGCTTTTATTCAGAATATTTAGTGCATAGTCTTGGCTCAGTGCTCAGTGGGTTGGGCACTGGACTGCAAACCAAAAGGTCACCCATTCATTTCCCGATCAGGTCACACACCTGGGTTGTGGGCCACGTCCCCAGTTGGGGGCATGCAAGAGGCAGCCGATCAATGTTTCTCTCACACATTGATGTTTCTCTCTCCCTTCCTTCTCCTCTCTCTAAAAAATAAAAAATGAATAAAGTCTTAAAAAAGTATTTAGTGCCCGTAAGTGTAAAGTATTATGCTGGGTGCTAGTTGTACATTGAGGAGCAGCAATATAGACCCACCACTATGGTGCTTACAGTCTAATGGGTAGACAACCCAAAAAGTAAAGCACTCTGATTGAAAAGAACAGGGGGAGAGAGTATCGGAATGGACTTACTTTTTTATTTTTCACTTTTTACTTTGAAATAATTTTAGGTGTACAAAAAATTGCAAAAATAGCGTGAATTCCTGTATACCCATCACTTAGATTCTCTAAATGTTTCAAATTTAAACATTTTACCAACCTAGTTTTATCACCTATTCTTTATGTGAACGCATACACACATACATACAATATTTGAGAGTAAGTTTCAGAGTGGAACCCCTTTACCTCTAATACTTCAGTGTGTCTTTCCTAAACAGTAGCATCATCAGTTAACATCAATTTAATGTTAGTGGTGTTTTAAAAAGATTTTATTTATTTATTTTTACAGAGAGGGGGAGGGAGGAAGAAAAAGAGGGAGAGAAACATCGTTTGGCTCCCTCTTGCACGTCCCCAACTGGGGACTTGGCCTGTAACCCAGGCATGTGCCCTGATGGGGAATGGAACCAGCGACCTTCCTGTTTACGGGCTGGTGCTCAATCCACTGAGCCACGCCAGCCAGAGCTAATGTTATTGATGTGATGAACTATTTGAACTATTCAAAATACTATTTAAGTTGGTGAAATTAAAATCGGTTTAATAATAGTAGTCTATTTAAGACTTTATTCAGGTTTTTCCATTTGTCTCACTAATGAGTTTTTTCTGGTCCTGCATTTAGTCCAACATCACATGCTGCATTATTTACCACACGTGTCTCTTTAGTGCAGACACACATTGAGTTATTTGCCGTGGGTGTCTCTTTACTTCCTTAGTTTTTTCTTTGTCTTTAATGAATGGTATTGACACTTTCGGCCAGTTATTTTGTGGAATGTTCCTCAGTGTGGGTTTGTTTGGTATTTTAAGGTTATGTGTTTTTGGAATAACTTCACAGAAGTGCTGTTGTGTTCTCACATGTTGGGAGGTGTCTGATGGTAATTTGTCCCGTTACTGGTAATGTTAACTTCGATCACTTGGTTGAGATGGTGACCGCCAGGCTTTTCCACTGTAAGGTTTTATTTTTCTTTGTAATTAATAAGTATTCGTGGAGAGATATTTAGAAACTCTTCACATATATAGTTTCTCATCTTATTTCCAGTGATCAATTTCAGTATCCATTCATGAACATAGCCTTAAACATTTATAAGTGTGGAGTTGGGAAATGATGATTTTTCTAATTTCATTATTCCTTTACATGGAAGAGATTTCCTTCACCTTTATTTTATTTTTTGTTCATTTGTTAGTTTCTCTGTATGAACTCATAGATTCATATTCAGTAGGTTATAATCTGTTACTTGTCATTATTTTGCTGCCTAACTGTCCTAAACCATCCAGCAAGAGCCTCTTTAAGCTTGCCGCTGTGTTCCTTTCAGTTGGCCCTATCCTTCCTTGAGCACTTGCTTTCTGGCACCCTGTGGTGTTCCAGGCTTCATTCGTACTGTTTCTGCCTCATCCCTGGAATTGGCCGTTTCTCTGTGAGCTGTGGCTCCTCGTATTGGAGAATGCTGTTTAGAAAACAAGGTCTGGATGTGAGTCTAGATGTGCCCATTAGCAGTAGGGCATTATTGCTTTTATGCTCTTTGAATGGGAAAGTTAGAAAATGTGTGCGTGTTTGTGTGAATGTGTGTAGTTCTGTATCTGTCTGTTTATATAGTAAAATCATGAATTTGTACTGACTCGTCCAGTTCTAACACCTCAGCATTCACTCTTCCCTTTTCCCTTTATTTGTAATCCCTTCTCTGACACCGAGGAATTTGGCTCTCATTATCCATAATATGTTACTTATTTGCTCAGTTCTAGAATACATTTAAAGTAGTTTTGGAATTGCTAGCCAATACCACTGCTAATTTGCCAACCAGGATACATTTATTTATAGCTCTTTTAGTCCTTTAGCCTTAGACTTGGAGTATGTGGTCAAAATACTGTGTATCGGAGTTACTTAAGTAGGTCCTTCCCCAAGTCTCCTCTGCTCCACCCTCAGTGTGATTATGTTACTTATTTGAAATATAAGTAAGATCATTTATTTGTAATTCATTTTGGGTCCCCCATGTACTTTTTTATTTATTTGACCATATGAAATACTAGTATGGGTCTAAAAATCAGATCTATTACAAAAGGTTATCTCAGAAGTGTCGAATGTCCTACCCTGCCCTCGCCATCCATTCCGTGTCATTCCTTCCCAGCCCATTTCGGTAACCAGTATTTATTAGTTTCTGGTTCATTGTGTGTGTGTGTGTGTGGTGAGGGGTACAAATGAGCAGATAAATGTCTATTTTTCCAATCCCCTTTCTTCCAGGAAAGATACCATATTATAGACACCCATTTGCACTTCGCTGTTTTCCCTTTAGAGTGTTTCCTGGAAATAGCTTTATGCCACTCATAGAGGTAGTTCTCATTCTCTTTTATTGCTGAATTGTACTTCATTGTGTGGGTTACCATTGTTTATTCAGCCACTTCCCTAATCGTTGACATAGTGTTTATCAGTGTTTACAAACAGTTGCAGAGAATGACTTTATGTAATACTGGAGCCACCAGAAGAAGCTAGAAGGGGCAGGAAAGATCCTCCCCTAGAACCTTGAGAAGGATCATGGCCTTGCCACACCCCAGCTTCAGACTTCTAGCCTCCACAGCTGTGAGAATAAATGTCTGTTGTTTAGGCCACCCCCTCACAAAAAAGGACTAACTTTATGCACATGAATTTTCACATTTTTGGAATTTTATTTTTAAGGTAAAATTCCAGGAGTGGAATTATTTAGTGAAAAGGTACATGAATATGTAGTTTTGTTACATATCGCCAAATTCCTTTCAGTAAGGACTTCCAATTTCCATTGCTGCATACAATAGATGATATAGTACCTGTTTCTCTGTAGCCTCACCAACAGGATATGTAGTCATTTTAAAAATATTTTGCCAATTAATTGGTATAACCATGTAGTTTTAATTAGCATGTCCCTTGTTATGAATGAAGTTAAACATCTTATGTTTAAGGGTCATTTAAAACTCGTGTGGGGTGTGTGTGTGTTACTTACCTGTTTATTTCCTTTGCTCATTTTTCTGTCAAGAGTTTGGTCCTTTTGCCCTGGCTGGTGTGGCTTGGTTGGTTGGAGCATCCTCCTGGAACTGAAAGCTTGTGGGTTTGATTCCTGGTCAGGGCACATAGCGAGGTTGCAGATTTGATCCCCGGTCTGGATGCATATGATTCTTGGTCCAGATGCGTATGGGAGGCAGCCAATCAGTGCTTCTCTCTCATATCAATGTTTCTCTTCCTTTCTCTCTAAAAGCAATGAAAAAAAGAAGTCCTCTGGTAAGGATTAAAAAGAGAAGAGTTTGGTCCTCTGTCTCTCAATTTTTAAGATTTCTTTATATATAAGGAATATTAGCCATATATATAGCAATTTTTTTTCATTTTGTCAATCATCTTTTTTCAGTGTTTTTTTTTTTTTTCCTTGTAAATTTTTTCATGTGTGTGGTCAATTTTATCAGTTTTTATAGCCTCTGGATTTTAAGTCATAGTTAGAATCCTTTATCCATACTGAGTTTAAAGTGGCATTCACCCTGTTTTCTTCTAGTACTTACTGAATTACATTTTTATCATTTGGGTCTCTAATCCATTTTGAGTTCATTCTTATAATTGGGGTGAGGTGTGGCTATAATGTTCTTTTTCTAAATAGCTAATCACTTGTAGGAACCTGCTTTGGATTGGGTGCGCAGAAAACAGCTATGAGGACATGATGTATTAAACTAAGACCTGAAGGAAGCCCGTCATCCAGAGTGGGTGGGATGAGAGCCCTAGGCAAAGGGAAGAGTGTGTGTGAAGGCTCTGAGATTGGAAAGAGCTTGGTAAAGTGAAAGCCTGCCAATGAGACTTAGGCCTCGTGGAGTGGGTGAAGTAGAGGTGTGACTTGAGGTTGGAAGGCAGCCACAATATGGTTCGTTTGTATCACTCTGGCTGCTGTTTGGAGGATAAGAGAACAAGAATGAAAGCAAGAGCAGGAAAACCATTAGGAAGGAGGTGCTAGCGTAATCCACAGAGAAGAGGTGTTGGCAGTGGAATGAAGCGGATGGATTTGAGATACATTTTGGTACTAATGCTGTTATTTTGTTTTTTACTAGAATTAAAAATGTTTTTTCTGAAGAGGTAGATACTTTGTTATGGTTGATGGTATTTGTTGACTTAAATTGTGTGTGAATTTAGACAAACACCTGACTTCAACAGCCTATGTTTTCTTATTTGTCAAATAGGAATATCACTACGATTCAGAGTATATCTGTATCTATATTTACAGGTAGGGCAAAAGTAGGTTTACAGTTCACATGGACAGTAATACAATAATTAATAATAATATAATGATAAACTCTTGTGTACTCACAGCTGTACACCTAGTTTTGCCCCACCTTATATATATATATTTAACGCTGTTAAAGCTGTGCATTAAAAAACAAACAAGGAAAATAAGGAATCTGGAAAACTCTCTACTAGTTGTATTTAGAATGACCAAATCAGAGGAAGTGAAATATAATCTTTAAAAGATTTTTTTAAAACTAAATCATAACATTTTGTTTTTAAATTAAATTATTTTAGGCTGATTTGTTTCCTATTCCTCCAAATCAGATGTTAAGTGTTTGTCCCATAGAAATGACCACTTTTTAAAAATCATGTATTAAGATAACTAAATAAAAATAGGGTCACAGAAGATACTCTGTTTTGTGATTTGCTTTTGATTAGTTGTATAGCTGTAGGCTTTTTTGGTGTTTTCTAATGTAACCTCCTACCTATACATGTATTGCTTTTAATAATATTGTAATATATTTATTTGTTTAGCCTCACCTTGAACTCTTTTAAGTAATCACAGGAGACTTTCTGAAACTGGGTCCTGCTTATACCCATGGGTGCCTAAGTTGTGTGGGAAAGAAATAAACACCTTTTTTTTAGTAAACAGGTATATTATAGAATCAGGTATTTTTCTAGGTCCATGAGTTTAGTTTTCTCTAGTTTTTATTTTATGTCTATATTGGAAAATTTTGAGAATTACATGAAATAATCTCCCCCCTTTTTCCAGGCATCTTTCATTGTTAGAAAATTTCTCCATTGGTAACCAGAAATCTAATGTATCCTTACCCCCATTCACATAATACAGTCATTCTGCTAACCATAAGAAACTTGGTTAACAAGTGGATTAGGTGCATGTATTTTATCTGAGGAGCATAAATATATTTATGTTTCAAATTCTGAAGTATTAGAACTGAGTATAGTAGTATTTTGCTTAAAGCACTGTCCTTGGGCTCTGTGCCAGGGGCTGTTATTTTATTTTCTTTTTTAAAAGATTTTATTTATTTGTTTTTAGACAGAGGGGAGGGGAGGGAGAGCAGGTGGGAGAGAAACATCAATATGTGGTTGCCTCCTACCTGGCCCCTGCAGCCCAGGCCTGTGCCCTGACTGGGAATGGAAATGGAATCAGCGACCCTTTGGTTCACAGGCTGCTGGCACTCAGTCCACTGAGCCACACCAGCCAGGGACAGGGAGCTATATTTTAGACATGGTCTCTTAAGTACCCGAGGAACTGAACTCCTTGTAAAAAGGGAGAGGAGAGAAAATACAACTGCCCTGCCATGTACTAAATTCTGTCCATTTGAAAACAGCTTTGGAATATTCTAGGTATTAGATCTTTTAAAGGTTATCTACAATTTGTATATGCCAAGGCACTTGTAACTTCTAATTTTTTCCCTCCCAATTTCTTTCTTATTTTCCTCCATCCTTGTGAGTTGAAATGAAAAATAATGTTTCCCACATAATAATTTCCCATATTTTAAAGAGTTCATAGTTTATTGTCCCTATTAATTACTCTAAGATAATTTCTCACTTAGTTCTTTTTATATAATGACAAACCAGTGCTCATGATTCAGTAAATGATTTTAGTAATATGAAGAAGAAGCAGCATGAACACTAGGATGGAATTTGGGTAGAACCAGAGGACTAGGAGTTCTGAGTTTTAATCCTAATTTTATTACTGATGACTTAGTAATACACAAGTGGGCAAAAGTTGATTTATGGCTGTGAGTTTGTGAAACACAGAATTGACTCTTATCCTTGTATTATTTACTCTTTTTTTCCTTTTTTAAAAACTGAATTTATTGGGGTGGCATTGGTTGATAAAATTATACAGGTTTCAGGTGTACTAATATTTATTCTTGTATTATGTATTTTTCCATACAAACAACTATAAACCTTTTTTTGCCCACCCCTGTATGTGACTTGTGAGGAGGCAACTTAACTTCGTATGTTTGTACACTAATGGGTTATAGTTGGTATCCTATGATCCTCTTGCCTTTTACGTGTGATATTAGGTTATCAGATAATAATATAGAAATGCTAAGTAATATTAGTCAGGCATAGGTCAAAAACATTTGTAAAAGATTGGTTTACAAGTGATGTAATTCTGTAGATTGTAGATGTGAAATATGTGATATGGATAATGGCATGTAAGCCGGGCTGGTTTGTAATTTTATATCAGGTTTGAATGACTATATTCTAGAACTGCTTATAACTTAAGTAGTTATTCATAGGTTAAAAGGAAGACTTTTGTGATTTTTCCTACATTGAGTAAAAGCCTGTAATTTTAGAGTGTTAGTGTTTTTCTTTGTGCTATGTATAGCTTTGTCTTAACAGTGCATATGGTACCAAGGATGAATGGAATGCAGTGATACCATGGATTAGATGTCAGTCCTGACCTCACACACTTCAGAATGTATATGCCTATTTATTTCTGAGTATTTAGCATTTTCCTGTGAATGGAATTCAGCACCCTAGATGTTATTAACAGAGTGCCTGTGGCCTTGGAAAAGTGCCAGTTCAGTGGCCAGTGAATAATTTAGGCATCAGTAGGTGTGGTGAGATTGTGTTACTTAGGAGAGAGAATCTAATATGTGCTAAACTTTGACATTAAAAGAACAGATGTTTCTTGTGTGAGAATACACTGGATCACAGAAATTTTGAATATATGCAAAAACCAGTGTACTAAATGAAAAATGATTTGATTTAATGTTTTTAAAATTGTGATAGTAATGAATGCTCACTGTAAGAAAAATTCAGTGGAAGAGAACTCCATGAAGCAAAACAGGAATAATTTCCCCCTTGTATTATGGCTATGTTTTTATGATTTATAACTTTATTTTAATAGCCCTCTATGATGTACATTTCATTTGTTTTCTTTTTTAAAAAGTATATTTTATTGATTGTGCTGTTACAGTTGTCTCAATTTTTCCCCCTTTGCCCCCTTCTGCCTGGTAACCTTCTTGCCTCCAGCAGTCCACCCCCTTAGTTCATGTCCATGGGTCGTGCATATAAGTTCTTTGGCTTCGCTATTTCCTATACTGTTCTTAACCTCCTCTTGTCTGTTTTGTAACTACCAAAGTATACCTCTTAATCCCTGCACCTTTCCCCCCCATTCTCCCTTTTCCCTCTCACAGCTGACAACACTCCAAATGATCTTCATATCTATGATTCTGTTCCCGTTCTGGTTGTTTCCTTAGTTTGTTTCTTTAGATTCAGTTGTTGATAGTTGTGAATTTGTTGCCATTTTAATGTCCATAGTTTTGATCTTTTTCTTAAAGAAGTCCTTTTATCATTTCATGTAATAATGGTTTGGTGATGATGAACTCCTTTAGCTTTACCTTATCTGGGAAGCACTTTATCTGCTCTTCCATTCAAATGATAGCTTTGCTGGATAGAGTAGTGTAGGTTGTAGGTCTTTGCTTTTCATCACTCTGAATAGTTCATGCCAGTCCCTTGCCTGTAGTTTCTTATGAGAAATCAGCTGATAGTCTTATGGGAACTCCTTTGTAGGTAACTGTGTGAGGGAGGGCTCATAGAGGGGACAGTGCCGCTGCGTGGCTTCCGGAGGTTTGCCTGGCATTTGACCCATTTCCAGTCACTTCACCCACGCCTCATGTGTGACTGGCACCCTTCCAGCTGTTGCCCTGGTGCTGAATCCCAGAGTGGGTGGGTCTGCATACATTTTACATCCATGCAGGCCCTTTAAGCGGAGTCTCTTGAAAATCTGGCAGTTTTTTCCACCACCCCGACCCCTACTGATTTTTATAGCCAGAAGTTATGGGGATTTATCTTCTCAGCACTGGGACCCTGGGCTGTGCGGTGTGGCCTGGGGCTGGGATCCCTAGCTCCCAAGGTATCCCTCCTGATTTTTACCCACCACGTGTGAGTGTGGGACTGCCTGTTCCACCCACCGCCGTGTCTCTGCCCCTCCTACTTGTGGGATGAATTTGGCTTCTTTAAATCCATGGTTGTTGGGCTTTCATACAGTTCTATTTTCTGACAGTTCTGAGTGTTACATGTTTTGAGGGTTAGTTGTAATTTTCTCTGTGGTTGTGCAAGGAGGCAAAACGTGTCTACTTATGTCCCCCTCTTGACCGTAAGTGTGCTATGAGGACTTCTAAGAAAACAACAGTCAGACCTCTGGGTGGTGTGGACCCCATGAAAGGACCTGGGAGCTGTGGAATAGCAAGTATTGAAAACTGTCTTGGAGGCAGTTAAGTCTTCTTATAAGGAAATCACTTTTCTGAATCAAACCTTGGTCCTGTACTGCTGTGAAATGTCTCCTACATGAAATCCAGAACCCACACACTACAGGCTGGTGAGGCAGACTTATTCGGAGCCAGGCCCCATCCAGTAGTATTCCCCCCACATCCCTAGGCAGGAGCAGTTCCGCCCCTCCAGCGCAGGGGCTAGTCCCTTGGAGGACGGCAGCGCCTGTAGCTTTCAGGGGCTCCGAGCCCCTTTATCTCCTAGTACAGCGCAGCACCCATCCTTGACGCCAGCCATTCCTGGGATTATCTACCTTCTTTTTCCCTGGAACCCTATGCCCTTCATTTGTTTTCTGATATTGCGGCAGAGAACCTTCTTCTGTGTTTTGGGCAAACACAGTTGCATTTTCACAACATGTCCAGGAGACTTGTTGGGTCAAAGAACATGAGCATTTCACTGATGGGTGCTGCCAAGTTTCCTTTCAAAAATGCCCTCTTCCGGGGGCATTGTAATGTCACCAGCAGTGTTTGAAAATGCCCTTTTCCTCACATGGGATCGTCACAAGGGTATTTCTCATCTTATTTCTAGTTCTGTCCAAGCTCTTTCAGATTGTTTGCTTTTATTAGGCAAAAAAAAAAAAAAACAACCAAGTTTTAATTTTTTCACCACTCTGTGCTATATTTAAAAAATTTTATTGAGTTACTGGGGTGACATTGGTAAATAAAATTATATAGGCTTCAAGTGTACAATTCTATGATACATCGTCTGTATATTATATTGTGTTTGTCACCCAAAGTCAGTTCTTCCGTCACTACTTATTCTACCTTTACCCTCTTCTACCTTCCCCTACTCCTTTGCACTACATTTTAAAAAATTTATAAGTCTCCCTTCTCTGTCATAGGTTGTATTGGTAGGTGCTTTTTTGTATGGAGAATGAGAATGTAAAAATGAGCAGAGTTAATAAAATAATAACATGCAGGCTGCTTACTACTAGCCACTGTGCTAGAAACATTTCTTAATTACCCTTTACCCATGATAAGCAATAACAACATTATCTTTATTTTACATATAGGGAATTTGAGATCTGTGAGCAACTTTGCCTGGCGGTGCACAGCTAATAGATAGAAGAGCTGTGGTTTGAGCTCAGTCTGCCCCCCCACTTTACCATGCCCCTTCTTCAGGGTTTCCCCTCATCTTTCTGAAACTCCTCCTGAATGACACTGTTGTTTGTCTTGTTTGTTAATCACCAGCTATGATGGATTTGTCTTTAAAGTCCACATCTGGCTGGGCCTCTGTCATGCAGCTGTGTTAGTGCTTCATTTCATTGAAACTTTGTCTAGCTTCCTAAACACTGTACCCTCAGCTTCTTTCTTCTCTGACAAACATTTCTTGTTCTTTTACTCATGTGTTAAATGCACACACTCTCTGGGGTTCAGTCCTGGGGCCTTTTCTCATTTAATATTGTTCCCTGTTGGAGCTCTTACTCTCCCCCATAACCTCAATTGGTTTGTTTATTTGTTTGTTTGTTTAATGTGGTAAACTTTTAAGAACATTTCTGTATTGCTGATCTCCCTTTAAACACACAATTTCTGTTTTCAGTTAATTCCTTGGACAGTCGCTGGGAGTTACAAACTCATATTTAAACAATTCATCTTTTTCCCAAAGTCTTCTCATTCTCCCCTATTCCACGTCATGATTAGAAAAGGAACCATTGACTTGGCTTGGGTGCTCAGTTAGATGGAGCATTGTCCCAATACACTAAGGTTGTGGGTCCCATTCCTAGTCGGGGCACATACAAGAATCAGTCAGTGGTCCTGGCCGTGAGGCTCAGTTGGTTGGGGCGTGATCCTGTACACGAGAAAGGTTGCAGGTTCCATCCCCAGTCAGGGTACATACGGAAAGCAACTGATCGGACTTCCGGCCAAGATGGAGGCATAGGTAGACGCACTGTGCCTCCTCGCACAACCAAGATAGGGACAACAAAGATATAGAAACAAAATAACAACCAGAACTGACAGAAAATTGAAGTTTATGGAAGTCGGACAACCAA
>CM052543.1:19203339-19274728 GCA_028533065.1 Trachops cirrhosus | reverse complement strand
AATGAAGGGGGATAATAGGACAACTGTAATAGCATAACCAATAAAATATATTTAAAAAATTAAAAAATAAAAAAAATAAATAAATAAAAAAAATAAAATAAAATAAATAATCAAAAAAAAAAAAAAAAGAAAAGAAAGCAACTGATCGATGGTTCTCTCTCATCAGTGTTTCTCTCTCTCACATCAATGTTTCTCTCTCTCCTCCTCCCCCACTTCCTCAGTCTGCAAAAATCAATAAACATGTCCTAGGATGTGGGTTAAAAAAAAAAGATTCAACCAGTGAATGCATAAGTAAGTGGGACAACAAATTGGTTTCTCCCCCTCCCTTTCTCTCTCTGAAATCAATCAATAAAAATTAAATATTATTATTTAAAAAATTCCCCATGTATTCAGTGTTGGACACTTTGAGTTCTTTGGCTTGACTGTTTTTCTGCTGTGTATCTAATCATTGTGTGACCAAATCCTATGGATTTGTACCTCTGAAATAATCTTAACATGTAAACTTTACCATACTTTTATCATTGCCCTATTCTGGACTTCTGTATTAGATTAAGAATTCATTTTTTAACCTATAGTCTCTCTCTCTTCCTATTTCTCCTCCATTGTTAGAGATACAAGTTTGTATTTAAGAGATCACAGAGTGTGCACACATACGTACTGGAAGATTTTTACTACTTTGCTCTCTCTTACCCCTTCAGTTCCTAATAAGAATGTACTTAGCAGCTGATGTCACAAACTAATGACCTCTTGGAAACCCAGTTTCAGTGGCATCAAGATTATAGCATGCTTTGGGCCTTGAATTGGAAAAAGCTGACGAAGTTAATAAAAAAAGGGATTAGAGTACTTGAAAAATGTGCGAGTAGAGTGTTTTGCTTAGGAAGTGTTTGGTAACTAGAATAGGTTTTATAGTCCATCCCCTGCTAACATGAGCCCTGTGTCTCTGTTCTTTCGTCAGGAGCATCTGAGTGTCTCCTCCCTCTTTGCTAAGGAGCTTCTTATAGTGTAACACAATGTTTCCTGGTGTGTGAATGTGGTGTTTTGTTTTTTTCCCTTTTACTCAATGCTAAATTAACCATCCACAGTTCTTTGTAAGTGATAAAATATAATTGTAATGACTATAGAAATATAAAAATATAAATTAATGACTATAAAAGTCACCTAAAATAGGATAATTTTTGTGGGGGGCTCTGCCCACTGGCCCACCCCCCCACCGGCAGC
The DNA here is from genome assembly GCA_028533065.1 of Trachops cirrhosus. Taxonomy (NCBI): domain Eukaryota; kingdom Metazoa; phylum Chordata; class Mammalia; order Chiroptera; family Phyllostomidae; genus Trachops; species Trachops cirrhosus. The sequence continues at coordinate 19,273,510 of CM052543.1, read as the reverse complement.
CACAGGATGAGAATAAGTCTACCAAGACATGATCTGCTTGGGGAGGAAAGTTAGCTGATCTCTCAAAGGAGAAGGGCCAAGAGCCATTTCCTCAATGGGCTTTTATTGGGTTCATTTGCACAGGAATACAGGTAAAGCTCATTAATCATTGTCAGGCAGTAAGGATTAAACAATAGATAACAAAGAACTCTGAGGGCCTATTCTGAGTCAGGGTCAGATAGCTAAAGAGCCATAAAACTTTGAGGAACAAACTCACTTCTTGCTTGGACCCTTATCATTTAATTGAGAGCATTCTAAACAAAGCAGGTTTCACAGGATTTTATGTATTCTTTCTTAGGCCTGATCACCCTGGGGAACTCACCCTTTCCAACAGGGCTGTACCGCCCTCTGTCATTGTTTCAGGCTTAGGTGGAGCAAGGGAAGTGAGGCAGCCAAGAGATTAGGAGACTTCTTGCAAGACAGAATGAGGACTCAGGCTTTGTCAGAGCCGAGTGGTGAGGGTCCATCACCCCTTTCTCCATAGCCCCCCAAGTCCTTCCCTGGGGCCTCCCCATGATTATGCCTGCCATAGGTCATTCCCCCCTTGGGGAATCTTACCCGTCATTGGCTAACTGATCAAGTGTTGAGGGGCAGGCAGGGTGAAGTAAAAGGAGCAGAGGCGGCGCCCCTGCCAGGGAGATAAGCTTTGTCTCCTTAGTGGCTTATGGTCCGAAGGTCGCCCGCTCAGCCTTAGCCATGGAGGGGTTACAGCTTCGGAAGCCAGGCAGGGTGGTTCTCAACAAATTTTCAAACAGAATACTTCTAGAAGTATTTAGAAGGAATAAACTCATTGAGAGAATTTATATTTGAGGTAACGTGGTGGTGGAACTATGTAATATCACAGAAGAGTCTGAATCTTTTAAAAATTTTGCTTGCTCTAATTTGTTCTTCATTAAAATACAACTCCTTCAGAGAGAATGTCATTGAGTTAGTAACAGGATTCTAAACACTTTTTTATTTTGGATATGATAGAGGGTTTTTTTGAAATTTATATGGTCATTAATTACAAAATATTTTCAAAGAGGGATAGAATTTAAGTATAAAAACAAATGAAACAATTTACTACTTATGTCTGTTGGTGCTGAGTAATGCCAAGTAGCAAATTATGTTTCTGTGTTTATTTATAGGTTCATAATTCTAGTTCTGCCACTTACTGTGCTCCTAGAGCAAGTCATTTAACTTTTCCGTTTACTCCTCTGTAAAGTAATGATGGTAATAGCTACTTCAGAGGTTCTGGTGAAGGTTAACCTCCTTAACGCATGTGAAGCCCTTCACACAGTCTTGGGACGTCGTATACACTTTATAAGTAGAAGCTATGTGCACAAATGAGTGGGGCCCTGGCTGGTGTGGTTGGCACGTCATCCCGTAACCAAAAGTATTAGATGGTCTGAGTGTACAGATTTTAAATTTACAACTTGATAAATTACAATATGAATTAAATCATAACCACTACCCAAGTCAAGTTTATCGACTAATTGGGCATTTTAATTTGTACCATTTTTTGGCCTAATTTTCTCTTCTCTCTGCTGTCTTACTGTTCATTTATGGGTTTTAAAGTGTATATTTCAACATGAAACCTTTTGGAGCAATATTTTCCATTCTCTGGCTAGCTTTTATACTCTCTTAAAAGCTAATTCAGGTGATTAAGTGGGCTAATTTGATACATGGTCTTATTTTAATGTTTAATACTTAATATTTTATCTTTTAAAAATTTCCTTTATGATTAACACTATTTGTATCCTATTAATAAATCTTCACCTACTCTAATGCCGCCGTTTTTCTGTGTTTTGTTTGCTTTATGTTTTCTTCCTGTTTTACTTTTCACGTTTAGACCTGCCATCCATCTGGAATTGACTATTACGTGTGGCACGAGGTAGGGATTAAGGCATATTTCCCCCATATTAACTGAGCACCACATATTTGTTATTTCACTGCACGGCAGTGATGGCTTTGTCAACCAGGGGAACTTGTAAGTGCGGGTCTCTGTTTGGACTCCCTGCTGTTCATTGCTTTGTCTCTTCTTGCACCAGAATCACAGTGTCATTTCCATAATTGATAGTGTAACTCCCTCTACTTGTTCCTCAAAGAATTGCTTCTGGCACTTTGTGTTTCCAGAAAAATAAACTTATTTTTGAGGTGTGTTGTCCCTTAGGTATGCTCTGAGAGTTATTTTCTTTCAACACTTGAAAGATCTTTTCCTGTTCTATTCCGGCTTCCATTATATGCAGAGCAAATTGGCTTCTTTGGTATTACAGTGTCCTTTTTCTCCTCTCTGATTGCACTTAAGGTTTTTTGTTGTGTTTGGTTTAAGTGGTGGACTCTGTGTCTAGATTTGTGTGTGTGTGTGAGAGAGAGAGGGAGAGGGAGAGGGAGAGAGAGAAATGTGCTTGGCCTGTGTTTAAATTTCACCCCCTTCAATATTTTACTGCGAAACTTTTCAAACTTAAAACTAACTTTAAAGGATTGTATAGCAAACACGTATATACCTACTACCTGGATTTTACAATTAGCATTTTGTTACATTGGCTTTATCATCTCTCTATCCATTTATCATTTCATTTTTATTTTATGAGGCAATTCAAGATAAGCTGTAGATATCAGTATACTGTACCATGAAGCACTTAAGTATGTCTTTCATAAAATAGCTCAGTATTTATTCCTTTTTTTTTTTTTTGAATTAAATTTTATGTAGAGTGAAATGCAGGTACAGTGAGTTTTGTTTTTTAATTTTCAAAAAGATTTTATTTATTTATTTCTAGAGAGAGGGGAAGGGAGGCTGAAAGAGAGGGAGAGAAACACCCATGTGAGAAAGAAACATTGGTATCAATCTGTTGCCTCTTGTATGACTGGGGACCAAACCTGCAACCCAGGCTTGCACCTGGACCAACACTCGAACCAGTGACCCTTCAACACCCAACCAACTGAGCCACCCTGGTCAGGCTGCAAGTTCAGAGTTTTGACAAATGCCATATACCTCTGTAATCCCATGTTATGACATTACCATCACCCTGGAAAGTTCCATGTTCTTTCCCATTCAGGGCTAGTCTGTCTCTCTTACCCCTTCCATATGTAACTACTCATCTGAGTTTTTCACCACAAATTAATTTTTTCTGTTCTAGAACTTCACATAAATGGAATGATACGGAATGTATTCTTTTGTCTAAGGTTTTTCTCTCAACATAACACTTTTATGACTTACTGATATTTTGTATCAGTAGATCATTTTTTAAGTAATTTTTCAGGCACAGGAAGATTTCTAGGCTCACCCTATAGTTTCCCTGCCTCAGTTGTAAAATCAGCCATTTCTCTGAGGATTGCTTAGTGGGGGAATAGTACCTAGAAATTAAGAATTTGTTGTTTTAAAAAGTAGATTCCAGTTTTACGAAGATATTTTTTATCATTCCATGTACTTTCTTGGACATTGGGCAGTGCTATTTGCAAGGAACTCTGGATGCTAATACCTTCCTCCAGAGATCATTCTTTTTTATTCTGGAAGCCAGGTGGAGTAGGTAGATCGTGTTGTTCCGAGTGAGGCTGGTCTATTTCAGTCTGCCCTTGTTCCTAGGGTGGAGGCCTTTGTGGTTTCCGTTGAAAAGCCTGGATGGAGTGAGGATCTGCCAAGGCCCCTCTTCCTTGGCAGGCTCTGAATTCCAGTTTTTGTTTTCCCAGCCCAGTGGGACAGCTGCCATTGCCTTCTGTCCAGTCTCTGTGCCTCACTGTCAATTGGTGACTACCTCTAGGAAATGTAAGGCTCACTTTAATAAGTTCTCTCTTTCCTCTGGGGTTTTATTTCCTTAAATTCTAGCTGTCTGGTTTGTTCTCTGATGACTTCATACAGCTTTTGGTTTTTTAAAGGCTTTGATTTCTTAGAGCTTTTTTAGGTTCACAGCAAAATTGAGCAGAAACCATAGAGTTCCCACATCCCCTCTCCTTCCACACACATACACCCTGTCCCACAGTTGACATCCTCACCACAGGGTGAAGTTGTTCAAGTGAAGAATGAACCTGCATCGACTTCATCATTATCACCTATAGGCCGTACACACGACTGTTTTTGTGGGTGTTTTATCCAGTTTTTATAGTTGTTCTCATTGGGCTGTTAATCTGATAACCAGGTACTAAGTTACCTTCCTTTTCCTTCTGTGAGGCAGATTATAATTCAGTGTGTCTGAAAGCTTTTCAGTGATGCCTGGCAATTCTTTAGAATGGTTATTTGTTGGTACTAATAGTTCTGATAGGAAATTATTCAGGGTTAAGTACATGGGAGAAAGTGGATGTGTGGGTGTTTCACATGTTCCTATTCCCTTAAATTCCACCGGTCTAGGTCCAGAAGTTGCTAAAGTAGTTCCGCATTTTGTAGGTGATCAAATACCTGAGAATTTCATTTTAAATGTGTACTAAAATGGAATGTATTTTGATGAACATTGTATCTAAATGAATATAATGCGCTACTGAGCGCATCTGAAGGGAGTGACTGGTTGTAAAATACTCTGCCATGGGCGGTGTAAAGTGTAAAACCAGGTGAGAGCAGCTCTTATTCTTAAGGCCCTTAACGTTCTTCTTAATGGAGAAGATAAAACACGTACGTAAATAAATATTAACAGGACTGCTTGTAGAAGGCACATTTTATTGCTTTTAAGGTTTATAGGCTAAACTCAAGTTTTTGTTTTGACACCACCATTTGATGGCCCTGTGACTTTGGGGAAATCTCTCAAGCACTCAATTTCATATTCTTTTTGGAGAAAGGGAGATTGATTATCGCCACAATAATCTGGACCCACAAGTATATCCCTCATTTGCAGCTGAATGAATTGAGGTGGCAATGACATTGATAAGGCCTGAGGCCTAGAGGTTTGTAAGTAACTGCCAGTACTGGGATTTGAATTCAGTTCTCTGTTACTCCACAGTTTGTCGTTATTTCATTATACCAGCATACAACAATTTAAAAAATTGGTAGTAGTAATATGTTTTCTAACGTACACTTAAAAAAAATAAGTGTAAGAGAGCACCCCACCTGTGGTATTGTTGCTGAAAATATATAACTTGAACTTTTCTTGTGAGGAAGCGTTGAACAGAAATTGAGGGACATTCCACAAAATAAGTGGTCTGTATTTTAGAAATATGGTAGTATCTTCATTAAAACCACAAAAATGTTTGGTGGCTATTCCAGATAAAGGAAATTAAAGAAAGAGTCATGGGCCTGGAACTTATTTATTCTTAAAAGTTTTGTCAGAAAGGATGGCAAAATTGGGACAATTGGAAATATCTGAATAATAGTATTGTATTAATATTTATATTCTGGTTTTGACAAATGCATTATAGCTATGTAAGGGAATCTCCTTGTTTTTAGGAAGTACACACACTAGATGAAGTATTTAGGTAAAGGATACTGTTTCTGCAATTTACCTCTCAAATGATGCAGAAGAATTACATTTGTGTGTGTACATCAAAAAAGATCAACAGAAATGTGTTAAAATATTAACATTTGGGGAATCTGGTTGAGGGTCTATAAAAATTCTTAGTGCTGCACTGGCTGGTGTGGCTCAGTTGCTTGGAGCATGGTCCCAAAGCCTAAGGCGTTGCTGGTTCAATGTACACACTTCTCCCATGTGAGACACAACCAGTTGATGTTTCTCTCTTCCTTCTCTCCCTTCCTCTCTCTGAAAAGCAATGAAAAAAATGTCCTCGGGTGAGGATAAAAATAAATAAAAATTTTTTGTACTAATTTTGCAGTTTTTCTTTAAGTCTAAAGGTATGTCAATATAAAAAGTTGTAAAGAAAAATAAACATGAGAAAAATAGTAATATATTTGCCTAGCTGTTAAGAGATTATTTCCCATTAAGAAATGGTATGCTCCAGCATACCACCAGGTTATGTTAGAGATCACTTGATGAATCATTGACTAATCTTCTGCCTGCTTGTTAATGCATAGGTGTGTGGTCATGTGATTAATACATTTGCAGTACTTCATAAAATAAAAATGACTTATCTCCACAGTGTCAAGGAGCTTGGACTCCCATTCAGACTTTAAGCCCCACCACTCACTAATGAGGCATTGAAAAGTTACTTCTCTGCTTCAGTTAAATGAGGGTATCACAGTACCTACCTCAGAGGATTTTCTTATAATTTAATGAAATAATGAATGGAATATGACTTCTAATAAGAGCTTAATAAACATTTTTTATTTTAATAATTATTATAGGGTACAAAATCGAATCATTTAATACAATAAAATTTTGTTTGATTTTGTTTAAGCACACCTTATAGAGTATGAGCTTCTGTTGGCATCTACTGGTAATACATTATAATTCTAAATATTTTTCCTAATCAAGTTTAAGAAATTCTGGACTATTTTTTACTTTCCTCTTAATCACCTGTAGAGTAGGGATAACAACATTTATCTTTGTTACCTCATAGAGTAAAATATTCGAAAGAGTGGTAAAGTAGTAATGCAATACAAATATAAGATATTAATACTGTTGTTCATGTATATTATGATGGGTGGTTTTTCTACATCTAATAGTATATAAACCAACATATAAAGAACAGATACTTTTTTTTTAAAGATTTTATTTGTTTATTATTAGAGAAGGGAAAAAATCAATGGGTGGTTGCCTCTCATGCGTCCCCCACTGGGGACCTGGCCCAGGAACCCAGGCATGTGCTCTAGACTGGGAATTGAACCAGGAACGCTTTGATTTGCAGGCCAGCACTTAATCCACTGAGCCACACCAGCTAGGGCAAGAACAGGTACTTCTTATACTCCCCTACCAATCCCTCTCTTGGTTTCTCTCTTACAGTTTTCTCTTTCATATCATGAAAACTTTGATCTTATAACTGCTTTTGGTATACAAAACATGAAATAAATGGTGCTGTCTACAAATGAAATACATTTCTCCTATCATTACAAAATATTAGCCACTGATTAATCAGATATGCAGGTTATTGATGTGTCCATCTTTTAAGGCATAGGATTCTGAGCATTTGGATATTGGTAATGCATATTAAATCTTTGCTATCTCCTGTCCTCCACCTCTCAGATTTAACATTTAATAAGTTCTGAAAATGTTGTTACTGCTGTCCTTTGTACTCCATGCTTTGATCTGGATCATTGTCCCACATACTCACAAGATTAAGTGGCCTTGCCATAAGGATATTTTTAATTGGGATATTTTAAGCCTCTGACTCAAGCTACATTTGAATGAGTGTCTATTCTAAGAGCCTGTACTTTGATTACATTTCAACATGTTATTGAGTAGTTGCATCGCAGTAACGATCATAAAGATACAATCTGTATGAATATTCAGTGTTGTTATTGCCTAAAGCAACACACTTCTTACCACATTAAAAACATTCATAACTTTAAAAAGAAAAATATTTCTAGAAATATTTTTAGAAATAGTTGGTTATCTTTTGAAATCTGTGAAATCAATTTGCCTTTCTAAGATTGTGTTGAAGTTTTGTTTGTTGTTTTTAAAAAGCACCATTCTGCAGGATATAGAAAGAGTAATGATTAAGCTGGAAATAAACTCGTTAGTATATTTTATTTATTTTTTAAATTATATTTTATTGATTATGCTATTACAGTTGTCCTGATTTTTCCACCTCTGCCCCCCTCTACCCAGCACAACCCACTCCCTCAGGCCATCCCCCCACCACTGTGTATGTCCAAGGGTCCTGCTATTAAGCTCTTCGTCTACTCCATTTCCTATATTGTCCTTAACATCCCCATGGCTATTCTGTATCTACCTATTTGCTCTTCTTAATCCCCTCACCTCTTCACCCTTTTCCCCCACACCCCCCTCCCATCTGGCAGCCATCAAATTACTCTCTGTATCCATGCTTCTCAGTTCATGTTTGCTTAGTTTGTTTTTTAGATTCAGTTGTTGATAGATAATGTATTTATTGCCATGTTATTATTCATAGTTTTGATCTTCTTTTTCTTAAATAAGTCCCTTTAACATTTCATGTAATAGTGGTTTGGTGATGATGAACTCCTTTAGTTTTTTCTTGTCTGGGAAGCTCTTTATCTGCCCTTTGATTCTAAATGATAGCTTTGCTGGGTAGAGCAATCTTGGCTATAGGTCCCTGCTTTTCAAACCAGTGACCCTCCAGTTCACAAACCGACGCTTAAGCCACTGAGCCTCACCAGCCAGGGCATTAGGTCCCTGCTTTTCATGACTTTAAATATTTCTTGCCACACCCTTCTAGCCTGCAGTGTTTCTTTTGAGAAACCAGCTGACAATCTTAGGGGAACTTCCCTGTAGTAACTAACTTCTTTTCTCTTGCTGCTTTTAAGATTCTCTCTTTATCTTTAACCTTTGGCATTTTAGTTATGATGTGTCTTAGAGGGGGCCTCTTTGCATCCATCTTGTTTGGGATTCTCTGGGCTTCCCGAACTTCCATGTCTATTTCCTTCACCAAATTAGGGAAGTTTTCTTTCATTATTTTTTCAGATAGATTTCCAATTTTTTATTCTTTCTTTTCTCCTTCTGGCACCCCTGTGATATAAAGGTTAGACTTATTTCAGTTGTCCCAGAGGTTGCTTATACTATCCTCATTTTTGGGGATCCTTTTTTTTTCTTGTTGTTCTTATTGGTTGTTTTTTTTCTTCCCTATGTTCCAAATCTTTAATTTGGTTCTTGGCTTCATCCAGTCTTCTCATGTTTTCCTGTATATTGTTCTTTATTCAATTAGTGTATCCTTTGTTTCTGACTGGGTGTTTTGTATGCTTTGAGGTCCTCACTAAGTTCCTTGAGCATCCTTGTAACCTGTGTTTTGAACTCTGCATCTGATGGATTGCTGCTTATCTCCATTTTATTTAGCTCTTTTTCTGGTCTTTTGATCTTTTCTTTCATTTGGGCCGTGTTTCTTTGTCTTCTTGTTTTGGCAGCCTCCCTGTGTTTTTGTGTCCATGTATTTGGTAGAGCTGCTTTGACTCCATGTCTTGGAAGTGTGGCCTAATGTAGTAGGTGTCCTGTAGGGTCCAGTGGCACAGCCTCCTGTATCACCCAAGCTGGGTACTTGAGGTTCACCCTTTGTGTAGGCTGAGTACACCTTCCTTTTGTAGTTAAGCCTTGGTTGGTGTTGACAGATCAATGGGAGGGATTTACCCAGACCGATGTGCTGCATGATTGGCTGTAACCTCTTACCATCAACCTCCGCCCTCTGTGGAGGATCATCTATCTGTGCAGGGGCAGGGTGGTAGTGCTCTGACATGGTCTGTAGCTGTCCACTGGGTATGCTGGGCCTGTGGTTTTCTGGGTTGGTGCAGGCCAAGGTCAACTCCCACCTGTGTTTTGCCTGGGGCCACCCTGCTGGGTTGTAAAGCAATCTGAGATGGCTACTACTTGTGCTGGGCTTGGAGCTTCCAAGGGAAAGCCAAGCTGTGAATCTAGGTTGGCTACTGCTAGTGCTGGGCCTGGGGCTCACTGAAACCAGCTGTTGGTTGTTTGATAGAAATTAGGAAGTTGTGAAGCATGAGCCAAGACCAGCCATTCATATGGCAAAGCAGCTTGGGTGGGCCGGTAAGTTGGGTGGGGCAGAGTCTCTGAGGATCTACAAGGTGGGTCAAACAGTGTTAGCCAGGTTGATGGAGTCTCAGATATGGCACCAGCTTGCTGGCTCTGTGGGAGGAGGGCTTAGAAAAGGGACAATGGACTCTGTTTGCCCTGATGCCAGACACTTCAGCCCCTCCCACTATGCTACTCATGCCCTTCCAGCTGCCACCCTGGTGCTGCAGATCAGAGGGAGTGAGTGTGAGCAGGTGAGTCTGTGTGTGGGTTCTTGGGACTGCTTGGGCGTCCGGAATTTTCTTCCATGGACTCAATCCATTCTGGTTTTTGTAGCCAGAAATTGTGAGGACTACTGTTCTGGCACTGGAACACTGGGCTGGGGTCCTATGGGGCTGGGAATCCTTGCTCCCAAGATATTTCTCCTGAATTTTTATCTACCACACGTGGGTATGGGACTAGCCTGTTCCACTACTGCACCCTTCCTGCCTGCCTGGAGGGATGTGGTTTCTTTAATTCTGTAGTTTCAGACTGCCATGCAACTCAATTTCTGATGGGTCTGAGTGATATTTGTTCTGTATTTTAGTTGTAATTTCAATGTGATTGTATTAAGAGACAAGCCATGTCTGCCTATGCTGCTGTCTTGATTGGAAGTCTAGTTAGTATATTTTAACTATCATTCTTCTGTTAAAGTTGTCAAAATGTTCTTTAATAATATACATGTTAGTTGCATTATCATTTGGAAGGATTCTTAGAAGTCCTTCAGTGTAAGTTGCCCTGCTTTTGCTTAGAAGAGTCTCTTTCATGGTATCATCTACATACGGTGATAGAGCCTCTCAGTGGGGAGACCTCCATTATCCCTTCCCTCCTGAGGCAGTGCATTCCAATATCCAAAATTCTTACTACAGCCCTGACTGGTGTGGCTCATGGGTTGGGTGTAGTCTCACAAAGAGAAAGGTTGCTGGTTTGATTCCCAGTCAGGGCTCGAGTCCGAGTTGTGAGTTTGGGCAATCTGGATGTGTACAAGAGGCAACCAATAGATATTTCTCTCTCATATCCATGTTTCTCCCCCGCCTCACCTTTCTCCCTCTCTTCCCCTCTCTCTAAAAGTAAAATCATAAAAAAAATTCTTACTAGAAAAATCTTCCTTATAATGAAAGGAAATAAAGATAAATCAGCTAACCCTGGTCAGCTAACCCAAATTTGATGACAGTAATATTAGAAGAAAATGTGAAATTTTGAAAATGCGAATTTTCCCCTTCTTTTTGTTAAGTTGATTACTCAGAAATAATTGCCCATAAAATTTGGGTGTGTATTTTTTTCAAGATTTGCTGTGCTTGTACAAACACATGTTTACTGGTATCTGCATTTTATAATCACTGTAGGTCTTTGCTGTCTTTTGCTAAGGATGAGGTTATGATTTGTTAGAATTTATTGAGTGCATGACGTTGAGTTTGTATTTATGAGTAATCAGACCTATGGGCTGACTAGTGTATGGTCACATCCACTGTTGAGCTCATTTCCTAATTGTCCCATGTAAAAGGATCTTACACAGTCATCTTTAGGAGCACAGTAACTGCCAAAATAAGAGCCTTATTTTAACTAAGAGGTATCCAGCAGATGTCTGTGTATTTAATATGAAAGATTATTTATGGTTAAGATGAGTAAATGCTTAAAGATGAGGAAAATGACTTAGTAAAATGTCAACTAGAGTTCTTTTAATCTAAGTATATTTATAACAATTTCACATTTCCTGGTTAGTCTTAAAACCAAAGTTGATATGTTTAAAGAGTGAAAAAACACAATAATAAGTATAGCATCCAAGTGGGAGAACTTTCAGTAAGATAAAAGTCTGATAGTTTTAGTAATTCTAGAAATTATTTTAAGGTGTAGTAGATGAGCATAAATTCGGAAGCTATAAAAACTGGCTTTGTATCCCAGCTGCACCTGGTACTTGCTTTGCGACCCTTAGACAAGTACTTGCCCTTGTATCTGTTTCTTTATTATTAAAAGAATTGTTGTGAATATCAAATGGATTAATATTTATAAAGTTTATTTTTATAGAACAGTTTGCATTTTATTTGGTATTTCTCAAATATTTCTTTTGCTTTTTAAGATTTTATTTTATTTTTAGAAAGAGGGGAGGGAGAGGGAGAGAGGGCGAGAAACATCAACGTGTGGTTGCCTCTTGCACACCCCCATCTGGGGGCCTGGCTTGCAACCCAGGCATGTGCCCTGACTGGGAATCGAACTGGTGACCCTTTGGTTCTCAGGCCTGCCCTGAATCCACTGAGCCACACCAGCCAGGGCTCAAATAACAGTTCTGAAGTGGATCAGCATGGCTTACATTTCAAAAAATAGGAGATGAATTTTAGGGAAAAAACTGGCAAAACCATTCTTCCAAAAGGGAATTGCAGTAATCCAGATGAGAGATGATGGTGGCTTGGACTGGGGTGATAACAGTAAAGGTGGAACAAAGTGATCAAATTCTGAATCCGTTTTAAAGATAGAGTCAGTGGGCTTTGTTGACAGATGTGGGAAGTCAGAGAAGAGTCAAATTTGATTCACGGGCCTAAGAAAGTAGAAGGATAGAGTTGGCATTTCCTATGATGGGGAAGGCTAGGGAAGGAGAATTGGGAATTAGGAGTTCTTTTTGAACATGATCAATTTGAGATATCTAATAGATACTCAAGAAGAGATGTTGAGTAGGTAGTTGGGGTACCTAAGTCTGGAGTTAAGGAGAGTGGTCTGAGTTGAAGATACACATAGGAGAATCTTATGAGTGGAGGTGGTATGTATTTAAAACTGTGAATGGATAAGATCACCCACGGGAAGTGAATGTACATAGAGATGATAGATTTCCAAAGACCCAGCCTGGGGATACTCCAGAATTGAAAGGTTATGGAAATGAGATGGAGCTAGAAAGGAATTTGAGAGGCGGGGCAGTGAGGTAAGGAGAGGAGTGGTGTCCTGGAAGTTAGATGCAGTGTTTGGGCAGGAGAGAATAATCAGCTGTGTCAGTGTTGCAAGTCAGATGGACGACGTGGCAATGCAGTGGCTGATGGTGACCTCAGTGAGAGCTATTTTGGTGGAATGATGGGGTGATGAAAGCCTGCTTTGAGTGAGTTAAAGTTAGAGGCAGAATTGGAGATGTCTTTTCTGAACAGTGCTTTCATAAAGGACTGGTGTAAAGGGAGTGGGGAAAGGGGTTATGGCTGAAGGAGAGTATATACACAAGAGATTTTTTTTCAAGGTGGGAGATGTGGGAGTGTTGTGTATATAGAGAGGTATTGATGAGAGAGTGGGAAATTGGTGGTATACTTCATTAAGTGAACATGGATGCCTTAGAAACACTGGCAGGGGCAAGTGGCTTAGTACCTGTGGTGCTGAAAAATGTAAAAATTTCTTTCAAATTCCATCTTTTTTTTTTCTCAGTAAAGTAGAATGCAGATAAAACAACCAGGAATGTGGATGGGGGAAGAAGTGGTGGTTTGAGAAGAGAGGTATGAATTAGGAAAGTGGGAGCATGAGTAAATTAGGGGAGTGTATATACACAGTACTATTTTATATTTTACATACATTCTCTTACTTAGTCCTGTAGATAACCTTTGGAGTATGTAAGATATTAAAACCGCGTTTTAAAAATGAAGATGCTAAGGCTCAGGTAAATACTTGGCGGTTAGAGAGAGAGCTGGGTATCTACTCTTTGAGTGTTTCAAATCTAGCTCTCTTTAGATAGTTTTCCTTGTTTGAAATCAGTGCTTCCTTACCAGATTCCAAAATTTGCATAGATTCCCAATATTTTAGTACCAGTTTAGCATAAAGTTCTTATGATATTTACCCAAAGGGAATTCCACCCCTGATTCATGCTCTTTTATTAATATATTGGATTGCCAGTATATGGGCCAAGGGTTCTTATTATTTTCTTTTAGTGCCCTAGAGTATTGTTAAAGGGGTATACCCTCAAAGATCAATAAAGTCTGCTTCACTGAACACAGTAGAAAAATCAGTAGTTTCTTCAACACTAGTACCCTCTTTTCCTTTTTGGATATACTGTATATTCCATCAAAGACATTTTTCTCTCTGTACTGGCTAGTTCTGTCCGAGGCAGTGTGTACTTGTTTTTGGTGAATAGAGTCTCTGCTCTTGACTTTCTTTAGCACTGGAGTATATTCTTGCTCAGTAGGCTGGTGAGCTGACCTGGCCTCTCTTAATTTCTCATTTTTCATAATAACCCAGAAGTGGAAACAACCTAAATGCCCATCACCAGATGAATGGATAAGTAAATGTGGTATATCCACACAATGGAATACTATGCAGCAATAAAAGTTAATGAAGTACTGATACATGCTGCAGTGCGTTTGAACTTTGAAAACATGCCAAAAGAAAGAAGCAAGTCACAAAGACCACAAATTGTATGATTCCCTTTGTATAAAGTATCTAAGGAGACAGAAGGTAGATTTGTGGTGACCTAGGGATGGGGAAGTTTGTGACAAATGGGTGACTGCTGATGAATATGGGGTTTCTTTGTGGGATAATAAAAGTGTTCCAAAATTGTGGTGATAGTTGCACAATTCTGTGAACATACTAAAAACCATTGAATTTTACCATATAAATGGGTGGATTATATGGTATGTGGATTATATCTTAATAAAACTGTTACTTTAAAAAATACCTTCTGAATCTTTCTCTACCTCAGAGAAGACTATCCTTATTTTTGTATTTTAATTTTTATTGAGTTTACCATTTTCAAGTTTCTGCTGCATGTCTCTGGTGTCTTACTGTCAAAGGCAGAGAGAAGTATGCAGATGCATGTTCATCAATGGAAGCCTAGACGGCTGCACCTTGTGGTCTTATTGAGTGACGTTGCCTGAGAGAGTCATCAGCTCTCTCATTTCAGAAAGTTTTTGATCAGTGTCCTAGACCTGACCAGACCTGTGTTGTTTGTCACTGGAGTCACAGGAAGCTGAAGAATAGCAGCATTACACGGTGGCCTAACTGATATATTCTCTATATGGAGAAAAACTGAGGAGCCAGATTATGACCACCATTTTCTTGATGTCCATAAAATCACATGAGTTCATAGTTTAGTGGCATTTGTTGTGATAACCTAAGGCATCTTGCTCTATTATAAGAACATAATTGTTTCTAAAACTAGGCATACTGAGTTCCTGAACTGAGATATCCCCTTTTCTAACAAGGCTAGGTTTCTTCTGTCAGTAGAATGAATTTTCAGCTTAAAAAAGTAAGTGAAAATGAAATGATATAAAAGAAGATAAAATGTTCCATTAATAAGTCATTTTCTTTTCTGAGTGACAGCACTTCACTCTGGTCTTACTTGAAGCATCTACTGCCACCATTCTCTTTTGGTGTCTAGCGAAAGTCCCTTATAAGCCATCTAGAGTTCAGTTGCTCACTTAAAAAATTTGTTTTCAGCTTACCCACTTTATTTGTTATATCAGTGCTTCAAGGTTTTGGAGAAGGAGAAAGGATTTGGTCTTAATGAATAATGATAAATTTGATTAAAAGCACATGGCAAAAAGAAAGAAAGAAACATAGCATTTAAGGTAGAGATTGCCTTTGTTAGCATATGACCTAAATTTTTGAGTTTGTGGTTTTGACACCTGCCTTCTAATTGTGGTAGAGTAACAAACAGCAGGTTTATTCACACTCTCCACTCAGTGAACCTGTCTTCTGTGTGCCTTGCCTGCTCTGCAGAAGTACAGAAGATGTCTGTTCCCTGCTATAGCCTTCGCACTGCTGCGTTGTTGGTGCTCAGAAGGCAGATTAAAAACGGGGTGGAAGAACTTCCTTTAGGCGAAGAACAGAAGATTTATTTTAAGAGTGGTCCACATATCAGAATCCCTGCTGTGATCATCTTTATACAAAAGTATATTTAGCCCAGGGGAAGAATTTGAAAGCCAGTTATGATGTAACTAAAAAAGTAAGGTTTATTCCTTACTGACAGATGGATACAGCATTCTTTTATGCATAGTCTAAATTTTTAGAGTTCATTTGATTGTGAGACTGGCTGGTAGAACTCGGACATCCCCGTTTCATGTATATCAGCAATTTTCAACCTTTTCCATCATATGGCAGACACAAACTTACTAAAATTCTGTGGCACACCAAGATACTATATTCTTTGCCTACCTGACAAAAATAGGTAAAATTTTGATTAATTCACACTGCGTGGCTATTGTTGTTTTGGCTGTTGTCAATTTTTTATTTGACAATCTAAGGGAAGAGGTCAGCGCCCTTGACCAAATCGTCAGGTATTGCATGTTTTAAAATCTTTTACAGCACACCAGTCAAAAATTGCTGATATAGATTATAAGTACTTCAAGGCATTGTTTCCCAACCTTTTACATGTAGTAGTACACACAGAAAATGATAATGTTTTGTGGCATACTATGGGAACTAGAGAGAATTTGGACACATTCGAATGGGACTTAATGAAGAAATTTACTGCATTTTCTTTATGATATATGTGTGTGTATGTGTATATATATGTATATGTATATATATATACACATATACATATATATATATATAAATAAAATAGAATAAGATACAAAAGGTTTTGGGAACATTGTTGTGGCAGCCATGGAATTGTGCCCCTCAGATTCCCCTTCAAGGAAACCTCTTTGAGGAGCACAGTTGACTGAGACCTTCCAGCGATTGCACCTCAGATGTGTGTGTGGGGCAGTAGCCACACTGCCTCTGGGCTGCTCCCAGCCAGTAACCGTCATAGTGGGTGGACTGGAGCTGTGCTGAGCTTGCTTGACGGTGGGGGGGGGGGGCACACACACACACACACACACACACGACAACTTCCCATTGGTCCAACCAGACTTTCTTCACTACAGTTGGAGGTTTTTTCTACCCAACTCATCTTGCGCAGGTATCAGAACTGCTCAAGGTCTGAGCAATCGTCACCTACCTACTCCTGCTTCCTCTTCCTGTATCCTTCACAGGCATCTTCCCAAGGAAATTTGTGGCACATCTGATCTGCTTCGCACAGGATCCAAATGGACAATAATATATAATAAAATTGCATAAAACTGCCAGTTAAAATTTTTTCATATTTAAAAAATGAGAAATTTGAATTTACTTCCACGAATATAACATTTTTAAATGATTTTTAAAATTTATTTTGGTAGAGGGAAAGGGGGAGAGAGAGAAAGGGAGAGAATCACTGATCAGCTGCCTCTTGTACATGCCCCAGCTGGGGACCAGACCTGCAACTCGGGCATGTGTGCTAACTGGGAATCGAACTGGTGACCTTTTGCTTTGCAGGATGATGCCCAACCAACTAAGCCACACCAGTCAGAGCATGAATATAACTTTTGTATCTTAGGTTTTGTGTTTAACGTGGCTTTAGGCAATTCCTGGTCAAGATTTTGAAAAGATATCTCCATATTAATGTCACCATCAATTAGAAACTTGGCTTATTTATTAAATGATAGCAAATGGCAGAAGAAATTCATTGCTCTTTGTTTAATTGACAGAAACTTCTTTCTTACTGTTAACCAAATTTCAGGCTCTTTAAATCGTATATTTTAGTTACTGTTATTATGTTACTTTTCTCTCATTGTCAAATGTGATGTTGAAGTTTTCTAAATAGCCAATTTCAAATTCCATGAATTTTTTATATTAAAAATTTCAAAATTATCATAAATCTTTTACACACACAGCTATAGCCCCATTAGTATTAATAATTCTTTAGCATTCTAATTAGTGCATGATTAAATATCACTAATGAATCCCATTTTACTCTTTACTTTTGAAACTAACTGCCCTTTTGCTTTGAACTTGTTTAAGTATAGGTTAATACACACTTTGTAAACTCTTGTGCCCATTTCTCTTTCTTTCTGCATAGACTTCTACTCTTTAAGACCTAGTGCAAACCCTGACTTCACTCTGATGCTTTCCTTTGTGTGACCCAACCCGTGCTGGAATGACTTATTTGAGAAATATTTACTGAATGCATATTCTTTGCTAGGTTCTGCATATACAGTAGTGAACAGAGATAAGATCTCTGTTTGCTTTTGTGCCACGTTTATTCATTGGATTATAATCCTGTCGAGAATCCCGGAATCTCTACTTTCTCATGGGAAAGCCATGAGAAATAGTATCATAATTTATCTGGGAATATCTTTAATGGAATTCATCTTCCAAATTATCATAGCTCTTTAAGTGCTGAAATGCTTTTTAACTGTTTTTGATATATCATCTACTTTTCTGCCTTTTAAAGCAGAATACATTGAACTTGGTCTTGCCTCTCTGGAATGACTAATGGCCCTAATTATATGAATATTTATTATTGTGTTCTGAAGTGTTATCTAGGTCTAGATCCACTTCTAGCCTTTGCGGTTTTATTTTGCTTTGGTTTTATATTTCAAAGTCTGGTTTTTAGTTCTTTTGATGTCATAGTGCATGTACTTAATAGTTTGCCAGTTTTTTTCTAGTGTGTTACTTCTAATCTGCTGTAGTCTCAGAAGCAAGTCTATGCTTTTTCCCTTTTTTAACGTTAATAGAAATATGAGAATTAAGTGTAGAGATTTTATCATAGTGATGTACTTACAGCACCTTTTAAAGCTTAATTCAGGATTATGGCTAGGTTTCAAAGAGTTCTGAAAAGTGAAGAGTTACTATAAATAGAAGGTGATTTTTTTTTGTCATTTTACTAACCTTTCTTTAGAATGTCAGATGAAATCAGATACTTTTAAAGGAATACCACTCTGATTTTTTTTTTTTAATTTCAGAGCTCCAGAGATTATATTGGGGTTGCCATTTTGTGAAGCCATAGACATGTGGTCCTTGGGATGCGTGATTGCAGAATTATTCCTTGGATGGCCGCTCTACCCAGGAGCCTTGGAGTATGACCAGGTAACAGAACTGTCCTGATAATCTAGTAGAATTGGTGGATTGCAAAGAGAAAGAATAGACTAATAGGGATGTTTTTCTTTAGGTACACAATACATCCGAAAAACCTTTTAAAAAGAAAATGGCAAGACCTGAGATCTTGTGGATTTTAAATTCAAGATCCCAAAACTGTATTTGATTTTTAAAAACTCTTTTATAACACTAAGTAAATTTTATAAATAAAGGTACAATCCACAGCCCAAAAACCAGTTTTGTAAAAGTCTTGGGAGAATTTTCTGCATTATTTTTAGACTGCAGACATATAAATGGCTGGGCTGTGTCCATTTAAATAACAGTGCTGTGCTTGGGTGACAGACTCTGATGAGGGATGAGATGTCAGCCTCTTCCAAGGAATAAAAGGTATCATATAACTACTGTTCTTAAACCAACAACCATTTCTAGTCTTAAGTACCTCAGTCACCTGATCTCTCTTTAGTATTTTTAGCTGTTTTTGAATGGTGCTAAAAGTCTACTTTAACATTATTTGATTCTCAGTAGAATCTAGCAAATTACCTCTTTATACACTTTTCATGATAATTTTCAGGTATGTTCGTTAGCCTCTCTCTAAGCTAGTAGACAATGTAGTTTGCTATTTTCTTGATTTTAAATATGAAGATTCTCTTTTGGAATAATTGTTACCTTACTCATTTATTATTTGAAAGAGTTTTCATAACATCTTCCTTATTAGATACATATTCAACTCATTTTAGTGGGAAATGTTAGTCAGAATTAACAAAGTGGTTATATTTTATCTTTGTAATTGGCTTATAGTGGGTAAATACGATTTTTATTCAAAAGATAACACTACTTAACTTTTAGTCATAAAAAATATAGAACATTTTAAAGCATATATGACATCATTGTAACAATAAAATGTTGTGCGTTATTTCTGATTTTCGGGGCATAGCATTCTATGTCAAAAGGGATATGAGCCCTGGTTGGTGTGGCTCAGTGGACTGAGTGCTGGCCTGTGAGCCGAAAGGTTGCTAGGTTGATTCCCAGCCAGGGCACATGCCTGGGTTGTGGGCCAGGTCCCCAATAGAGCACGTGCGAGAGGCAGCCAGTTTTTTCTTTTGCACGTGGATGTTTCTTTCCCTCTCTTTCTCCCTTCCATCCCTTCGTTCTAAAAATAAATAGACAGAATCTTTTAAAATATTTTTAAAGAGAAAGAAAGGGGAAGATGCAAGAGGTAGCTAATTTGGTGACATAAATGTTGCTGAGATGATGCTAAGTCATTTACTATTAATTCTTTTTTTTAACATTTTTTTCATTGTTCAAGTACAGTTTTCTGCCTCTTTCCCCCAGCCCTTCCCACTTCCCCAACCCTCCCCTATTAATTTTTAAATTAGATATAATTAACATTAATCTCTTTTCTTCAAATGACTTTCTACCCATAAAACTTTTTAGGCCAGATTTACTATAGTCTTTGCCTTCCTTCCTTCATTCTGCATATGTCTTAAAAGACAGTTTCTGTAACATTTCTGTACATACTTGGTATCTTCAGCTTTTACCCAACCACTGACTTGATGCAGGTGCTAACCTGTAGTTTTGAAACAGTGATTTAGTTGGAGAGCCCCATAATTCTTAGCTGCTCAAGTACTGAGGTACCAGTCAAATGCTAGAAATATGCCTTTGACTTTGTGTATGACAATTTATGGCATGTATACTATGCTGGAACAGGACACCACCTGGTGACAGTTTCAAGTTGATTTATTATTATACTCTGGATTTGGACTTCACAATTTTATTCTTGGACAGTTGATGTTAGTACTGAAAACAGCCCTATAGATTTTCTAGTTACTGCCCCTTCTAATTTTCTTTTAATTATTATTCAATTATAGTTGTCCCACTTTTTCCCCTGTTGTTCTCCCTGCCCTGCCCACCCCTCCCCCCATCTTCCATTTTCATAAAGGAGAGAACTGAGGGCTAGGAAAGTGAAATGGCTTGTCAAAAGTTACAATGCTGATTTAAGATAAATCCGCCTAAAATTCAGTTTTTCTTAATTCCATAATTGAATTTAAACTGTTAATCTGAGCCATATCAACAGTATTTTCAAAATGTATATTGCTTTAATTACAAAGGGATATAGTAATTGAAAAAAATTGTGAACATATAGCATTGATAGTTGCACAATTACCAGTTCAGTATTTTAAAAGTTATTTTCTAAAATATATGAATGCAAATGAATAGGAGCAACGGTGTGAATATTCTCATTTTTGTTCTAATTTTAGACTTTATTACTCCATTTCAAATATGATGTTTACTACATAAGCTTTGATAAGTATCTATTTTCAGGATAAGGGAGCAGCACCTTTCTATTTCTAACTTTCAAAGTTTAAAAAGAAAATCCTGAATTGGTTTTGCATTTTCAAATCCTTTTTTGCATCTATTAAAATGTTCACCTGTTTTGGTTGTTTTTAACTGTATTTATTAATGTGGTTGGATTTCATACACTTTCCCTCTAATTAGGATGTGAAAGGGCCATCCATAGGGTTTGCCGCCCTCTCTTATCTGTTCCTATTCAAGTCATCAGCTGCCCTGATGCACTTGAATAGCCAGCCAGTTGGGGTATGGTCACTATTTTATTTTGTTTTATTTATTTCATTTATTTTACTTTACTTCATTTTATATTATTAACTTATGCTTTTAAAAAATAAATGTTTGAGTGGCATTGGTTCATAGGGCCATATAGGTTTCAGGCGTACATTTACATAGTTTTTTGCCTACAGTGGCAGCACAGTGGGCAATATTAATATTACTAATTGACACTGAGCTCTTTTATGGAACTGTTCTTGACACTTTACATTAACTCACTTAATGCTCAACATAACCCTATTAGGTATATACTATATTGCTTCTGTCTTAGAAATAAGGAAACCATATTGTTGATATTTCTTATGTCTAACCTTTATATAACCTTCTAATGAAATATCATTTTTTTTTTTCAAAAGAGGTGAAAAAGAGTTAACTTTAGACTTATAATTATTATGTACTTAAAAGCCAAATTTGAGTCACTGGGAAAAAAATATTCAGAATATTTTAATTCATTAGGATTTTTTGTTCTAGCCTTTAATCATCTTTATCATTTCTTAAAGGCTTTCTGTAGCAATTTTCGCTTTGAATTTTGGATTCTACAGCTAGGCACTGACCATGTTGAGAATTTGGCACATTATATTTTCTCATACACGTGTTTCGTCCTCATTTTTATACAAATATATTTACTGTGTGTGTTTAGAGAATGCTACCCTGTGAATTGGTACTGTGTTTGGATCCCTTCCTGTCTTAATTGTACATACTCTGTCTTGTTATTGTTCTCTGTACTGGATTCAATTTACACTTACCAGGGAAATACAGAAAATGTGATAGGAAATTAAATAACTATTTTTATAGATGGATGGACAGCCAATATCTACTTGATAAGTTTTGATAGTTCCTGCAAAGTGTTTGTTGGAGTTTAGATAGAATCTTCTCTAGAACAGCGAAAGGTCTGAATTGATATTCAGATTATTATGCTTGCTAATTTCAAATAATATCTTAATAAAGTTCACTATTTCAACTCAAGGGTGGTGGTGGGAATCTTTAAAGGATTCTACTTTGTCAGGTATTTGAATTGGAAAGAGACTTTCTCAGGGTGTTGCATTCATTTATTCCTGTGTAGACTATCAAAATAATCCAAGAGAGGAGCTCTAATATGACTAGATTTTGTGAAATCTGGAGTCGTAGGTACTTTTGAATTCAAAGCAACATTAGATGGATTAATAGGTATTGGTAGAACTTCACTCTGGTGTGAGATCATAAGTGTGGCATTGCTGCTTTTCAAGTGCTTTTATCTATTCTCATTCTGATTTGCCACTCACAATTTCAACTTTTTTTAAGAATCATTAAAATTTTTTCAATCACAGTTGACATACACTGTTTTATTAGTTTTAAATGTACACTCCAGTTATTAGACATTATATAACTTACCAAATGATCATCCCAATAAATCTAATACCCATCTGACACCATGCATAGTATTATTAGAATATTATTGACTATATTCCCTATGCTGTACTTTACACCCCATGACTATTCTGTAACAACCAATTTGTATTTCTTAATACCTTCACCTTTTTCACCCATCCCCCCAATGCCCCTCCCCTTTGGCAACCATCAAAATGGTCTCTGTATCTGTGAGTCTGTTTCTGTTTTTCATTTATTATTTTTTTAGATTCAGTTGTTGATAATATGTATTTATTGCAATTTTATTCATATTTTTTCTTCTTAAAGAAGACTGGTGTGGTAGTGATGAACTCTTAGCTTTTTCTTTTTTTTTTTTAAAGATTTTATTTATTTATTTTTACAGAGAGGGGAAGGGAAGGAAAAAGAGAAGAAGAGAAACATCAGTGTGTGGGTGCCTCTTGCACGCCCCATGCTGGGGATCTGGCCCACAACCCAGACGTGTGCCTTGACTGGGAATTGAACCTGTAACCCTTTGGTTCACAGTTCAGTGCTCAATCCACTGAGCCACACCAGTCAGGGCTCCTTTAGCTTTTTCTTGTCTGTGAAGCTCTTTAATATGTCTTTCAGTTCTAAAAGAGAGCTTTGCTGGGTAGAGCAATCTTGGTTATAGGTCCTTGCTTTTCATCATTTTGAATATTCCTTGCCAGTCCCTTCTGGCCTGCAAAGTTTCTGTTGAGAAATCAGTTGGCAGTCTCTTGGGAGCCCCTTTGTAGGTAACTAACTTCTTTTCACTTGCTGCTTTTTAGATTCACTCAGCCAGAAGGTATGGGGACTTCTCTTCCTGGCAACCCTGGTCTGGGGGAGTTTATTGTAGGGCTGGGACCCCTCAGTTCTCAGGGGGGACCTCTGTAGCCAAGATACCCCTCTCAGTTTTTATCTGCCACACGTGGTTGTGGGACCAGCCCATTCCATGTCTCTGCCCCTCCTACCAGTCTTGATGTGGCTGCTCCTTTAGTTCCCCAGTTGTAGAACTTCCATTCAGCCAGATTTCAGGTGGTTTTGAATGATAGCTGTTCTGTAGTTTAGTTGTAATTTTGATGTGGTTGTGGGAAGATGCAAGTAACGAGAGTAATATGGCTGTTGGACGAGGTGATTTACCTATGCTGTCATTGGCCCCGAGGTCTCTGCTTCCGTTTTTTTAAAGTTTATTGATTTTAGAGAGAAAAAGGCAGGGGTTAGAGGAAACGACAGAGAGAGAGAGAGACAGATAGACAGACAGACATCGATTGTTCCACTTACGTATGCATTCAGGTTGCTTTAATGTGCCTCGAATGGAGATTGAACTTGGCCTATCGTGATGACACTCTGACCAAGTGAGCTGCTTGGCCAGGGCTCTGCTCACTCTTAACTTTGCTTAGGTTAGCGGGGCAACTTAGGTCAAGCTCCAGCTCTGCCTTATCACACTTCAGCTCATTCCGAAACACTAATTAGTATTTCTTATTCACATTCCTGATACTGTAAATCTGGTTTGCTTAGGTTATTTCTATTTGAGTTCACAAGGCCAATTTGTGAATTAATTGCTTCTGAGTCAGGTTCTTATCTTTCACCCACTGGAGACAGGGGAGGCAGTAGGTGGGTCCCTTCATGTATTAGAGGTTATACATGGAACAGTTTCTCTTCAAAAGATTGGGCAGGCATGATGATAAAAAAATAAACTTATAAATTCACTTGATGCTTTTTGTTTTGTTTTGAGTGCCATACCAGCTTCTTAGATACTCTGTTCTCTGCTTTTTAGCACTTCTTCTTTTTTTAAGATTTTGTTTTATTTATTTTAGAGAGGGGAAGGGAGGGAGAAGGAGAGGGAGAGAATCATCAGCGTGTGGATGCCTCTTGTGCATCCCCTACTGGGGACCTGGCCCGCAACCCTGGTTCGACTGGGAATTGAACCTGTGACCCTTTGATTCATAGACCAGTGCTCAGTCTACTGAGCCACACCAGCCAGGGCTGTTTTCTTTTTCATAATGGCACTTCCTAGCTTAATTGCATAGTATGTACTTAAATATTTATCCTACTGAATTATATGATTTTGAAGATCAGCACCATATTTATTCATCTGCATGTCTTTAGCATCTCATGTATAATAACGCTTTGTGCATGTTTGTTGAAATTGAATTGTTGAACACCTTTCTTACCATCTAAGAGACTGATGTAACATCTAGGTACTGAACTCTTAGTACTTTTCTATTTTGTTTCCATGAAACAAGGAACTCAGCCATTGGGGAATGTGGGGTGAAGGGAAAGAACCACATTTTAATGAAATGAAGTTAATTTGTAAGGAGGAGATTTTAGTTATTTCATCAAAAATTGAGGATACAAATATGGATAAACATGGAATCTGTTGTCAGGAGGCTCACAGTCTAGTAGGGAAAACATTAAAAAATAATTGTAACGCAATGTTATGGAGGCATTAAAGTTGATGTGTTCCAGATGTGATGGTGGCACAGGAAGAGAGTGATCACCCTTGTTTGGGATGGTTAGGCATCGCTTTACAGAGGAGAAATCCTTGAACTGAGGCTTGAAGAAGGAACAGTAAAACTTTGTCACACAGATTTGGCGAAGTAGGGCAACATACACAGGGGAGCATGAAGTAGGAGCCACAAAGCAATCTAGGAAAGCGAAAGTAGCTGGTGCAGAATTTAGGGTGGTACAGGAGCATGTGTAGAGCAGGACAGAGACAACGCTGGGGTTCTGTGTGCCATGATTAGAAGTTTGGAATCATTCTGTAGGGAGGAAAGTAATTTTTTACAGAGTAAGCAACAGATTTGCATTTTAGCAAAATGGCTGTTAGTCACAGGAACAAAAAACTGGGGGTGATGACTGGGGTCATTAGGGAGGCAGTTGTATTGATTAGGAGACTCGTGAAATTGTATAACTTAGAATTGAAGAAGACCTGAAATAGGGGTGGAAAGGAGGGGCTGTTATGAAAAATACTCATAAGGTAAAATTGTTCGGGTTTTGGATGTTGTGGGGAGGAGAATGAGGGAGAGGTGCTTGTCTGTCATAAATTTCAGGCTTCTGATTGTTGTGTTTGGTTTCCTGTTCACCAAAAAGGGTGGGGAAAACATGAGGATTAACAGATTTCAGGGAAAATCAGTTTAGAATATGCTCACTTTGAGATACCTAAAGGCCAGCTAGTGAATCTACAGGTCCAGAGCAAGAGATGAATATTTATGTGCAGAATTAGAGATAAAACCATGGGCATTGGAGCTTGTAGAAGGAACGATGACATAGAAAACTCTGAAACACAGTGTCTCATAAAGAGCAAGTGGAGGAAGGGAATTAAAGACTCAAGAATAAGGAAGAGAACCAGAAAAAAATGATGTTCTGGAAATGGAAGGAACAGAGTTTTTAAGTAAAAAGGTAATAGCTAATCATATCAGTAGAATAAGGATTAATATGTAACTATTAAATGTGTCAATTATTAATAGGCTGTTACTTATCTTAGTACCTTATCATGGGAATAATAGTAATATCCAGATTGTAGTGTGGTGACATGAGAAGTAAAATATAGGTTACTACTTTAGGACTCTTAAGTGAATGAGAAAAGAGTTTTAAACAGTAAAGGGCTGTTTGGAGGGGGGAAGATAGAAGATAGTAAACATTTTTGTAAATTGAGTGGAAAGATCTCAAAGAGAAGAAGAAATAGAAGATGCAGGAGAAGATGGATTAGTTGATAGAGCAGAGTCCTTGAGGTTTAAAAAAAATAAGAACCCCGTGTTCTCAAACGTAGTTTAGAGGAGTTAAGCCTCTGTTAAGCTCCTGTGCTGCCCAGCCATTAAATTGGGGAAAGGATATTCGAGGGCCTACTGTGTATCATCCATTATCGTGGGTGTATATATAAGTAAACAAAACAAAGTACTTCCCTTCATGAAACTTAACATTCGTTCTAATGAAGAGTAGGGCAAGAAAATATAGAAAGTAATCATTCAGAATATCAGTTGGTAAAAACCATGGTGAAGAAAACAAACAACAGAGTAAGGAAGTTGTGGAGAGCTTATTATTTGTTGGTGGGTCTTGGAAGGCCTCATGAATAAAGTGGCATTTGAGCTGAGAGCTGGAGGAAGGGAAAGATGAGCCATACAGATTCCTGGGCAAAGAGTGTTCCTAAAGTCAGGAAGTTAAGTTCAGAGGCTCTGAGGCTGAAACTTTCGTTGTTCTGAGAGTGCTCATCCACACCCGTGTCTCTTCCTCACCTGACTCAACCACCCAGTGACGTAGATGTGTTCCCTCTAATGCCCCCGCAGTCATAATTCACCAAGTCTTTATCCATCTGCGATTTATCAGTCTGCGTCTCTTGATCCACCCCTTCCTCTCTCTGCCTGCCCAGTCTTTCAGTTCAGGCCCTAGTCATCTCTCCTCTGGCCTCATCCTCTCACCATTCTTAGACATTATGTTAAAAATGGAACTTGTTGACTCCTGCCTAGATATCTCCAGTGGTTTCTTACTTCCTGGAGTAAAATCCAAACTTCTTAACCTACTGATAAGTCCTTTTGCCTTCTGGTTCAATTTCATCTCTTGCCATTTTTCCCTCAGTGAACCCTGTGTTGTCTCCAGTCTTTGGACGAGTGGGCATTTTCTCCTGATTTCCCATATTAACTCATATTATAACCTAACATAACTCATAGTAAATTAGGTTTTCCCCTATTCCTACAGGCTAACAAACTCTTATTTGTTCTTTAAGACCCAACTTGAGCATCACCTCTTCTGGTACATTATGTGACTAATTATTTTAGGTATCCCTTCTCTGTCTTTCTGTAAAGCATGCATTTATTATGGTACTTATCACATTGCATTATAATGATTGACTTGTGTGTTCCCCACAGGACTGTGAATTTCTTGAGAGCAAAGACTATATCATTTAATTCTTAATATCTAGCATAGTGTCTGATATACAATATGTGTTCAGTTAATATCTATGGCATGAAATAATAAATCCTTCTGTTTTGTAAATTATTTTTCAGATTCGATACATATCTCAGACTCAAGGTTTACCAGGAGAACAGTTGTTAAATGTGGGTACAAAATCCACAAGATTTTTTTGCAGAGAAACAGATATCTCTCATTCTGGTTGGAGATTAAAGGTAATTCATTTAAAAGTATATATTTAGAAAAACATTTATCTCTGATGCCTCATTTGCAAGGATAATATCCTCCATGCTTAATTTAATTTTATTGCCTTTTTTCTTCTTTTGAATTTTCATTTCAACACCCTCTCCCTCCCTCCCAGCCCTTTTTAACTAGGAAGGCCCTTTTAGAGTGATTTAGTTCATTCTCTAGCCTGGCAACATAGTTATTAACTAAAGTTAAATGGTTTTTAAAATTTTATGTGTATAATTACTTTTGTGTTGTGTGTTTCATCTTCTCTATCTAGTTCCCCATTTTTAAGCTTTATAGGAAAGGGACTGAATCTAACCGTTTAGTAGTAACCCAAGTACCTAAATTACTCCTGGATATTTTGGGCGATCAATAAATCCTCAGTAATTAAATTTGTAATTATTTTGTTTAAGGAGTTTGTTATAGATGAGTTTTTTTTAATTGAACAAAGCTCTTCTCATTTTTCTGTACTTAAAAAAATACATTTATGATAGTAATTCTTTTGAAACTACTACTTCTCTTAAAATATTCAATATATTAGACTAAATGTGCCACAATTACAGGAATAAAGAACTTACAAATGATGCGTAATAATACATTATTTTCTCTCTTTGATATCTTCAATAAGACCCTAGAAGAACATGAGGCAGAGACAGGAATGAAGTCTAAAGAAGCCAGAAAGTACATATTCAACAGTCTGGATGATATAGTGCATGTAAGTAGCACAGTCACATTTGTGAATCTTAATGCTGAAGGTGGTATACTTGATTGCCAAAAATGTGGAAACATGTCAATCATTTTCTAAATGACTGTAGAGTACTTGCTGTTTTTAACCTTTTCAAAAGGACAAAATTGATTCTAAGGTTTTAACATTTTAGGAACTAAATTGCATTTGTCTTTATTAAATATTTAATTTATGCTATCCTGTTCTTTAGTAAAAAACATTTTCTTTAAAAGGGAAGATCCTAGCAAACAAGTATTTTTATATTTTAATAGAAATGGATATTTGTTTAGTGAAAAGGTTCTTTTCCTGCTTTGAACACTATTTGATACCTGAAGACATTTTGAGAATTTGTTAAACTCAGTTGTTCTTTCTTGTTTCAAAATAATTGTGGTTCTTTGTTCTTTCCTATGTTGTATTTTTTTTAACTGTGAAACATTTGATGACTTAAAATTTTGGTTTTGCAGGTGAACACAGTGATGGATTTGGAAGGAAGTGATCTTTTGGCTGAGAAAGCTGATAGAAGAGAATTTGTTAGTCTGTTGAAGAAAATGCTGCTGATCGATGCAGATTTAAGAATTACCCCAGTTGAAACTTTGAACCATCCTTTTGTTAACATGAAACATCTTTTAGATTTTCCTCATAGCAACCAGTATGTTACCTTAAAATTTGTTAAAGCTGTTCTGGAGAAATAATAGTATACTATCTTTAAAAAAAATCAGTTGTTAGAAAAATGATTTAATTTCTTCATTAAATATAAGTAACCTAGTCAGAAGAGGTCATGCTAACTTGGCCAAGATCACGTAGGCTAGTAAGTGGCAGAGTAGAACTAGAACACAAGTCTCAGTTGCATTCCAGTGTTCTTTTTCTAAAACACCAGACTGAAAATGACTGAGTGATTTTGTTTTTATATGACATTCTTACTATAGTAACCAGGCATATATATACTAGAAGGAAATGTTAACAGTTCTTCCCCTTTTGAGTCTTACAAACTCCATTTTCAGTTTCCCTTCACACCATTTGCTTTTCTCTCCTTCCTCCTTTCTCCTCTGTGTTGTGGAAAGAAAGGAGGGTTGTTTTTTTTTTTTAATGGGGTAGTAGGAAAAATGTATGCTCCAATTGAGAAGGCCTTATCAGAATTACCTTAGGCCAATCTTGCAAGTTCTTTGAATCCCAGACCTCTTTTTTATAGGCCGAAGGGAGCAAAACAAATGATTTAAAATGACTACTTTTAATATTTTGAAAGGACCGAGTGAAGAAGTTGCAGGGATAAACAGTATCTGCTATTGTGGATTACCCTTAAAAAACTGATGTTTTTATGAAGTTGAACTACTATCTCTACCTCACCCCCCACCACTTAAAAATATCTAATGGTTTTAATATAAAAGCACTTGAAAAATAATGTAACTAACTGCATAGTTGATACAATTAATTTAAGGATGTGGAAGAAATTTAAGAAAATTTATTTAGGGTGGGTGTCATAAACTTAATAGTGTGCTAACCAAAAAATGCTTGCTGTTACTTTGGTATCTTAAAAAATATCGCAGATATAAAATACACTTTTACTTGCTTTAAAATTCAGTCTTGTAGGATTTCCTGGTAGAAATAGTATTGGAAATAAGCAGATTAAGTGCAAGTCATAGAATCTTTTTCTTTTGGAAATAATTTTTAAATTAATGTACATTAATTTTAAACTACTCTAAACATTTTAAAATAATACTACAATTAACCTTTCCTCCACTCTTTTTTTTTTTTTTCTTCAGTGTAAAGTCCTGTTTTCATATTATGGATATTTGTAAGTCCCACCCAAATTCATGTGACACAAATAATCACAATAAAACTTCAATCTTAAGGCCAGTTTCTTCAAACAGTACTGCTAATCTGACAGCAAATTTTACTAAAATTGGCACATTGAGAAGTCAGGTAAGAATTTAATAATTTATACCTTTTTCAATTGCTTGTTTTGCTTTTGAAGCATACAGATGTCTCATGTCAGGAGTTAGGCGTTACAGTGCGGCTGTTGTCTTAAATCGGTCATGATTCAGGGGAACATGTGGAGCCTGTCGGCCCAGTTCATTTTCTCCTTTCGTCTTCCATTCTTTCCGTATCCTCTGCCATCCCTCCTGTGCCACAACTCTGCGTACAGTAGAGTCCAGTAGAATCGGTCTCTGGACCCATTCTTATCGTAGCATTACGGTTTTCGGAAATGTGTTTTAGTTGTTTAGAAAGCACGTGGGCAGCACTGAGAAGAGCGCTCTGTGTAATGCTCCGTGCGTTGATCGTTTCAGGCGTTGACGACGTCTGCGCACTCGGTGGTGCACCATGGGATCCCTCTGCAGGCTGGAACTGCGCACTTTGGTTGTGGCGATGCTTTTCAGCAGACACTGATTATCTGTCCCCCAGCTATTCAAGGTATTCTTTAATTTAAATTACGCTTTGAATTTAGGCGTGCATTATTTTTAAACAAATTTAGTTATCTCTCCATTAAATATACTGCATAGTTTTTGCTACATTTAGTGCCACATTTGAATTCAATTTAAGCTGGTCAGTAAACTTCGCAGCAGTAATGTTCATTTCTTGGCGGGAGCTCCATTATAATCCTCAGTAACAAAATGGGTCATGTGACAGTTGGGTTGGCCCGCGCTGAGTATCGCTGCTCCAGATGTTCGGGCACGTACATATTACCTGCCATCACTAGGCATTAAAGTGTCTGAGAGTTCACTTGTATAAATTTTGGTCAAAGGAGTTCTGTCCCAAATGTTATATTCTTGTTCTTTACACATACAAAGGACTGTTTTTTTTTTTTAAAGATTGACTTTTACTAAATCAGGTTATGTCCCTTACTTACATAAAAATAGCAAATTAAATCATCAGGTGTCAGTGGTGGCAGAACATCTTTGAAGAGGCCATAAATTCTCCAGCAGGACTTTCTTAGTGGTTCTTACAGGGTGATAGCAGCAGACTTTGCAATTGGAGTAACAGAATAAAACCCTACTTCCTAGGTCCCTTTCATAGCATTTTGTTCTTGCTAAGATTTAGCATCTATTTGTATTTTAAAGCAACAGGTTAATTACAAGTGGGGCCCTAACTGACTCTTTGAAACATGGTGGTAATACTGTATGTTTGGTGGAAGTAAAAGAAGTTGGTGCTAAGTCAGGACACCTGGGATGTAGATCTGTTTCTCCTATTTGCATTGTTATCCTAGACACAGTTATTAACCTGCTTCAACCTTAGTCAAATACAGCAGCCTGAACTACTGTTAGTCATTTCTAGCCCTTAATGTTTTTGGATTCTAAAGGTTATTTGAAATTTTTATTTGATTTAAGGATTTGAGCAACTAAAAATTTTTTATAGGCATCTACCACAGTGTTTAACAAAGCACCAAGAGTACATTGCATTGGTAACAAGAGAGTGGAAACATGTCAACTCCTTAGCCACTATTGTTTAACCCGTGTACCTTTTCTTTCATTTTTTTTTATATGTTGGGTTTTCACATAAGGTATCATTGAGAGGAAGGTTTGTATCACTAAAAATATAAAAAACAACTTAGATGATTGGTTCTCAGGATGAAATTGTGGTTCAGTGATGGTTTGATGGCACTCTTAAAGATGCTGCTGTGTTTATTTATTGTTTTTGTCACTTGTTTATTATTAAAAAATTTAAACATAAAAAAGTTCAAAAAATAATATAATGCCTTCTACCCTAGATTAACACTTTTCCATGTTTGCTCTGTCTGTCTGTCTATCGAGATGTACATATACCATTTGAGAGCAAGTGGTAGACATTTTAGTTCTAAATACTTGGGCATGAAAAACTGAACTTTTGTGTAGGTTATCATTTAAGTATTGTCTTGACAAATGTATTTTCATTTCAATGAATTTTTAATTTGTACTAACAAATAGATTCTTAGGTTCTAAAAAAAATAATTTCTCCCACATAACAAAGTTAGTTTGAGGGTCACGCACCTACAGTGTGGTATATTTCATCAGGTTTTGGGATAGCAGTTTTTTTCAGAGCCTACCTTCTGTTTGTAGCAAAAACTTTAAGAGGCTTGTGAGACACATTTATAACCATGGTTAAGCATCATTCTTAAAACATAATGAGGTTAGACAAAATCTTTTATTTTTATGTGGCTTATAATTTATAAAAGGTTAGTAACTTTTCTGTGCGTATGTTAGCAACTATATGAGTGATTCATAATAAAGATAACAGAAAAAAGAAGATATTGTCAGATTCATTAATCCATTAAATGACAAGAACAATACTTTTGAAGATAGAGCATACTATTTGTTAGCTTGCATAACAGGTACAGTTGCAGGAAAAGGATAGGCAGGCCGTATAAATATGATGTTTTGTTGTTTCTTATCTTAGTATAGTGTCTGCTTGGAAATGAAAGCTTCCCTTTCTAATTTGTTTTTAGCATCTCTGTAGACAATTCCGTTGTTGGTCTTCTTACCCTTTTCATTCACAATGTGCCAGTCTATTTTGAACAGACATTTAAAAATGATTATTGGGAAGAAAGTTCTGACCAAGATGGAGGCATAGGCAGAAATGCTTTTCTTCCTCCGACAACCAAAAGAAAGATAACAACCAATTTAAAAACAAAGAACAGCCAGAACTGCCAGAAAAAACATTTGTATGGAAGTCCAACAACCAAGGAGTTAAAGAAACATTCATTCAGACTGGTAGGAGGGGTGGAGACCGGCAGCCGGGCAGAGAGGACAAGTGGCAAGGCGAGGCAGTGGACCATGTGGGAGGCCCCGCATTCACACACAGAGAACCTGGGGGGAACAGTGGCGGTAGCGAGACGGACCAGGAAACCCAGGGTTTCAGTGTGGGAAACTAAAGACTCAAAACCCCATGCTGTGAAAAGTCTGTGGAGGTTGTGGTGGCGGGAGAAACTCCCAGCCTCACAGGAGAGTTCGTTGGAGAGACCTGCAGGGTCCTAAAACATACACAAACCCACCCACCTGTGAATCAGCACCTAAAAGGGCACAGTCTGCCTGTGGGAAGTGAGGGAAGTGACGGGAAAGTGGGAGGAGAGTGGAGCAAGCGGCATTGTTCGTTCTCTGACCCCTCCCCAACAGGCAGTGCCACAACTCAGCAAAGAGGGTTGCCCTGCCCTGGCGAATACCCACGGCTCTGCCCCTTACTGCTTAACAG
Source organism: Trachops cirrhosus (assembly GCA_028533065.1). NCBI lineage: Eukaryota > Metazoa > Chordata > Mammalia > Chiroptera > Phyllostomidae > Trachops > Trachops cirrhosus. The sequence continues at coordinate 19,240,051 of CM052543.1, read as the reverse complement.
GTGTCCAGAGTCAAAGAAATATGGCCCAAATGAAAAAAACAGATCAAGGCTCCTGAAAAAGAACTTAGCAACAAGGAGATAGACCACCTGTCTGATGCAGAGTTCAAAACACTGGTAATCAGGATGCTCACAGAATTGATTTAGCTCAGTCACAAAATGAAGGAAGAAATGAAGGTTACACAAAGTTAAATAAAGGAAAATATACAGGGAACCAACAGTGAAGGGAAGAAAACCAGGACTCAAATTAATGATTTGGAACAGAAGGAAGAAATAAATATCCAACTGGAACTGAATGAAGAAACAAGAATTCAAAAAAAATGAGGAGAGACTTAGGAACTTCTGGGACAACTTTAAGTGCTCCAACATCTGCATCATTGGGGTGCCGGAAGGAGAAGAGGAAGAGCAAGATATTGAAAACTTATTTGAACAAATAATGAAGAAAAACGTCCCCAATCTGGTGAAGGAAATAGACTTCTAGGAAGCCCAGAGAGTCCCAAAGAAATTGGACCCAAGGAGGAGCACACCAAGATACATCATAATTAAGTTACCCAAGATTAAAGATTAGGAGAGAATCTTAAAAGCAGCAAGAAGAAAGGAGAGAATTACCTACAAAGGAGTTCCTGTAAGTCTATCAGCTGATTTCTCAAAAGAAACCTTGCAGGCAAGAAGGGACTGGAAAGAAGTATTCCAAGTCATGAAAGGCAAGGACCTACATCCAAGATTACTCTATCCAGCAAAGTTATCATTTAGAATGGAAGGGCAGATAAAGTGCTTCCCAGATAAGGTCAAGTTAAAGGAGTTCATCATCACCAAGCCCATATTATATGACGTGTTAAAGGGATTTACCTAAGAAATAGAAGATCAAAAACTATGAACAGTAAAATGACAACATACTCACAGCTATCAACAATGGCCCCTAAAAAACAAAAATAAAAACTAAGCAAACAACTAGAACAGGAACAGAATCACAGAAATGGAGATCACATGGAGGGTTATCAGTGGGAAGGGGGAGAGGGAGAATGGAGGTAAAAGGCACAGGAAACAAGAAGCATAATAGGTAGGCACAGAATAGACAGGGGGAGGTTAAGAATAGCATAGGAAATGAAGAAGCCAAAGAACTTATATGTACAACCCATGGACATGAACTGTGGGGAGGGAATGTTGGAAGGTGGGGGGTGGCAGTGCAGGGAGGAGGGGGATAAAAGCCAGAAAAAAATTGGGACAACTGTAATAGCATAATCAATAAAATATACTTTAAAAAATAAAATGATTATTGGGCAACTCTTGTAGCATTTATGGCACCATTATAGCGCATATATATATATATATATATATATATTGGCTGGGTCATTAAGGTGGTTCTATTTTTATTTTTTTTGTTTTTAATTTTTTTAAATTTTTATTATTGTTCAAGTACAGTTTTCTGCCTTTTACCCCCATCCCAGCCCCCCTGCCCTCCCCTATAGCTTATATTTTAAAATAAATTTTATGTCTGTTTCCCTTCCCTTTAAATTTTGTACTTTGGAAGTATGTATTTAGACAACATTTCATATATTTTAAATGTTATAGATTTATTATGTAAGTATATATAGGTAGATGTTGTTTTCATATTGTGCCCTTTCCAAGGGTAGAGACCTAGCCAAGCATTTATTTGACAAATCTGAGTGCAGGTTGTCTATATAAAATGAACATTTGACATTATTTGGAAAACTGAAAAGTGAGTTATTCATGGCTTCTGAGTGAAAACCACTATTTCAAAATCAAATACATTCTAGCAGAAATTTTCCTTTGTTTTACTAGACCAATCTTTAAGTTTTTCTCCCCACTCTCCAGATATTAAAGCAAATCTAATCAAGCAAAAAGTTTTAGCTAACATAATACCTATAATAGAAAATTGTGGTCCTTACCATCCATACTTTTTAATTTGATTTAAAAAAACTAAACCTCTTGCCCCGGCCAGTGTGGCTCAGTTGGTTGGAGCATCGTGCTGGAACTGAAGGGTTGCAGGTTCAGTTCCTGGTCAGGCTACATAGGTTGCGGATGCGAGCTCCGGTCCAGGTGCATATGGGAAGTAACTATTCGATGCTTCTCTTGAGCATTGATGTTTATCTCCCTTCTTCTCTCTAGAAGCAATGAAAAAAATGCCCTTTGGTAAGGATAAAAAAAATTAGACATCTTGAGGAGAGAAGATAATAGGAGAATTCTCATCTTACAATGATAATTACGAGGAAAATTTAAGGGCAGTGTCATTTTTGTTGGGATTTGAGAATTTGCTTTGTCTTTCGATCCTTGTCAAAGTGAATTCTTTTTTTCTCTGATGAGATTGTCTACTGCTGCAGTGTATCTGCACTGGCTGGGTATGCTTATATTCCTTTTCTTGGAGAACTTGCTGATCAAGACATGCTTTTTGGAAAGGGCAAAAAAGTCAGTTTTAAAAAATAGTGTGTAGGTATTTGTTAGACTTAATTAATATCTAGTTCTTTAGGTGGAGCTCAGAGGGTAGAACATTTGAGTAGTAGAATAAACTCCTGTGAAGAAAATAAACAACAAAAGTAACATTTTCTTTAGGAGTTTTTAAAATTTTATTTTTCAATTACAGTTGACATTCAACATTATTTTGTATTAGTTTCAGGTGTATAGCATAGTGGTTAGACAATCATGTACTTCACGAAGTGATCCTCCCAATATTTACGGTACCTGCCTGGTACCATACATAGTTATTACAATATTATTGTCTATACTGTCCAAGCTGTACTTTACATCCCCATGACTGTTTTGTAGTTACCCATTTGTACTTCTTATTCCCTTCACCTTTTTCACCCAGGCCCTAACCCCCCACCCCTTTGGCAACCATTAGTGTATTCTTTGCATCAGTGAGTCTGTTTCTGTTTGTTCATTTATTTTGTTCTTTAGATTCCACATATAAGTGAGATCATGTGGTGTTTGTCTTTCTCTGTCTGACTTATTTCACTTAGCATAGTACTCTCCTCCTGAGGATTAACACTTGAAAATATTTGCACAGTGAAAATTATAAAGCTATATTTCAATGGGAAAAGAAAACAATTGTGTTTTTCTCTTATGGCTGATTGGAGATACCGAAGATCACTTTTATCTGAAAAGTATGTTAAATAATCTGCCAAACTGTATTGAAAGTAACTGCTGCAACAGAGGAATTTTGAAGTAGTGGATTTATTTCAATAACTGAGCTTTGTGATCTTGGAGGATGTGTCTGTAAAATCTTGTTAGTCAAAAGCTCTAAGTAGGGGTGATACTACTTCACTATCTCAAAGCTTACTATCACAAGACTTTATATTTACAAGGCCCCTTTGCAGTGCATGGCATAGAAATATTAACATTAACAAGCAATAATGTGGCTAATAATCCTGCTTTCCCTTTTTCCTAGCAAGTAAGCAGAATGGAATGCATTTCGCCTGGAGTTCTAGCAGCCCTCTACTGAGATTTAAGTAAATTAAATCTCTTTGACCAAAGCATAGTTGTATCATTATTTTAGGCAGAAAAGCTTGTTATTTTTTTGCTTTTCCTTTGGAGGTCAAAATGAGTGTGCCATCCCAAATTTTCTTGAATCATGTAAACCTTCATGGCCATTGAACTGCAGAGTTCTGATAAAGTCTCCCGTTGGTGCCAAGAGTTAAGATCCTATTAAAATTTTGAAGAAGAGAATGCTATGCATAGCTAAAAATTTGTATGAAAAGATGAACCTGCTGGAGGATCAGGATATTGAATCAGATTTGCCTTTTCCATGTCCTTTATCAGAGTGGCAGAAGTATTCAAAAAGAAAAATAAAGCTATAATAGCAAACTTTGGAAGGAATAGGAAGAGAAAAATAAATGATTCACCCAAATTTGTAGTACGCATTTTAAAACAGTAGAAGGAGTAGCTTTATGACAATTTTTGGAATAATATACCACAAAGTAAATAAAATGCACCTCATTTTCCTAAGAGATTGCTTTGTTAATGTTATAAAAATTTTATGTAGGGGATAGTTTTATAATACTGATCAGAATTTAGCAATTGTTTAAAAGCTTTAAAAGAAAAATTTCTCTGAGTTAATATATGTTTGAGAACTATGCTTTTCTATTTTACAGGTATTCCTGCAACACATGGTAAACCCACTAGTTATTCAATAAGGGTAGATAATACAGTTCCACTTGTAACTCAGGCCCCAGCTGTGCAGCCACTTCAGATCCGGCCAGGAGTTCTTTCTCAGGTTGGTGATAATTCATTGTTTTTGCATATGTACTGTCCTCCTCATACTCAATTAGAAGTACTGACCTATTCATAAAATACCAGCCTGTGATGTTGGGAAACAATTAAAATGACCTGGATGGGAATTCAAACTTTTGTAGATTATTGACTATAACTTTGACATTATTAGATGATTGTTTAATATATTTATGATTTTAAGATCTAGTAATGAAGAATCACTTATAACTTAATAGTTTTTCTTTTTCTTTTTTTCTTCTTTTGTGGTGCAGCAGACATGGTCTGGTAGAACACAGCAGATGCTGGTACCTGCCTGGCAACAGGTAACACCCTTGGCTGCTGCTACCTTAACTTCTGAGGGTGTGGCTGGTTCACAAAGACTTGGAGACTGGGGGTGAGTTAAAAACAGAAGTATTTCTTTGTGACTAGTTTGCAAAGTAGCTCTTGGTAAAGAAGGGATTTGATTTTTCTAAACTTTCTCCCTAGGAAAATGATTTCACATAGCAATCACTATAGCTCAGTGTTGCCGCAGCCTCTTCTAACCAATCAGATAACTTTATCAGCTCCTCAGCCAATCAGTGTGGGCATTGCACACGTCGTCTGGCCTCAGCCTGCCGCTGCAAAGAAAAATAAACTGTGCCAGAACAGGTTGGTGTTGGTATTCTAACTTTGCTCTGCATTTTGAAAATTAATCCTTAAGATAAATTTTGCATGTACACTAAAGGGTCACTCTGTTGTATTCAAAATGACCTCTTTGATAGCTTTGTTGCAAACACTAAGCCAGCTCCCTTCTCAATTTCTCAGAGGTATTTTGGTAAAACTAATGGAATGGGAGCCAGGAAGAGAGGAAATAAATGCTTTCAGTTGGTAAGACTGTCTTTGTTGCCCTTTTGTTTATTATCTACCCATAATTTTAGACAATTTTTAGACACAGATATCACATTTACCAAAAAATATTGACCATTCGAATATAATAATGCAATCTACATTGATATTTCTAGAGATAATATTTTATATTTCACAGAACTTACGATCTGTATGTTAGTATGTTACATACATGATCTTGAACCAAATGACAGTTCACATTGTTCATTTTAACAAGATTTCTTAGAAAAATGTCATGTTCTTATTTTGATTGTTCAAATGACACTTTCTTTCTTTGATTGCAGGAGTAATGCATTGCAGAATACCAATATCCCACATTCAACATTTATTTCTCCAAAGATAGGAAATGGGAAAGATGTCGAGGAAGTAAGTTGTATAGAGACACAGGACAATCATAACTCAGGAGAGGCAAGAAATTGTGAAACGTCTGTCAGGCAGGACTCTCATTCATCAGTTTCAGACAAGCAGCGGCAAACCATCGTCATCGCTGACTCCCCAAGCCCTGCAGTGAGTGTGATCACGATTAGCAGTGACACCGACGAGGAAGAGACGACCCAGAGACACTCTCTCAGAGAGTAAGTGCCAAGAGCCAGTTCCCTGTGTTTATGCTGCATCCTTAAATAATAGTGATGGTGCCCCCTGGTGTGGTGAAAAATAGCTTTCTGTGGCTCAGTCCTTGTCAGTGTCTTGGAGTGAACTTCCTAAATGGTATTTAACATGGTTATTGCGGCATGTTTCCTCTATTTATAAGCATTAGATTTTTGCCCGTGTAGGTTGCTCTTAACTCCTCATTCATATTCATAATTAAATACATTAATTTTTGGCTCCTGGGGACTACCTTCTAAAGTTTTTGTTCCTCCCATCCCTCTCTCACTAGATGTAAAGGCAGCCTAGATTGTGAAGCTTGCCAGAGCACTTTGAACATCGACCGGATGTGCTCGTTAAGTAGTCCTGACAGTACTCTGAGCACCAGCTCCTCCGGGCAGTCCAGCCCATCCCCTTGCAAGAGACCTAACAGGTAAAGGCCTGTCAGTGGTGGTGTGTAAAATAAATAGTAAGTCAGCTAAAAAGCCCATGATTTCTTTTGTAGTTGGTTAAGGTAATAAATGCCTGCCAGTTTAGTGCAGTGGCTTCTCTCTTGAACATAATTTTTGAACTAGATCAATTTTCGTAACTCAGGTTTTACATAGTAATTTTATTTATTGTTATGGAACAGATCTAAATGAAAAATTGAGGTTGTAATAAATGATTTTTTAAAGAATCATTTGTTTTTGAAAGGGTAAGAAAAACCACATTCTCAACTTCAGCCCCCACAGACTACTGTTATAACTTAAATTTTGGATAAGAACATATACTTTAGCAAAATAAAAAAAAAGAACATAATGTTTTGCATAATGAAGTGATGACCCATTGTTAGTGGAAAATCTGTTGTGTTTCTTTTCTCTCTTTGGTGGTTGATTAGCGCGGTTTCATCCGCATTTTCTTGCCTGCCCCCCCTTTTGTCTAGGAAGATGGACCGCCCCTAGAGTAGTGAGCTCCCACTAACCAGCGTGGTTTGGTGCTGACACGTTAAGTGGTGGGCCACAAAACTGTCAGCGCGGTACCTTTGATCTTAGCCTCTAGAATTTTTTAAGGTGGAAACAAAATTTGAATAATTTTTAAGTCTTAATTTTACATATTTGTCTTCTCTTTTTCCTAAGTCGGGAAGTATGGTGTGAAATACCTATAACCAAAGCTCTGTGGAAGATACAAAGAAATTTTAACATATCTTCTTATAAATTGCTTTGAATGGATTTGGAAGTTGATGCTACACATATACATAAATATTCACATACATGTGAAAATATGTATATACACACACATATATGAATGTATGCATAAGACATATAGATAAAATATGTAACTACAATATACATACAAAAAGAGATGCGTCAGACTGTTAAGTATGACTTGAATGAGTGAGACAGACAACACATGCTGCAGAAATCCACGGAGAGATGCTGTCCGGCCCGAGAGGGTCAGGAAGAGAAGGGAAATAATGGGACCCTGGCTAGGCCTTTCGGATAACTGTTCAGTTCGAAAGGACCCAAATCACCTACCACTGAGCGATGTATCTTAACCTCAGAGTTCAATCTGAAACATCCATAGTGCTTACACGTGTCATTTAAATTATCCAGAAGAGTGCTGCTTTTGTAGTATCTTGATGACATTTTCTAAAATTTATAAAGTGGGATGTATGAACAACTACTACTAAGGATCATATGAGAAATGGAAGGTGACAAAATTCAGTGCTAAAAGGATGTTCCTAAATAGGACAGAACTAGGGTTAGCAGTCTGAAGAGAATTAATGCGAGAGTCTAGAAAATTAATGAAAAAACGTCATTGAGCACGGAAGAAGTGATTAGATATGAAATAACTGAGTAAGATTGTCACCAATTTGCTGGAGCATTGCTGTTATTTAACTTTGGATTTAATGTGAAAAACATGTTGTTCATAAAGACACTTTCTTGGTGCAGTATGTCAGATGAAGAGCAGGAAAGCGGCTGTGATACTGTGGATGGCTCTCCAACATCGGACTCTTCGGGACACGACAGTCCATTTGCAGAGAGCAGTTTTGTAGAGGACGCTCATCAAAACACAGAACTGGGAACCTCTGCCAACACAGAAACCAAACCAGCCGTCTGCACTGTTGTGGTGCCGCCGATGGGACTAGAAAACGGACTAATTGCCGATGAGCATATGGCAAACACAGGTAAACTGAGTCCTCCCTATTTCCTCGATAGTCCCTTAAAAGGTTTTAATTTAGGAACACAAGAGAACAGCATTGCCAGGACTCATCTCCAAATTTTCAGTTTGATCATTTACTTTTAAGGTTCTCAAATCATTATTGTGTAAAATACCTAAAGACTGTAATTTTTATATGCGGAAGAAAAAGCATTAACTTTAATATTTTGTTCTTTGCCAGATTCTATATGCCAGCCATTAATAAAAGGACGATCTGCTCCCGGAAGATTAAACCAGCCTTCGACAGTGGGTAGTCGTCAGCAAAAATTGACATCAGCATTCCAGCAGCAGCATTTGAATTTCAGTCAGGTACATTTTGGAATTTATAATAAAGAGTCTTTGGGATTCAAATTCAGCAGTATTTCACTTGGGGGAAAAAGATTGTGAAACTGTATGTAATCTTAATAAATTGTACCCTTTTCATTTTCCCGAGAGACTAAAAAGTAATAATCCTGATAATAGGATAATTAAGTAGATTATCCACAAAACTAGATTTTTTCAGAAAAGTTAAACTCTTAGATTCTCTTTAATGTATTTTAGTTTGTCTTCATAGTCCCTTTAAATCAGAATGCACATTAATGGATTAATGGCTACATTTTTTTAGTTTAAATCATTTTTTTATTTTTTAGTTACAGTTGACATACAATATTATATTAGTTTTAGGTGTGTACCCCAGTGATTTGATATTATATAACTTACTAAGTGATCATCCTGCTAAATTTAGTACCCATTTGACACCACACATAGTTACTAGACTGTTACTAACTATATTCTCTATACTGTATATTCACACGACTATTCTGTAATGATCAATATGTACTTCTTAATCCCTTCACCTTTTTCACCCACTCCATCCTCCCTCCCATTGGCAACCATCAAAATGGTCTCTTTATCTATGAGCCTGTTTCTGTTCTTCATTTATCTTTTTTTAGATTCATTTGTTGATAGTATTTATTGCCATTGTGTTCATATTTTTTATCCATCCTCTTCCTCCTCTTCCTCTTCTTTTTCCTCCTCAGCCTCCTCCTCCTCTGTGTATCTTCTTTTTCCTTTAACATTTCGTATAATACTGGTTTGGTGGTGATGAACTCCATTAATTTTTTTCATGTCTGGGAAGCTTTTTATCTGTCTTTCTACTCAAAATGATAGCTTTGCTGGGTAGAATACTCTTGGTTAAATCCTTGCTTTTCACTACTTTGAATACTCCTTGCCACTGTCTTCTGGCCTGCAGAGTTTCTGTTGAGAAATCAGCCGACAGTCTCTTGGGAGCTCCCTTGAGAGCTAACTAACTTCTTTTCTCTTGCTGCTTTGAAGATTTTTTTGTCCTTAACCTGTTGCATTTTAATTACGATTTGTCTTGGTGTGGGCCTCATTGGGTGTATCTTGTTTGGGACTCTCTGAGATTCCTGGACTTGTATGTCTATTTCCTTCATAAGGTTAGGGAAGTTTTCTGTTATTATGATTTTGCAAATAGGTTTTCAAATTCTTGCTCTCTCCTCTCCTTCCAGCACCCCCATGATGTGAATGTTGGTATGTTTGAAGTTGTGGCAGAGGCTCCTTACATTATCTTCACTTTTTTTGGATTCATTTTTCTGTTTGCTATTCTGATTGGGTGTTTTTTTGCTTCTTTATATTCCAAATCTCTGATGTGCTTCTCAGCTTCATCTACTCTACTGTTGATTCCTTATAAATTATTCTTCACTTAAGTTAGTGTATCCTTCATTTCTGACTTTTTAATGATTTCAGTGTCCTTTTTATGGCTTTTATGTCCTTTTTTATGTGTAGTAAGTTCTCCCTAAGTTCATTGAGCATCCTGATAACCAGTGTTTTGAACTCTGCATCTAGTAGATTGCTTGTTTCCACTTTGTTTAGTTTTTTTTCTGTTTCCATTTTGTTATGTTCTTTCATTTAGGTTGTATTTCTTTGTCTCCTCATTTTGGCGGCCTCCCTGTGTTTTTCTCTATGTATTAGGTAGAGCTGCTACCAGGCTTGGCAGAGAGGCCTAATATAGTAGGTATCTGGTAAGGTGTAGTTGTACAGCCTCCCTGATCACCCAAGCTGGACACTGTAGGTGTGCCCTCTGCCCCCCTTGTGGGCTGTGTACACTCTGCTGTTGTACCTGAGCCTTGATTGCTGTTGGCACGTCAATGAGAGGAACTTACCCCCAGGCTAATCGGCTGCAAGAACTAGCCAGGACCACCAAGGAGGAACAGCAGTTCAGGGGCTGCCCCACAGAGCAGGACTCATGTCAGCAGAGCTCTGGTGCCCACTGAGTTCCGCCCCTTGAGTGTGTTGCTTGTGGAGGTGGTTGGGTAGTGCTTTGACACATTCTGAAGCTGTCCACTGGGTGTACTGGCTCTGCAGCCTCCTGGGAAGGGCAGGCCAAGGTCACTTGCTGCCTGTGTTCTGTCCAGGGCCTCTTGGCTTGAGCTACAAAGCAATCTGCAGAGGGCTGCTACTTGACCTGGGTTTGGAGGTACCCGGGAGAGGCCAAGCTGTGAACCTTGGTCAGCCGCTGCTAGTGCCAGGCCTGGGGCTACTTAGTGCGAGATACGGGCACACTAAGGCCAGATGCTGCTTGTTTTGAGAGATTTTAGGAAAATCTGAAGCATGAGCCAAGATGGGCTATTCGTATGAAAAAACAACTGGAAACAGCATAGGTGGGTCTGCCAGTTTGGTGGGCTGGTGTCTCAGGGAATCACCAGGGCAGGGACAACCGTATGAGCCAGGTTAATGTAGACTCAGATATGGCACCCAGATGGCCACACTTCCATGTGTTAGTCGTGGTGGTAGTGAGAGATGCTACACCGAGTACTTTCCATGTATTCAGCACTGTGCTTAGCAGTTGAGTTTCCACTTGGGGAAAGAGAAGATCCTTTATCCAAATCCTGGTTTTGCCAAATACTATGTATATTACCTTGGCCAGGTCCTTTAGCAAATCTGACCACAGTTAATGGGAATAATAGCTATATCATGTGTTGTTTTGGAATTAAATAATGTCTTATACATAAATGTTAGGCCTACATATGATAAGTGCTTCACACATGTTAGCTATTAGTAGTGGTGGGAGGGTCAAGATACTAGCAGTGGTAGAGGCAGTGTTTATATCATAATAATATGTAGTGATAAATATTAAAATATTATTACTAATATATAAAATCATTAGTTTTCGCTTTATACTTAGTAAATCTAAGATTTGAGGGGTTCTTTGTGGGTTATCAGTCACAGCTTATTGTAATTTCCTTTCTTCCTTTCTTTTAAACATTTAAATATGTATTTAGAGTTTTTTGTTTTATTTGTTTTGGATAGGTTCAGCACTTTGGATCTGGGCATCAAGAGTGGAATGGAAACTTTGGACATCGAAGACAGCATGCTTATATCTCTGCTAGCGTTACCAGTAATCCATTCACTCTTTCTCATGGAAGTCCCAACCACACAGCCGTGCACGCGCACCTGGCTGGAAGCACGCACCTCGGAGGACAGCCTACTCTACTTCCTTACCCATCGTCAGCTGCCCTCAGTAGTGCTGCACCCGTGGCCCACCTCTTAGCCTCTCCATGTACCTCAAGACCTATGTTACAGCATCCAACTTATAATATCTCCCATCCCAGTGGCATAGTCCACCAGGTCCCAGTGGGCATAAATCCCCGTCTGTTACCATCCCCAACCATTCATCAGACTCAGTACAAACCAATCTTCCCACCACATTCTTACATTGCAGCATCACCTGCATATACTGGATTTCCATTGAGTCCAACAAAACTCAGCCAGTATCCATATATGTGAAAACTCAAAAGGAGCATATTGAGGAAGCTCAATGATAGAAACATTTGATTAAAAATAAAAACATGGTATTTAATAAATATTAGCCATGGCACAAGAAAATTATTTTTGAATCATGTAGACTTGGGTGCAATTTAAACAACTTTGAGCTTTAAAAAAAACTCACTTTTAATGTGTTTTGCACATTTGGTATAACTTGTCTTTGGTCATGTTATCTTCTTATGTAGTTACTCTAGACAGGTGACTTATGGGAGCAGAAGTTCAGTTTTGCTCCTGCTATTTTTTATAAAATTGCCTTCTAACTAGTGCAAGACACGTCCGTATTTGGGAAGCCATTCTGTGTACAGACTTAGAGCAACAGATGCACATACGTCAGAATTTCAGCATACAAGTGAATTGTATTATCCGTGTCTTAGTGTATAAATGTTGGGTCACTTACCTAAGAAATTGAGCTATTGTTCTTTACATTTGCATGTGTCTTTGCATGGGCAAAATATTGCCTAGACTTTGCTCTTAAATGTTGTTCTAATAATCTCAGCTGCATTGTAAACCGTTCCCACACATAGTGCCTTAAATATTTGAGGTTGTTAATGTTATTACCTATATATAAATGTTGAGGACTGCAGCACTTAAAATCAGATCTACTCTTTAGTTTTCTTTTGATAGAGCAATGTTCATTTTTGGTTTTGTGTGGTATGATTTCAGGTTGTAGCTGTTTTTTCCTTACCAAGAGGGCAGCATGTTTGCTATAGCTGAATTGAATTCTGCTGTCTGATTTTTCAGAATGATCTAGCTTCAAGAAAAGCAAGCAGTTAGTAGTGCTTAAGAAAAATTGATTCAGTATCTAATGGATAGTTGATATCTGTCACAACACAGCATTTTATATACTGTTAAGTAAAACTGCAATACAATCTACGTTTATTTTGGGAGTGTTTGCTGTATAATTGGATTTAATAAAATATTTAGAGGTGCAGTAGGCATGACTTTGAGTAGATAATGAAAGAAAATGCAAATTGCTCATTGATTCATGATGTGGTTTCACCTTAGCTTGGGCAAACCATGCAGTATTTAATAAGTAGTAGCAGAATATTTACTATTGAAGCTTGAAAAGATGTGAGTTCTTTGTGTGCAATTTTTCATTTATGCATGTGAGAGGTTTTTTTTTTAAAGTATTTTTACATTGTAGTACTTGTTTTGCTTGTTGGTGGTGTTTGCTTATTTAATACATTCCGTCAGGGACAGAAATTACATGCTTTTCTTCCTAGGAAGTGTGTCTTGGGTTTTTCCTTTCTTATTCTTTCTTTCTTTTCTTTTTTTTTTTGGTGATGGTGGTGATGTTTAAATGAAGTTGCTTTTACAGCACCAAAGACTTAATCATCCATTTCCTATATAAAAGGTAGCTACTTTTTGCATAGACCTCAAGTATATTGTAGTGTAGAGGTGGAATTTAAGGAAAGGTATTAAACAGGCTGTGTTTTAGCTTATGGGCAAGTAATAAATTGTATCATTTATCTTGAATGTATTATAGATAAGCTGCTATATAACGATTGCCACTTCAGATAGCTGTGAAATTAGGTGATTAACTAGTTGTTATTTAGCCTTCTAATTTCTGTATAAGTCTAATTACATGAAATAGAAGTTGGGGTTTTGATTTTTTACTTTGCTTTTCTGTTTGGAGTGTCATTGTAACTACTGTATTGTAAATGATGGAAAATAATAGCATATGTTATTTTGGGGTGTGTTAATTGCATCAGTATTTTATCTCTATTAATGTTTGTGCTCATCACTGCATATAAAAAACTTGGATGTATCAATGTAACTTAATTTTTTATTTTCATACTGGCATTGTAGACACTTGAGAAAGCTGTATCTTGCAGGCTTGACTTAACTTTTTTTCCTTAAAATTCTGGAATATAATCTTACAGCATTTACTGGAATAAACAGTACAAAGCATTTGAGTGTAAAACTCTCCAAATGTTTTGGATTGATAGCATTTCTTTGATAAATGAGTTGCATACCACTAGTACAGCTCTAGTACATTGTTGACAATAAGCTAATAATGGACAAACTTTTCTTTACTCCATTAACACAAGCAGTGTTTTATTTAACAACCATCACTGAAATAAATGTGCCTGAAATTGCTTTTAAAAATTACAGTATTAGGTCATAAAATAAAAACCAGCAGTACATTTTTAGTCACACTGAAAATGAAGGACTTAATTTTCCCCACAAGTTTCAGTGTTTTTAGTAATCAATTCTATGCATTTTATATAAATAGAAATATATATTACACATAAAAAAGGAGTAGTCTAAGATTAATTTAAAAGATTATTTACAGATGGCAAATGTATGGAGTCACTATTTAAGTAAATGCTGTCCCCCACAGCCTTCTAACTTTCTTTACGCGGTCCAGCAGATTCCTCGTATCTGCGCGCTTCTGGGGAAAGAACCAGTGCCGGCCCAGATGTTTCAGAAACAAGTGCGAACGACTGACTGGCGTTCGTACCGCAGAAGGCACACAAGTGGTGCAGTTCGCTTCTTGTTCAGGACCGCGTTCACTACCCTGAAATGTCCTGTCTCTGTACTTCAGTTCCAAGACCGGGGTGGTCTTGTTAAATGGACAGTAGACGTCACCTTCAGTGTTTTCATAATATAACAGTAACGTTCGATGAAGGCCTACCCCCGTTAAGTACATTGCTCTTAGCTGATTCTAATCATGGGTTTTTTACGTGTTTAAAAATAAAATATGGTAAAATCCTGTTAAAGCCTAAAGCATATTGACAAAAAAAATCTGGATTTATAGCTTCTTTAAAGCCATTTTAACCAGTTTTCTTTGGTTTTAATGCTTTCTTAAATAAAACACTGCATGAATTTCAAGTTGCATATTTGCATACTATTTTAATTTACAAATTATTTTTTATCAAATATCCTGATATTTAGTTTTCTTTTTCTTCAGGGTATTTAAGTATGTTACTGTAGCAGCAAAACTTTTCATTTTTAAAAATCTCTGCTACTAATTTTGAACTTTGTGTTAAGTAAAAGTTAAATCATACACTGCAAGTGTAGGAAGATTTGTGTTAACAAAACCCAATGACAGATTTGATTACTAAGTTTGAACTGTTAACTGTTTGATGATTTTAGACTTGTGGCTTTCTTTCTTTGGTTAGTTTGTTTTTGCTTTTACTTCTATGCTACACTAGTTTGCCATGTAGCAATTGCACTGTGCAATATTACAAATAAGGACTGGGAAAATTTTTATGGATGTAATGTCTATTACAGTTTGCGATAGTATTTCTCTCTAGTTCTCAGTGATTTAAATGTGACCAAGCCTTCTGTACTTTGTCACAAAAAGCGGGTTTTCCAGGTGACTATTTTGGTGAGTGTCAAAATAAGAATTTATGGTGTATTAACTGTCGATTCACTTTGAATTAAAATATATATATTGCAGCAAACAGCCTGTTGACTTTTTTTCCACCCCAGTACTGCAGATAGGGTAGGGAAGGAAAAGGCTGGTGGCATTCGGTACCTAACTGATGTCATCTCATTTAATACTCAAACCACTTGTGTGAGATCGGTGTTATTATCTTCATTATAGGAACGAGGAAATAGGCTTGAAATATCTAGGGAAATTGGCCAAAGTCACACTGCTAGTGAGTAGTGAATATGGGAACTGAACCAGGCTATTTAACTGTAACTAATCTACTTTCTACCAGTTCTTTTTTTTCTTTTCAATTACAGTTTACTTGCAATATTATTTTGTATTGGTTTCAAGTGTACAGCTTAGTGGTTAGACTTTGCATAGTATTCCCCTCAGTAGTTTTAGTACCCACCTGGCACCTTACATCGTTACTGCAGTATTGTTGACTGTATGCCCTGTGCTGTGCTTTACGTCCCGTGACTGTTCTGTAACTACCAATCTGTGCTGCTTCGTCCCCCTTCACTTCCTCCTCCCAGTCCCCCTTACCCCCACCCCCTCCCCAGCGCCACCAATTCTTTTTAAACTGAAATCCGGCTATTGTAACCACTGGGTAAAACATGGCCCATTTCGTTCGAAAATTATTTTCGTAAATATTTTTGAGGTAAATATTTCTGTTCAGTATGCGTGGAGAAAAAACGGAATTCACATGAATTTTTAAGATACAAAACATGAGACTTCAAAGGAACGTGGTTGTCGTAGGCCAGTGTAGGTTAGTTACATCCTCAAATACCACCTCATACTTAATGGATCTGACTTTAGAAGGAACACCAGTAGGGAAGTTTTGGGGGAAGCACTCCACCAGAACACCCCAGGGAGAACATATCTTCTCTAATGCAGCGAACTTTTAACTGAGGCCTGGCCGTCCTCTGCAGCGTCTGGCTGCTTTGGTTCACCATTTCATTTGTAAGACACACACCCATGTTGTGTATGGTTGTGGTTTGTTTATCCTCGTTGCTGTATAGTATTCCCTTGTGTGCCTGTATACTGATACATACTTTGTGTTGGTGGACCCTTGAGTTCCCACCTTCTGGCCGTTATGAATAGTGCCACTCTGGACATTTTTGTTCCTATCTTTTGGGGAGCCATGTATGTGCTGCCTTTGGGAATACATGTGGGTATGTAATTGCTGGGTAATAAGGTGTACATATGTGTTACATTATTAAATAATGGCAAGCAGCATTCCAAAGGGGTTAAATTAATTTACACTCACCAGTGGTATGTGCGAGTTCCATATTCTTATACATCATATTTTTTGTTTCTCTCGTTTTAGTTGTTGTAGGTGTAAGTTGTTCAAAATAATGTGAACATTTCCATTTAGCCCAAGGCACAGATCCTACATGTAAAGAAATCCAGATTTTGCAATTTACTTGGAAATAAATTGGCTTCTGAAGAATACTAAGAAGTATTGAGCTATTCAAATGGATTTAGAAATATAGTATTTCTCCTAAAGAGATGAACAAAACCTTTGAACCACACATAACTTTGAGCCAGTGCCTAGTATGGTGCCTGGAACATAGTAGGTTTGCCATGAGCCATTCAGTGATGTTTGTAAAGTCTCTGCCATGCTCCATGCACTCTGGGCTGGGTTTGTATCAGTGGACAACACAGAAGTTTCTTTTCACTTTATGGATCTTTCCTTTTTGTAGAAGGGAAGATTTACAGTAAATAAGTTCAGTTAGGGTAAGTGGAATGAAGAAAACAGAGGATATTGATTAAGTGATGGGAGAGGGCATGTCAGAGAATGCCTCCGTGAGAACGGAATAATGAGGATGCTAGTCAGCCACGCAGAGGAACAGTATCTGGCAGAGGGATCGGCAAGTGCAAGGGTCCTGAGTCAGGGAGGAGCTTGTACATAATGAGATGGGCAAAATGGGCAAGTGACCTGTGAGGCCAGAAGAGTGTGTGAGTGGGGAGCAGGAGCTAGAAGATCGATCTAGGGCGTGGGCATGCAGGCCTTTCGCCAAAGGAGCCTATAGTTAATTCCCTGTATGCGGAAGCCGGAAGCCGTGGGGCAAACAGCTGGCAAACAGCTGGCAAACAGTTGGCCCTAGCTGTCGCGGAAAAGAACTGCAAGGGCCGGAGGGGGAGCCGGAGGACCAGATAGGAGGTGATGGCTTGCCAGCCAGTTCTTTGTCCAGATGTTTGTATTGTGTTTTCTCCCAGTTTGTGACTTGTTCTTTTATTATCTTTACAGGGTGTTCAAAAGTTTTGAATTTTGACGAAGTCCAATTTGTCAGTGTTTTATGATTTGTACTTTTGTGCCTTAGGAAATTTTTGCCTGTCCTAAAGTTGCAGACTTTCTTCTTTGTTGTCTGTTAAGAGGCATATGGTTTTCACTTTATTAGGTCTCTGCTTCATTACATATTAATGTTAGTAGCAACTTTTATTTTAATGGCATTATTTTATCTTATTGAGAACCTACACTTTTCCCTAATTAGAAGTACGGTTACATTAAATAGAAAAATAAGATGTTAATGTTTCATATTTTTTGAATAAAAATAATACATGATTACAATATACTTGGGAAATGCAGGAAAATATTTTAAGGAACTCATGAAAATGTAAGTTCAGATCATTAAAATAATGTGAGCTATTTTAGATACTGATATTTTCTACCTCAGATTATAACATGAGCATGGCGCATGTTTTACAGGCTTTAGAAACATTTCAAATGCCAAAATGTAAAGTTCAGAGGTGATGAACTGTTCTCATCATTGTTCTTTCTTCAGTGGCTGCAGAGGATCCAAATAACTCATTTTTTCTTATCACATTGAATTATACGTCACATCAACTTTTTATTTAAAAAACTACAGGAAAAAAATAGTACAATGACCACATACATAATCTTCACCTAGATTCACCAGTTAACATTTGCCACATTATCTTTATCTCTCTATAGTTACATGTGTAATTTTTAATTGAAACATTTGTGGATGATCGTGGTACTTGGCCCCTAAATACTTACACACTCATCTATAAGAATAATGATATTCAACTAACCACAAAACTTTACAATACTTAGCAAAGGTCTGTAACATCTACTTTCCAGTCCATATTCAAATTTTCCCAACTGTTTCAGGAATGTCTTTTATAGCTATTTCCCCGCCACTCCAGGAGCCAATCAAGAGTCACCCAGTACTTTTGGTTCCGTGTCTCTGACTACTTTTAATTTAGAACAGTCCTTTTTTTTAAAATGACATTTTTGAAGACTTCAGGCTAGAATATCCTACATTCTGAATGTGTCCAATTGTTTGTTCATGTCAACTAGATCCTCTCTCTGTATTCGGCAAACTATCTCTGCAGATTCTCTGTCTCTGTAGATTCTGTAAAGTACCAGTCGGGTCTAACGGCTTGATTAGCGTCACTGTTCATCTGCAAGAATTATAGGAGTAGTTGGGTCCTTGTTGCCTCACGTCAAGAAGCACATAATAGGTAGGTTGTCTAGCATCAGTGATGACACTAGGGTATAAAGAGTTTATCAGCAAACCTCTGTTTCCATCTGTTAGGTCATCGTCAGGCAGTACCAGTAACATTTTACTCAGTGTTTAGTATCTATTTATTGTTGTTGTCTGAATCAATTGTTGCACTGGGGGCTGCAAAATGGTGATTTTCAATTCTATCATTCTACGTTTATTACCTGACATCATCCTATAAAAGAGAATAAAGAAAAACTTTCTGGCTTCTCCCTGTGCTCACATATTCTCTCTCTCTCTTACACACACACACACACACACACACACATCATCATCATCATCATTATCATAATTGTCATCATCATTATGCATTCATGGATTTTGCTTTATTTGGTAAGTTAAAATTACTAATTATCTTCATGACTCCTGAATCCTTTTGATGTCACTACATCACTCTGACTCTTTCCTTGTTTTCTGGCCCAATACAGTGCCTTAGGTTCACCTTGTATTTTTCCTTTTTTGGATCTGGAATAGGCCATTTCTCCAAAGAGCCCAGGTTTCAAAGGATCCAGTTGAGCAATGTTTACATCCAGCACAAAGGTAATTCCTTTCTCTAGTGCTGTCCAATTACAGTGTCATGGGTGTTGCTGACCAGGACCAGTCTCTACCCTGAGTTTAGCTTTACTCCCATATCCCCAGTAATTCACGCTCCTATCTGACTCCCATTTTCTGCAGAGATGTCACTTCCCAAACAGCTGCTGTCCACCTCCTTTAACCATCGTGTGACTATTACTGACCTTGACTCCCTCTTACCCTTGCACATTGATTGAAGGTGAACAGGGAGAAGGGTGAGGGACTATTTTAGAGCTCA
This sequence comes from Trachops cirrhosus, assembly GCA_028533065.1. Classification (NCBI taxonomy): domain Eukaryota; kingdom Metazoa; phylum Chordata; class Mammalia; order Chiroptera; family Phyllostomidae; genus Trachops; species Trachops cirrhosus. The sequence goes on along the minus strand of CM052543.1, from coordinate 19,220,613 downwards.
TGCATGGAGGAAGAATTCATCTAGTAAATGCTGTTTTTACTACTGTTTCCCCATAGTTTAGCACTTGGGCTTAATGAATGTTGAATAAACGTGCACCCTAGGGTTTGAGGACATTATTTAGTTAATCTTAGAAACATTTATATTATATTTATGATCATGATTAACTTGAACTGGGTGATAAGGTGAGGGCAGACTGAGTTGCTGCATCACCATAGGCCCCATATCCTTTTTTTCCCCCCTTTAAAAAAAACTTCACCTGTGAATATTTTTTTACTGCTTTTAGAGAGAGAAAGGAGAGAGAGATAGTGCGAGAGAGACGCACATATGGGTTGCCTTTCGTACATGCCAGGAATGGGGATTGCATGCTCCTGGACTGGGGATCATTCACACTGACCACGGATTGAACCCTCAACCCAGGCTTGTGCCCCAGTCGGAAATGGAACCTGCAACCTTTCGGCTATGGGACAAGGCTCTAACTGAACGAGCTACACCTGCCAGGGCCCATATCTTTTTTTCATCACTTGCATTATATTTCATGTTATTACCTGTTGCTTTTCCCACTAACAACTCTTGTATACTCCCTATCTTTGGCGCTTACTACATGCCTGGCTAAAGTAGGTACTAAACCATTAGTTAAATGAATGAATGAAATTAACAAAAATCTGTTGAATGAAATCTAGTAGGTCCAAATTTTATTACTTGATTTGCTAATTAGGTGGAATGGTTTTGAGCAAGTTTGGGCTTCCGTTTATTCCTCAGTAAATTGAGAGAGCTTGGGGTTGCAAATGAAAGCAGCAAGGGCTGGGCAGGCTGTATAAGGAGGTGAAGCAGACTGAATGGGGACTTTGGCAAAGTGGAGCATCAAGTCCTGTCCAAAGGGAGCAGGAGATGCATGTACAATAGCAGACCCAATGTGAACCGACTTGTTTTTTCAGAAAACAGAAATATGTATGTCAGTGAAATATTGGCAACTAATTAAAAGTTAAATTTTTTAAAAATTCTAAATATGGCGTAGGCTGAACACAAGTTATCCGCATGCCACAGTTATTTTGGGGGTAGCCATTTGGCTGGGATAGTTATTTTTTGAGTTTCCTTTCAGTTTTGACATCAATAATTCTGTTCATTATAGTGTTGCTATATTGCAGTATGGCCAGCAGGGGGAGAAGGAGTTCTTTAATAATTTTTCTTTCAAGTTTGGTCCCATGAGAACTTCAAAGAAAGTAGAAATAGAGGCAGTGTAGGCCATGTCCCATGAACGATGATAATGTGAAAAGTTTCTAGCTTTTGTACGTAGACTTTGAAAAAGCGAGAAAGGATTTCAAGCCTCAGTGAATCCTTGAAGTACCACTTAGACTGACTGGTTTATCCTAGAAGCAAAGGGAGGCATCCACTCATTCGTCCATTACTCTGGTGCCGTATAGACTTACCATGGAGTCCAAGAAAAGTGTGGCTCGTTTCCTCTCCAGCAAAGGAAACTTTGCTGTCTGCAGCCGAATAGCATGTGAGCAGTGACCAGTCACCAATGGTCTTTGAAAAAAGGGATGTGATTGGTGAAGTGCATTTATGTTAGCCCTTCTATTTCCTACTTAGTTTTATTTCACTAATAACCAGAAGAGAATCTATCAGCCAGCTTTTGCTAGGTTATACTGCAGCCACAAATGACCCCCCAAATCTCCGTAGCTAAAGCAACTCTTGCTCTTGTTATATGCCGGTCCCAGGTTGGCGTCAGCTCTGCTCTTGGCCAGAGGCCATATATAGTTCATGGGTTTTTTCATTTTCATACTGACTGAATGAGCTGACTGAAGAGTAATAAATACTGGACATGTTCTCCTAATGGAAAAGGGAAAAGATGCAGAGCTGGACCTTGCAGTGGTTCCTAAGGCCTATGAGTGTAACTGACACTCTGTCACTACAACCATATTCCATTAACAACAGCAACAAAAAATGTCGCATGGTCCAGCCTAATATCAATGGGGGAAAAATAATCAGGACAGGAACATATTGTAAGTCAGGCAGTGATGGGTGAGGAAATGTAATCTTAGAGGGAAATGAAGAATAGAAAGGAAGGTGTTTTTTTTTTCCTTGTCTCCCTGAGGAGACGGGAATATCCTCAAAAACTACTAAAGCTCAGTGATTTGATTTTTTAAAAATTCATTTATTGAGATAAAAGCCTGTGTTCAGTGATTTGATGTCTTGTTAATGCAGGGAGAGCTGGCCACATCTCTGGGCAGAGGGGCGGGGCCCTAGGGCAGCATGGGAGAGAGAGCCTGCGTTCCAGGGCAAAGGGTAGACAAGCTAGTTGCCCCAGTAACCAACCTAGCCCTGGCATGAGGACAGATTTCCCCAGCCCCAGGCACGATGTGGCTGGAGGAAGTTATTGTGTAAAGTCTACAGGAGTCTAAAGTGTGATGGACAAAGGGAAAAGCCCTCCTATCTTCTTTTGCTTTCTGACTGAAGGGGAAACCAGAGGTTATAGTGGCATGTGTACCTAAAAGTTAATGTGGCTGCAGGGGGAGGTGTGGACCTGCCAGTCTAGCCTGGGGAAAGGATGGGATTGGCTGGGGAAGCTGAACCCTTCTGGAATGCATGGCAGCTTGTGCTGGGAGAGTTAAATGGAGGGAGGGCAGAGACTGGCCCTTCTCTTCCTTTGGGATCCATGCTGGGGTGTGCAGTCAAAGGCATTCACGAGACCCAGTGGGCCTTGGAAACGGCAAGACCAGGAAGCAGGTGCCTGGCCCTGCAGAAAAAGTCCCTACGTGGCCAGAGCCCCTGCATGGCCTGCTGCAGCGGTTGGCAGTGGCCCTCGGGCCCTGGCATGGGAAGCTGCAGTGTGGTGATGGTGGTGCAGGCCACGTGTGGGGACTCCTGAATGGGAGCCTGACGCGAGAGAGCTGCCTGCTTCGCAGCCTCTGGCTACAAAGAAGAATGGGGTGGGATTTCTGGGCATGGTTTTGAGTTTGTGTTTTTGGGAACAAACAGGTTTTCTTTCTGTGTTTTTCAGAAGAGAGGAGCCTGGAGCCAGGGAGCACCCTGTTTCCCCAAATAGTGCAGCATTGTAATAAAGGCGTTTTGCCTTCCCCACCAACCTTGGTCTTACGCCCGTGTTCTGCGGTGGGCAGTTGAAGGCCACTTTTGTTCAGGAACGTTGTTACTCCGAGTGTGCTCTGTTGATCAGGATAGAAATGCAGACTCTTGAGTGACCTCAGACTTAATCAGAATATATATATATATTTATTTATTTAAGTCTCACCTGAGGATATATTTATTAATTTCAGAGAGAGGAAGGGACAGAGAGAGAGAAACATCGATTGGTTGCCTCCCGTACACTCCTGACCTGCAGCCTAGGTATGTGCCCTGACTAGGCATCAAACCTGCAGCCTTTTGGTGTAGATGATGGTGCTCTAACCAAATGAGCCACTTAGCCAGGCTCAGAATCTTAATTTTAAGGAGATCTACAAATTTTTATGCACATTAAAATTTTGAAGCTTGGCTAATGGGTGTCTCTATCTGGGTGCCCTTACTGGCTTTTGTTTTCCCCCCCAAACATCTTTTTTCCTGTATTCCCAGGACTTGGTTCATGGTATCTTTATTCTCCACATTCCAAAAGCTGAATTGTTCTCTTCACTTTCCCCGCCTCCCCCTCCTGTTGTCAGTTACCCTGTCAGATCCACTGCAATATTGTTCCTGTCTCTTCCTCTCCATCCCCACTTTGCAGCCTTGGTTCAGGCCTGAGAACTTGTGAAAACTGATGCTCTAATTTGACTTCCTTGCTACCAGCCCACCCCCTCTCCCACCTCCAACCAGCCTCCTTATTACTTGCCATGTAGTCTTATTAAAATACAGTTCTGATTAAGATGGCAGCAGTGGAGATGACAAGGAGATGCTCAGGGCAAGGGAGACGGTGTAAATAAACATGCACCTCAGTAAACGTAGAGTTCTGCCTGTGAAACAGGTCAAGGTGAGTCTTTGACCAGTTTTTCCAAAGCTCATGTGGAAATCAGTCCTGGAATCACCGTTTGACGCTAACCAGCTTTAAGTAATTGACTGTTGCCTCCAGGATAACATCCAGACCTCCTAGGAGTGTGTTAAATTGCCTGCTATGTTCCTTGCCTGCCTCTCCAATAGAATCTCTCATTCTTTCCTCCTCATTCTGAACAGCCATGTCGGCTACTGGGTCTTGTTCGAAGGTGCCTGTCGGTTTATAATTCCGTACCTTGACATTGCTCCAGTGCTCTCTCTCTTGCTTCCATCTTGTCAGCCTGTCATGTCCCAGCTCAAGTGTCACCACTGTCAGCCTTTCGGACCCAGAAAGAGATTTAATATCTCTTCCTTTATGTCATTTTAATCTATGGCACAATCATTTTATAATTTTATTTTTCCATGTCTATGTCTGGAGACCCTTGAGGGCCATGGGTTTTGTCTTCATAAGACAAGCGCCAGTAAGCACAGTGTTGGGCACATAGTAGCTGCTCAGTAAAAGTTATTGATGAATGTAAGAGTAAAGGTTAAAATGATGGCTTAAATCAGACATTGTGAAGAAATGACAGATAAGACTGGGTTAATATACAAACCATGTCTGATGTCAGGCACATAACAGGCACTTAACAATGGGAGATACTATCGTGTATGCTGCCTCTAACAGGGTGATGATTTTATCTGGTCTGAAGATGCGTTTAATTGGACTTTCTCATAAAACGGGAGTTTTGGCAAATGAAAAGTGGCATTGGCTACTTGAGAGTCAGCATTTATTGCTAGTGGGCTAATATCCTTGACAGAATGTGTTGTTTATGTTACACTTCTTTTTTTTTTTTTAAAGATTTTATTTAGTTATTTTTAGAGAGGGGGAGGGAGGGAGAAAGAGAATGAGAGAAACATCGATGTGCAGTTGCCTCTGATGCACCCCCCACTGGAGACCCGGCCTGCAACCCAGGCGTGTGCCCTGACTGGGAATCAAACTGGCGCTCCATCCACTGAGCCACACCTGCCAGGGCTAGAGTTTCATTTTAAATTTCTGGCACTTCAGGTTTCAGGGTGCTTTAGGGGCCACCATGTTTTATACAGATGTGTTTGAGTTCCTCAGTATGTCGTATGTCCCTGGTTTGCCGCTCCGGCTCTTCTCAGTCCTGTGTGCCCACAGCACTGTGCACTGCAGCTCGGACAGCACCTGCCTGGTGTGGCCTGTGTGTGTTTACCGGTCTCCCTCTCCTGGCTCTCGAGTTCTGAGCTGGGTGAGGGTAGGGGCGGAGCCTGGTGCACTGTAGGAACCCCAGGATCTAGCACAGTCCTGGGCACAGAAAGGACTTCGGTGTAGACCTGGGCCTGGTACCACCAAGGAGTGTTAGTAACTAAGTGTTAGAAGAGGTTAGGACTCTTCTGCTTATTGCAAAAAAGAATGAAAGAGAGGCCCAGGTATTCCCCGCCTCCCCCGACTCCCCCACTATGGTAATGTCGGAAATTTCAGGTGAGGGCCTGAAACTACTGCCTGGAGATTGATTATTTCCACCACCTAACAAAATGCTTTGCACAAAAGGCACCGACTTTTTAAAGCTACACAACAATGAATTCACACACAGGGAAAGTCTTGGTGCTCTAGTTTTAATAGGCTAATATTAACAAAAAGGTTTATAGTTTAAGAGAGTTGCTATATAATATATAAGATTGACTGAGCACTTACGATGTGTCAAGTATACTTCTAAAGGCTTGACATGTATCTACTCAATCCTTCAAGCAACCCAGTGAGGTAGGTACTCTGATCCTTTCGTGTTATAGATGAGAGCGAGCGAATCTGTGATTTGCCAAAAGTGACATAGCTAACACCTGATGGACCCCGAATTTGAACGAAGTAGTCGAGTCTGGGACTCTATGCAGACTCATCAGTCAAGAACCGGGATCTCACCAAGCTTCCTGCTGCTGCAGAGACGCTTTCCAGAGCTGTTCCTGCTGGGTGAGGATACGGCACAAACTCGGCCTCTCCACATCTGCCTCCAGCTCAGAGCTCCCGCCCCGAAGCAGAATCCCCACGGTCCCCTCTGTGCCACTCTCCCCAGGCACCTCACCTTTGCTTGCAAAATGCTGCAAACTTCCATGCCTTTCCACCCTGCCATTCGCTGTGCCTAGCCAACGCCAACTTTAAATGCTACCTTCTTGCACCTCTCCTCCTCCTCCAGGCAGAAATGGCCACCCCTCACCCACACGCCCACAATGATGGGCCATCTGCACATGCCTCCACTATTCTCGCAGCTTGTCACACTCAGTGTCTGCCCCTCACTAGACTGTGGGATTCTTGAGGAAAAGGATCGTGTCTGACCTGGAGGCCAGTCTGATCAGGGAGAAAAAAATTAAATGAAACACCAGTGTACCAAGCCAAATCACTGAAAAGTAATTTATATCTTGTCTAAGTCAGGCAAATAATGTTGAAGGGAAGGTCCCATTGACCACACAGAAGAAACCTTTCAAAGATACACACGTGTTCTTTCTCAATTCCACGGTAAGTTGCTCTGAAAATTACTCACTACTCTCACCAAAAATGCTCATGGAGGACACAGCTATGGGGCAATTTTGCCTCTCTTCTTTTGCAGCCTTTTCCCCTTCTGGATCTTTCCATGTCTTAGGCCAGGAACAGTCTGTCTTTGCCATATGAATCCAGCCAGCCCCTCCAGCTTCCTGTTTGGGGCTCACTTCTCTGTCCTATCAATACCACATCATCTACTGGGTCCAGCACAAATAATGCCCCTCTTTTATTAGAAAATCATAAGCATGTAATTCTGTAACATAATATCACACTCAAGCCCACCATAGGACATTCGAGGTGAAATGTTCAAATGACTACTATAAATTATTACACCCATATTATTACCCTGCCAACCGCACTCAAGCAGGCCTGCCTTCTGCCAGACCCCGTCTGTGCAGCAAAGGGCTGGGGCGGGTGGGGGAGGGAAAGGCTGTGATCCTAAAGGGTTTACACATTTTCTCTCATCACACCCACCCTCGTGTCCTCAGCCGCCGCTAACCAAGCCTGGCACATGATTGGTGCTCCTGACTTTCCTTCCCTCTCTCCTTCCCTTTGGGAAAAAGCCCAAATATGCCCAAGGCCTTCCCCAACTGGGCCCGACATTCTTTCTCTTCCTTACCTCTCATTTCTGCCTAATAGAGTGCTAGGTTTCAAACGAGCAGCCACAGGGCACCGAGCATGTATTTTCCAGACTCCTCCCCTCCCTCACTCAGCCCTCTTCTCTCTTGCCCCTGCCTGCTTCTCAACACCTCAGCTGCTCCCAGCCTCGCTGTTTCAGTCTCACTTGGCCCCAACAGCCTGCCTCCATCACCCTCACCACCCTGTCCCTGGGATCGCCACTCCCTTTGCTGCCAGGACTTTCCTGCCATGGTGTGGTGGTGCCTGATTCATAGCCACAGAATGGTTTTCTCATTAGTGTCTCAAACGGACTTTTTGAGTCCTTTTATTGCCTCGTCTAGACCGTAAGTTTCTTAGAAACAGCAAAACTAATTCAATTGAACAGCAAGCTTAAAAAATAATAACTCCATTGGGACATGACTGTATTTCAGTAAGTCTTAGATGCATTATAAGACACACCTGACTTCTGAAAAGTTCATATGTGAAAGATGTGTCGTGGGTGAAATGTGGTGTCAACTTCTTCCCTACACTGCTGTCTTGAGTACACCAGGCACGCTCGGCCTGTGTTTTGCCCTTGCTGTCTCCTTTATCTGGAATGTTCTTCCAGCCCATCCTCCTGCCCTCACCTCCTTGAGGTCCTTGCTGAAATGTCACCTTCTCTGTGAGGCCTTCCTTCAACCCCATTTAACACTGAAACGCTGCATCCCTGATTTTCATTTTTTTCCCCCTCCATAGCATGTATCACTGCTGACGTGTTATGTATTACTTGTTTCATGCCAGTGTTATTTCCACTAGGCTGTCAGCACTAGGCGAGCAGAGGTCTTGTTTGTGGCTGTTGTCCTCAGTGTCTAGAACAGAGCCTGACTCATAACAGGCAGTCAGTAACGCTGTTGTATGGACAGAGTCTGAACATCGGTTGGGGACGTGTGTTTTTGCTCACCACTTCCATCCCCCCGGCTCAGGCCACTAGTTGGCAAGCAGCGGGCACTCCATATGTACTGGCTGAGGGATGCATGTAGCTCTGACGCCCTAGGTGACTTGCTGATGGCCAACTAGCCTGGCAAGAGAAGAACCAGGAGGCCGTTCGGCAGACTAGGGGGCCCTTTTGTCCCACTGGGTAGTGACTGCTTAAGTCTCCTATTTGAGGAAAGATATTTTTTTTTGAGAAGTCTTTCTCCTGGTCTCCCCAAAGCGCAGTGCACTGCTTTGCACGTAGTGTGGCTGCAATAAATATTTATATGATGCGTTTTCATTCAGCATATTATTGCAACTAGGACACCGCTGCCTCAGTTCCTCAGGGGTAAAGCGGACATTCAGGTGCTCGCTGGCCTCTCCGAGAAGTAGGGAACAAACAGCACACAGCGCGCCCTCCCACCTGCAAAGGGCTTTCCAAAATCCAGACTGAAGAGCTTTCAGGCCTTTTCAGCACATTGATCATGACCATTTACCTCCCTTTTTGGGACCCGACGGCCTCTCCTGCCCATCTCCCCTCCTCTAGATGGGGGATCGGCAGGGAAATGATAGGGAGGGAAGCCCACCCGTCATTCTGTATCCCGACCTCCGCGGCGCAAGAACGGCCGCGAGGGGTCCCCTTCCCTGGCCCTAGGCCAGCGAGGCGCGCGAGATCGGGGGGCGCGCAGTGGCTTCGTGCGGGGACGCGCGCGCGCGTGCGCCTGCCTTGCCTCCTTCGCCTCCCTCGCCTCCCTCGCAGGGTCCGGTGGCTACGTGCTTTCTTTGTCAATGAGGCGCAGCTTTGAGCTGCAGTAGCACTCTCAGCCCGGGAACCAGAGCCGGAACCCGAGCCCGCGCGAGCCAGCGAGCGAGGAGAGCGGGGCGCAGAGGTCGGAGCTGGAGGTGGGAGGGAGGGTCCCGAGTGCGCTCTGCGGCCGCCAGCACCCGCTTCTCGCAGCCTCGACCCCTCAGTCAGCAGGAGCTGCCCGGGGGAGGGGACCCCGGGCGGCGCCTGTCCCACCCTCGCTGCCCGGGGCGCGCCCCGCGCAGCGACAGCACCGTGGGAACCCCAGTCGGCTCCCACCGCGGCTCCATGCGGCCCCGGCCCCTGCGCGGTTGAAGCCGCGGCTCCCGGAGCCCGCCTCGGCGCGGCAGGACGAGCGAGCAAGTCGCGCCGCCTGGCGCTTCCACCCTCCAGCGCGCGAGCCATGGTCGGAGATGCCCGGTGAGGACCGGGGCGCCGAAGGCTGGGCTCCCCGGCGCGGTGCGGAGCGAGGCAGCGGCCTGGATGTGTAAAGTGTCTCCATGGCTCTGCAGGAGGCGAAGCCCCAGGGCCCAAGGGAAACTGGACTGGCGGCGCGGAGGTGCAGGGGCCGGCCTGGGACGCTCGGGCTCGGTGGAGCCGGCGGGGGAGCGGCGTGCAGCCCGGGCGTGAGAGGCTCCGGACCGGCGCTGGCTCCCCGGGCCGCCGCGTCCCAGGAAGCACCGCTGCCGCCGCCGCCGCCGCCACTGCTGCTGCTGGGACTGCTGCTGCTCGCGGCCCTTCCTGAGCACTGCCTGGCCGACCCGGGTAAGCGCTTGGAGGCTGCTCTGCCCTCGGGGAGGTTTATGTAGGAGCAGGGCGGCCCTTAAGGGCCGGCACCTGGCGGGGCGGCAGTGGAGGGAGAGGTCTTTGCAGCGCCGGCGCTGGGATGTTCTCCGCCCTTAGCTGCTGCAACAGCAGGCGAACTGTCGGAAATGTGTCTCCGGGGAAGGCACCGCTGGGCGGGGAAGTAAAAAGAGGTGCTTTCGCATCTTCTTTCTGGACAAGTTGCAGGTCCTTTCTAGTGGTCCCGCAGGCACGCTTCATTTAGATAGAGACCTGGTGTGGTTAGGACACTTTAAAAGGGATATGTTGTAGTAAGACACATTTCAGGGTGGGGGTGTCCACTATATTCGGGGATCCCTGCTGGGTGTCCACTTTTTTTTTTTTAACTGCATGAAATGGCCAGATTTTTAGGCAATTCCCATGTGGACTTACCAAATAGTATTTCCCCCTCTGTGTTGACAAGAGACGCCTTTTCTTTTGGGATAGAAGTACCTAAAATAATTGCTTGCATGTTACAAAGGAATACAGGCACTGAACAAGTATATATATAAACAAGCCACTGTTTACAGGAGGTTAGTTAATAATCACCCTTGGCCCTCAGACTCCCAAGAATCCTCAGGAAACAGATTTCTGCAATTCCTTGGACGATTTGAGAAAGCCGTTGTAACTATTTGGGGAGAATTATTCTGCAAATGTGCTTTAAATTTACACTGTGCAGTCAGCAATTGTCTCTGAAATAAGAATGATTACTATGGCACTTGGAAAGGGCAGGCTTTTGTTTGTGATGAAATTCTGGGCTCTTGGTACATTCCATTCATCAAGGAATATAGTGCTCACTTCAGCTAATATGATCCTATAGTTTTGTGGTTTTTAGCAAGGACTTATGAGGACTGCTTTTTTCCCCTCCCCCCAAATTAGATTAAATTATGAAGGACCTCATACTTTTATATAAGAGAGTTTCAGGTTTAAAATATTTCTTCTTTTCAACAGCTTCATTCAAAGCCCCGTTTCCTTTGATTCATTTGAAGGGTCACTGACATGAGGTGTCTGTGTGTGCAGGTGACTGTCCAGGAATTTTCTGTTGGGATTGCAGTGGTCACAAAGTTTGGTGACCTTTGGCTGGGTGCCTGAGACCTGAGAAAAGCCCCTGAAGAAGTTTCACCCTCAATTTTTATGCTTCTAGCAGTTTTCAGGGAGTGGATTTGGTTTCATGGTTAAAAGATAAGTCCTGAGCCAGACTCCTGTAAATAACTTACTTAGTAGCCACTGGCTCAGAAACACACTGAGTTTTTACTTAAAATGAATCAGATCCTTGATAGGTTTGTAAACTGTTTACGAGATGCTAACTTTTGGGATGATCATTTGAGGGCAGATACCAAAACCTGCCTAACCTTCTGTAATACGTGAAGTTTGCACGTGTGTATTTTTCCTCTGCAGCCTGATGGCAGATGATTTCCTCTGGCTTTGAATTTCCGATCTCCCTTCTGGCCCCTGTACATTGACCTTCTGAGCCTCTGTGACTTGACGTGGCTCCTTTTTCAGACTGCCAGACGTGGGGGACTTCTGATCTATATCTTTTGGTTTTCACCAAAAGTGTTGTTTTCCTTCTTTCTCTTAGTGTGGTGATCATGGAGTCCACTAGGAAAGGTGATAAAAGTGATGGTAAAAATATCATTAAAGTTGATGTTGTTCCCAAGCCCGCCTTTCCTCCTCTCGTTGGAGTGACTTGTTGCTTCCTCTCTCCTTTTTGGGTGCTCTTGGTGCAGTCACCCTGATGAACAATTCCCGGTGGTCCAGCTCACCTGTGGATCCAGTCTACCGCTGGGCTCCGTGGTTTGCAGTGTGTTCACCCTGATTCAGTTTCACGACTTGTTTCTCTCTCAGTGGAAGAGTTGAACACTGGGCTCCCTATCTTGCCTTCTACCTGCTTTCATTTGTTCTCTGATTTCCACTTGAGGCAGCTTCGCAGCAGGGCAGGCGAGTCCGGGACCTAACGCAGGGCATCCTAAGGAGTCTGGGTGAAGACAGTGTCAGGAGGGAGGCAGGAGAAGAATGGATGACACTTTTCTAGGACCTTTGGCTTGCAAAAAGCAAGTCAGTTTGAAACTCTCCTGAGGGGTAGCTGCAGGTTGGTGCTGCCTCTCACGGCAGAGTGTGTTTGGTGCTGAGCAGCGTGAGAGGCCAAACCCGTGATGCTGAGATCCCGCTGCAAGTGCTGGCCCGCTACAGCCCTGTCGTTTGCATCATCACTCTTCCTTGCTTTCTAAGCAAGGCTAAGCTAGGCAGTTGAAAATGGGTAAACATAGATTTACTTCTGGAAAATGCTGTAGCAGTTGTTCAGAACCTTCGCGTCCTGGGGTCCCTGTGGTACGTTCCCAGGCCACGTGCATCCACTACACCCCAAGTTCTTTTGCTTTAATATTCCAGAGGGATCAGTTTTCCTTCTTTCCTTTTCTTTTAAGGAAAGGCTGCTGCCTTCAACCTCCTCCCTCAGACTTCCCCTCCTAACTTCCATCTCCACAGAACCCTCGCTCATAAGCAGTACCTTCGGTTTGGGGTGTGGGAGATGGGTGTGGGGAAGGATGTTCTTTGTAACAGCGAGCTCTGACACCCTCAGTTTCCCTCTGCCCTCTGGGGCTCCCGGCACATGGGTGAAGTTCAAATTTGACTTCCTCATCTTCTGAACTGATCATCCATTCAACTCTTGTCAGTAAACATTAACTGTCTGCCCATAGACGTAGGTACAGTGTTCATTCCTTTATGTGACCTTGTCTTTCTGGGCCTCAGTTCTCTGATCTGTAAAACGGGGGCAATAATAACTCCAATCTAATTGGGTCGTTTTGAGGATTAAATGAGTTAATACATCTAAAGGGATTAAAACAGTGCTTGGTACATAGTGAATGCTCAGTGAGTGCCGGTGTTCTTCAAAAATGGCAGAAATTGAAAAAGGGGCAGTTACTGTGTTCGTGTGCTGTGTTGAGGCACAGGGTACAGAGGTAAGGGTAGGATAGCAGTTTGTAGAAGCCTCTCATGAAGAGGGTGAAATGTGCCCTGGAACTCAAGATATGTGTGATCAGATCTAATGAGATGAGGGAACAGTTAATTCTGGAAGAGCGGGGGCTATGAAGGATGAGTAGGTGTTGGCAGGCTTGATGGTAACATTTCAGTTAGAGGAAAAGTAGAGGACTCTTTGTGGCGAGAACACAGGTTGCTAAAGGGAGGAGAACGCTGATACTTTTACTGTTCCGGGGCTTTCCCAGGTCCTCCTCTTGGGGTGCTGCACCCTCTTGGCTCTCCCTGAAAGCTCCTCCCCTTCTCCCACCAACTTATAAGTTCCTGATTGATCTTCATTTTCCTCTTGCCTGTTACAATGCCCAGTGGAGAGTAGGCACTTACTATGTTTTCAGCTTTTTCTCACTCTTATTCCCTACGTTTTGCTGATTCTGTTAGATGTTTGAATAATTATCTTATTTAAGTAATCCACAGCAAGTTGTGAATGAATGCCTTATTTGGGGAATTAATTGCATTTTGAAAGAAGGATTTGCGGATACCAGGGAATCTCTAACAGCACAATGTATGGGGAATAGCTTTGACTCAGGATGTGTTGCCTCTCTCCAACCTCATACACCCTCAGCAGGGAGTCCCATTTGAAACAGGTGCGCAGCACATTCGTTCATTCGTTCGTTCAATATATCTTGAGTGCCTCAGCTTTCTGAGGCTACAATAATGAATGAAAATGAGCTCCCATTCTCATGGGACTTAGAGACTAGCCCAGTGCTTTCCAAACTTTACTGTGCATGTAAATCACTCGAAGTTCCTGTTCACATGGAGATGCCGATTCAGTGGGTCTGGGACAGGGCCTGAGGTTCTGCATGTCTGACAAGCATGGGGTGATGTCGTCTGCGGTTCACTGACCCCACTTTCAGCAGCAAGTGACAATCACTAAATGAACGTGGGTTAGATGGGGGCAAGAGAAAAGTCTTACTGCAGTGGGTTTAAGAGAGAATGGAAGAAGAGTCAGGGGAAAAAAAACAACTTAAAGTCTTTTCTACAAAAGGAAGCAGAGTGATAGGGAGGGATCCTTGCACTTTTTACTCTCAATATTAATTATTAGTGCTTCACAATATTTGCAAGATGTCTGTCTCTCATTTCTTCCCCACCCCACACACAGAGTGAAGAAAAGATCTTGGGAACAGAAACACTGTACTTTTAATGTTGACATCAAACAGAAGTCAGGTATCCCCTTCCTACCCAACATCCTTCCTTAAAACTGAATATCACTGTGGAATTGTAGAGAAACTGAAGTTCTGACAGAGAATTTCTCAGAAGCTGACTTATCTCAAGGCTTAAATTACTATAATATGATCTGAGAATATTCAAAATGAATGTGCACGCTTCCTTTTTTCATTTTCATTAACCTTCAAACCCTTATTGTGATTTTCCTCCTTTCTTTTTCTTTTTTTTTTAAACAAACAACAACTCTACTCTTCTCCAGACAAAAATGAATAGTTGGAATGACCCTAAAACATTTTCGTTGCTTGACAACATATTACAGGGGATTTCTAAACACACAGAGGGACACATTATTCTATGTCACAGGATGACTGCCTTGGATGATGACTCTCTTTGGGGACTCCAGGACCAAAGGTGCAGTTAGCAACCTGGGAATTGTCAATGTCAGTTATTGTAGCTGGTGGGAAGGTGGCAAGGAGTCATACTTATTTGGCAATATTTATCAAGTGCCTGGCATGTGCCAGGCCAAACTTTTCACTCAGTACAGGAGGTTTAGTGGAGAGCAAGCCAGGCTCAGCCCCTTCCCTGAAGCAGCCTGTAGCCCAGGACAAGAAACTCTTACTCAGTGGGCAGAGAGGCAGGTCCGTAGTGTACGTCTATGAATTGGGTCAAGTGAGGGAATGTGGCAAGACGGAAGGTACCTGCCTTGTCCTAAGAGGCTGTTGCCGCTCGGCTGCAGCCTGCCAGGGAGGGGGGCTCAGGGTGCCAACATTCTTCTTAAGAAAGGCAGGATCTTTATTTCAAATCTTGTTTTCAAATGTCACCAACTAATTCAGACTTTTGAAATGTCATGCTCTGCAAAGAACATACCCATGAGCCACCAGGTTTTCCCTTTTTGAAAGTGAAGTTTATGAAGGTATAAATTATATACAGTAAAATTCACTTTTTTCCCCTCACCTGAGGACATTTATTCACTGTTTTTAGAGAGAGAGGAAGGGGGAAAGAGAGAGAGAGAAAAACATTGATGTGAGAGAGAAACACCGATTGGTTGCTTTCTTGTATGTGCCCTGACTGGGGACTGAACCTGCAACCTGGGTATGTGCCCTAACTGGGAATCAAACCCACGACCCTTTGGACTACAGGATGGTGCCACACTGGCCAGAGGAAATTCGCCTGTTTTAGGTATACTGCATGATGAGTTTTGATGGAAGTGTACAGTCATAGTCCACCACCACAATCCAGATATACAGCATTTCTGTCTCCTCCAGCCCCTTTTTCTAGCTCAGAGTTTTTAAACCTGGGCACTCTTAATATTGGGGCTGGATAACTCTTTCTTGTTGGGGACTGTTTGGTGCATTGGAGGATGGTTGGCAGCATTCCTGGTCTCTGACCGTAGATGCACGTAGCTCCACCCCTCCTCAGTTCTGATAACCAAAATGTCTCTTGATATTGCTATACGTCACCTGGCAGGTAAAATTGCCCACGGTCAAGTTCTACTGCTCTGGCTTTGTAGTAAGTCTTAAAATCAGGTAGTGTGAATCCTCCTTTTTTTTTCATTTTTCAAAATCTTTTTGGATATTCTAGGTTTTACACTTTTCCATATTGATCTTAGTATCTTCTTGTCAATCTCTATAAGAAAAGCTTGCTGGAATTTTGATTGGAATTGCATTGAATCTAGATTAGTTGGAGAAGAAAGATACCTTGACAATATTGAATTTTTTGATCCATGAACATATCTTTCTCCATTTATTTAGGTATTTTTTATTTTCTTTCATCAATATTTTATAGTTTTCAGCATATTAATTTTGTACATGGTTTTTCATGCTTTAGTAAATAGTACTTTAAAATATCTTTGAGAGTAGATAGAAATATGCTTGTTAGAATATTAACCTTGTGGACTTCCGGCCAAGATGGAGGTGTAGGTAGACACACTGTGCCTCCTTGCACAACCAAAATCAGGTCAGCAACAATTTAGAAACAAGATAACAACCAGATCTGACAGAAAATTGAACTGTATGGAAGTTGTGGACAACCAAGGAGTTAAAATATATACATTCATCCAGACCAGTAAGAGGGGCGGAGTCGGGCAGTTGGGCGGAGAGGGGTTGTCGCACAAAAAGTAGTGGCACTGGATGCTTAATGCATCCTGGGTGTGTATGGCATCCTGGGCACGTAAAGCATCCAGAGCGCAAGACCGCAGTGGGGGGACCCTGGGTGCACAGGCGGCTGGCAGACCTAGCAAGGCGGTGACTGTGAAGCAAGGCACTGTGCGCAAGGTGCCTGGCTGTCCAGACCACATTCGCGCACAGATAAACCAGGCGAAATTGGGCAGTGAGACAGACTGCATAACCCAGGGTCCCAGTGCCAGGAAATAGAACCTCGGGACACTGATTGAAAACACCTGTGGGGGTTCAGGTGCAGGGAGAGACTCCTAGCCTCACAGGAGAGGTCATTGGAGAGACCCACAGGGTCGTAGAATGTGCACAAGCCCACCCACACGGGAATTAGCACCAGAAAGGCCCAGTTAGCTTGGGGGAAACAGCGGAAGGGACTGAAATCCCACGGAGAAAGGAGCAAGCACCATTGTGTCCTCTTGGACCCCTCCCCCACATACAGCATCACAACCCAGCGACGTGGGTTCCCCCGCCCTGGTGAACACCTAAGGCTCTGCCCCTCATACGTAACAGGCATGACCAGATTTAAAAAAAAATGGCTCAAACGGAAGTACAAATCAAAGCCCCAGAGCCAATACTTTTAAGTGACCAAGAGATAGCTGACCTATCAGATGCACAGTTCAAAGCACTGGTGATCAGGATGCTCACAGAATTGGTTGAATTTGGTCACAAATTAGATGAAAAAATGAAGGCTACAATAAGAGAAATGAAGGAAAATGCACAGGGAACCAATAGTGATGGAAAGGAAACTGGGACTCAAATCAATAGAGTGGACCAGAAGGAAGAAAGAAACAACCAAATAGAAAAGAATGGAGAAATAAGAATTCAAAAAAATGAGGAGAGGATTAGGAACCTCCAGGACATCTTTAAACGTTCCAACATCCGAATTATAGGGGTACCAGAAGGGAAGAGGAAGAGCAACAAATGGAAAAGTTATTTGAACAAATAAAAAAGGAGAACTTCTCCAATCTGGCAAAGGAAATAGACTTCCAGGAAGTCCAGGAAGCTCAGAGTGTCCCAAAGAACTTGGACCCAAGGAAGAACACACCAAGGCACATCATAATTACATTAGCCAAGGTAAAAATGAAGGAGAGAATCCTAGAAGCAGCAAGAGAAAAGGAGACAGTAACCTACAAAGGAGTTCCCATCAGACTGTCAGCTGATTTCTCAAAAGAGACCTTACAGGCAAGACTGGACTG
>CM052543.1:19158455-19202839 GCA_028533065.1 Trachops cirrhosus | reverse complement strand
ATCCTTGGTTGTCCGACTTCCATAAACTTCAATTTTCTGTCAGTTCTGGTTGTTATTTTGTTTCTATATCTTTGTTGTTCCTATCTTGGTTGTGCGAGGAGGCACAGTGCGTCTACCTATGCCTCCATCTTGGCCGGAAGTCCTGGATGTCTTTTATTTCTTTTTCTTGCAGTCTGCACTGGCTAGCACTTCAAGTACATTTTTGAATGGGAATGGGGAGAGTGGCCATCCTTGCCTTGCTCTCAGTCTTGGGAAAACGTTCAGTCTTTCATTATTAAGTATGATGTTGGTTATAGTTTTTTTAAAAAATAATTTTTGTTTTTCATCTACAATTGATGTACAATATTATATTAGTTTCAGGTATATAGCCCAGTGATTAGACATTTATATAATTTACAAAGTGATCACCCCAATAGATCTAGTACCCATCAGATAGCACACATAGTCATTACAATGTTGACTATATTCCCTGCGCTGTACTTTACATCTCCATGACTGTTCTGTAACCACCAATTTGTACTTCTTAATTCCTTCACTTTTGTCACCCATCCCCCCAACCTCCCTCCTGTCTGGCAGCTGTCAAAATGTTCTCTGTATCTATGAGTCTGTTTATGGTCTGCTTGTTTATTAATTTTGTTGTTTAGATTCCACATATAAGTGAAATCACATAGCATTTGTCTTTTTCTGTCTGACTTATTTCACTCAGCAGAGTATCCTCTAGGTCTGTCCATGTTATTGAAGATGGCAAGATTTCATTCTTTTAAATGGCTGAATCGTAGTTCGTTGTATATTTGTACCACTTCTTTATCCATTCATCTATTGATGGACACCCAGGTTGCTTCCATATCTTGGCTCTTCTAAATAATGCTTCAGTGAACATGTGGATGCAGGTGTCTTTTTAAAAAACTTACTGATGCGAGAGAGAGGGAGAGAAAGAGAGGGAGAGGGAGAAAGAGAAAGATTGATTGATTTTGTTGTTCTTCTACTTCTTTCTGCATCATTGGTTGATACTTCTATGTGCCCTGACCAGGGATTGAACCCACAACCTTGGCATATCAAGGCGATGCTCTAACCACCTGAACTACCTGGCCAGGATGCTGGTGTCTTTTTTGATTTTAGTGTTTTGGGTTTCCACAGATAAATACCGAGAAGTGGAATTGCTGGGTCCTACAATACCAGAAGTAGAATTGTTCAGTCCTTCATGGTCTTTTGTAACTTTTGTCTTTAAGTCTGTTTTGTCTGGTATGAGTATTGATATCCCAGCATTTTTTTTATTTTGTTTTCATTTTCATGAAATAGCTTTTTCCCATCTCTTTACCTTTAGTCGGTGTGTATCTTTTGATCTGAAGTGAGTTTCCTGTAGACAACATAGATAAGGGCCTAGTTTTGTTATCCATTCAGCTACCATGTGTATATCTTTTGATTGGAGCATTTCATCCATTTGCATTTCAAGTAATTGTTGATATGCCCTGGCTGGTGTGGCTCAGTAGATTGAGCACCAGAGTGCGAAACAAAGGGTCTCCAGTTCAATTCCCAGTCAGGGCACGTGCCTGGGTTTCAGGCCAGGTCCCCAGTGGGGGGTGCACGAGAGGCAAACACACATTGATGTTTCTCTTCCTCTCTCTCTGAAAATAAATAAAATCCTTTGAAAAATAAAGTAATTGTTGATAGATATGTATTTATTGCCATTTTATTATTCATATTTTTTATCTTCTTCTTAAAGAAGACCCTTTAACATTTATTGTAATACTGATTTGGTGGTGATGAGCTCCTTTAGCTTTTTCTCATCTGGGAAGTTCTTTATCTATTCTTCAGTTGTAAATGATAACTTTACTGGGTAGAATAATCTTGGTTGTAGGTCCTTGCTTTTTATTACTTTGAATATTTTATGCCAATCCCTTTTGGCCTGTGAAGTTTCTCTTGAGAAGCCAGCTCACAGTCTTATGGGAGCTCACGTATAGGTAACTACTTTTCTCTTGCTGCTTTTAAGATTTTTTCTATGTCTTTAACCTTTTGCATTTTAATTATGATATAGGTCTCTTTGGGTTAATCTTGTCTGGGACTCTGTGTTTCCTGGACTTGTATGTCTATTCCCTTCACCAGGTTAGTGGAGTTTTCTGTCATTATTTTTTCAAATAGGTTTTTAATTCCTTGATCCCTCTGTCCTACGAGCACACCCATGGTGTGAATGTTGGTACTCTTGAAGTTGTCCCAGAGGCTCCTTACACTACCTTCATTTTTGGGGTTTTTTTTCTTTTTGCCTTTCTGATTGGGTGTTTTCTGCTTCCTTATCTTCCAAATCACTGATTTTTATCCTCTACTCTTTTCCTAAGTTCATTGAGCATCCTTATAACCAGTGTTTTGAACTCTGCATCTGATAGATTGCTTGTTTCCACTTTGTTTAGTTCTTTTTCTGGAATTTTTTCTGTTCTTTCATTTGGGGCATGTTTCTTTGTCTCCTTATTTTGTCTGCCTCCCTGTGTTTGTTTCTCTGTATTAGGTAGAGCTGCTATATCTCCCGGTCTTGGTAGTGTGGCATTACGTGGTATGTGTCCTGTAGGGTCCTGACTGCTGTGCAGGGGCTGACTCCACGGAGCAGGGCTCGCTCCAGCAGAGCTCTGGTGCCCCTTGAGTGTGTTGCTCATTGAGGTGGTTGGGTGGTGCTCTGGTGTGGCCTGAAGCTGTCTGCCAGGTGTACTGGCTGTGGGGCCTCCTGGGAGGTGCAGGCCAAGATCAGCCTCTGCATGTGGGCTGCCCGGGGCCACCTGGCATTGAGCTACAGAGTGATCTGCAGACGGCTGCTACCTGAGCTGGGCTTGGAGGTGCCTGGGAGAGGCCAAGCTGTGAACTGAGCTCGGCTGCTACTAGTGCTGGGTCTGGGGCCACTTAGCAAGAGGTACAGGGCATGCCAAGGCCAGGTGCTGCTTGTTTGAGGTTTTTGAAGCTTTGATAGATTTTAGGAACATCTGCATTGTGAGCCAAGACAGGCCATTTGTTATGGAAAAGCCACCAGCAAAGGTTTGGTTGGGCCTGCAAGTTGGGTGGGCAGGGTTTCAAGGAATCACCAGGGCGGGGTGAACAGTGTTAGGCTGATGGAGACTCAGATGTGGTGCCCACCTGCTGGTTATGTGAGGGGAGGGCTCAGAAAAGGAACAGTACTCTGCCAGCACTTCTGTCAGGGAGAAAGCCACCCCTCCGAATCTCTCCCCAAAGCCAGACAATTCAGTTCCTCCCCATATGTCCCTGGCACCTTCCAAGCTGCTGCTCAGTGCTGGTGCTCCAAGCAAGTGGGTCCCAGTAAGTTCTTGCATGGGCCACTTAAAGAGGAAGTCTCTGTCTCACTGAGCCATAATCCCCACTGGTTTTTACAGCCAGAAGTTATGGGGACTTCTCTCCCTGGCACTAGAACCCTGGGCTGGGGGGGCTGGTGTGGGGCTGGGACCCCACTTCCTTCAGAGGGGACCTCTGCAACAGCCAAGATAAATGGGGATAAACACTATGTTTAAACCAACTATTGCAGATGTAAATAAGGCCAAGTCGCTGCCTCAAGCATTTAGCCCAAGGTCACTGCTGCACCTGCCATCTGCCTACTCGGGCGAGACTTTGCCTAATGCATTCTAACCGCAAGAGGGGAGTTTGATTTTGATTTTTATATGTTAAATCTATTCTTAGATTTAAAATATCTTGACTTCAGAAACACAAAATGGCTTTGGTATTTATGTGATACCAGTAAAAAGGAAGTCTGGAATATTTCTAACTTCGCTCTTTCAATGTGCAATATGGAATTAAGTGTCAGAATGAATCCAGGACTCCCAGACCGACCCCTCTGCCTCTGTCCCTGCTAATGAATGCTGCCCCTCTGTCACTCACCTTTCTATTTGCCCAACATCAAGAACGAACCAAGGAAGGCTGAAGAAAGCTGTGAAGAGAAGAAAATGTGTTGAAATTAATAGCACAGCTTATAAGTCCCTGTCGAAAAAAGCCAAGTAAAAATATCTCTAAACCTACAGACTTCATTATCAAATAATGAGTCTTTGTTTTGAACAGAATAGGAGGAGCTGGATTCTGAGCATTATTTTGAATATAATTAAACTGGATGGAAGTATATTAAAAATCAGCACTATACAGCTATCTTTGCATTTTCATGCTATCTTATTAATACTGGAGGTGAAAGGACAATTCAACCTGGTGAATCCTACAGAAATGGAACCTTTTTTTAGGGGTGGAGAAGTTCTTGTCTGTCGTCCAGCAATGAAAATGACATTTTAATTAAGCGTTTTTCCATTCTTACGGCTAATGTAATGTGGTTACTGTTCCCTACAGGGGTACTCGTCCCCAGAGTTTGGTATAGCACTTCCCAGTTGTTGCAGTTTCCACCCTCTCTTCTTATTTGAATCTCAGCTCACTCCTAGGAGAGGGTTGAGGGAGTAATTTGCTAAAGGTCACATAGTGACCCAGGGATTTTCACATTATTCTATGATTCAGGGGACAGATTACCTAGCTACTCAAACAAAGCTAGCTCAAATTTGGGGCCCGAGGCCACAGAGGAATTGCATGTGACATATCCAGTATAGGAAGGAAATATAGTTGGGTCATGTGGACACTCTAATTAACGGATGGAAACCAGAGCTAACATTTTTGAACATTTACTAGTTGTGTGAGCTCACTTGACTTTCACAACCTTGTGCAGTAGATTCTGCTACGATCCCTATGTTTCTGATGAGGGAACTGAGGCACCGAGTAATTTAACAATAACTCATCCAGTGTCTCACGGTTAAGTGTCAGAGTGGGGTTTGACCACGGGCAGTGTGATTCCACAACCCTGAACCTGCTTCCACGGTAAGAGGCTGGGGTGACTGGCTTTGTGTTTCATGGACCTGGTGGCCTCTTCTCCCTTTTCCTGCAGGCTGTATCTGTCCATCTGCCTCCTTCTGCAGACTGGCTTTCTCTGCTCACCTGTGGCTTCTTGGTTTCCCCATAACTGAACCTTACGTGGGGCTTTGCTGTGCTGCTCATTGCAGCCGGAGTTGACATGCCCGCCATCCACTTCTGACTTGGTCCCAGTTCTGTCTTTCCTGGGAGGGAAGATCAGGCTGCCATAGTCTGGCCGGTGGAGTGAGGAGAATTTCTCCCTCATCTGATCAGCAGAGGCTGGAGGAGAAGGGTCATATGGCACAAAAAGGACTTCCTAGGCTGACCCTCCCTTCAGCCATGGCAGTTTTGAATGAGGTGGTGAGGACAGGGCAAGCTCCCCCAGGCTTGTCTCGTCCCTCGTGGCAGCACAGGACGGGTGCACGTGCTGGTAAGCCAGCTCTATGGAAAACAACGACAACAAGCAGCCTGATTTATAGCGTTGGCCAATTGCCATGGCGTAAATTCTCCCACCGAGGCTGATGTCAGGCTACCGGGGTGACAGTGGAGCTGGGAAGAGATGTGCACAGTTGGCTGAGCGCTGATGTGGTCCAGGCCATCTACGGACTTGATGCAGAGCAGCCGGCACAGTAAGTGCAGGACGTCTTCACGGAGTTTGAAGTTTAGGCTTAATAGGCCCACCAACTGGGCACTTTAGTAATTAGTTAAACAGGAATAAGATATCGAGGGAGAGAGCATGGAAGATAGGCACACGCAGCCTAGCATAGCTTAAGGCATGTCGTCCCAGGTACAGGCACATAGAGATGTTTTCTCAAATACTGCAGTTTCCTTTGTGTGGTCTCACTGGTGACATATAATTAACCCTTTCACCGACTGTGAGATGTCAGACCTCATTTTCTGGAGGGGCATTGGTTTTGTTGTCTGACACTGAAAGGTAATTTTTTTGCTTCCAGATGTCACACCTACTCCTCATTTGGTCTTGTCATTTTTCCAGCTTACAGACCTAGAGATGTGACATCCATGTGGTGGCCGATGAGACCTCTTTCAGTTGAATGTACACTATTCATCTTGATTGGAGGTTTTATTTATGGTCACCAGGCCACGCTCAGTGCGTGTAATTATGCTAAAAGCCCAGACAGTCCCTTGGCTTCGCCTCTGCCGGTGCGTCTGATGTCTCCACACGTCTCGAACCATCGGGCTGGGTCCTTACCCTTGCACATCCGGAAAGGGGACAGGGAGTCTTGGCTTTGGTGTGTTCCTTACAATTCTGCTGACGTCCCCCATCTTCTGCCTGATGGGACTTTGTCACCAACCCCGGCCAGCTCTCAGGGTGGTGTTGGCCACGGGGAGATGGAGTGAGAGAGCGCTGACAGGGTAGAGCTCTCCTTAGACATGGAGTTCCAAGTGTCCTACTGATGGAAGGTCACGGTCTTTCGCTATAAAAATAGCGTCATTAATTTATTCTTTTAATTTCCCTGGGGCTGTAGCGAGAGAAAAATTTTACAAGATTCTTCTTTTATGCTTCATTGGAGATTTGTCCTAGTTTGTGGATATGTTGACTTCTGAATAGGAGGACTAACGTTTATGAAGCAGCTACTACTGTGTCAGTCACTGGATTAAGAGTTTACTCACTGTAAGGTAGTTTTGTCCATTTTGCTTGGAGAAAGCTAAGATTGAGAGAATATTTATGAAACTGACTCGCCTAAGGCCACATAGCTTGTAAATGCTGAAGATAGGATTTGAAGCCACATCTGATTAAAATATAAATACATTTCAGGTATACTGTGCAGAACTTTCCCCATTTATTAAATTTTCAAACATATCGAAGTCGACAGTACTGTACAGGGAACAGCCATATACCTACCACCGAGATGGTACCGTAAACATTGTGCTGTATTTGCTTTATTATCTTTCTATCCATCCCCCCTCTACCTATCAGTCCATCTTCTTTTTGATGTATTCAAAATAAGTTGCAGACATCAGTAGACTTGACCCCTAAACACTTCAGTGTGTATGCCATTGATTAGAGTTTAATATATCTTTACCGTTCTTTTTTGGAGGTAATTTTCACATACAGAGAAATGCAGAGATCCTAAGTATATATTTCCAAGTTTTGACGAATGCACGTACTCTTGTAACCTAGATGTCTGTCAGTATATAGAACCCGAGCATCACCCCAGGAAGTGAGTTTCCTCTTACCCCTTTCTGGATATCCCCCTCCCTGTACACTCCCCAGGCATCACAGTTGGATTTTTTCCCACAACGGTTTTGTTTTTATACCATGCAGTCTTAAATAATGGTGCCTGTTGTTTTAAAATGGACTTTTCCTTATAAGTATTAAGTCAGACAGTATTTACTGAGCACCTGGTATGTGGCAGGCACTGTGCTGGGTGCAAAGAAACAGGCATTGATTCCTGTGATGGGGAGAGAGAGACATGATTAGTCAGCTCCTCAAAGGAGTAAGTATATCTTTATGGGCAGAGGTGAGGGCTGAATGGGAAGTGTAGGGTGCAGGAGGAGCCTTGAGAAGGAGACTGGTCTGGGAAGGATTTCCCAAGGAAGTGACATTTAAGCCCACTCTAGAAGAATGAAAAGTAAATAATCAGACAGGGATTGGGGGCAAAGGGGAGAATGCATATTGTCCTCTGGTGGGAAGGAGTGTGGTTTCTTCGGGACCTGGGGAGAAGGCAGGGGTGGTTGGTGGGCAGGAATCAAAAGGAGGGTGGGTGGTGGGCTGGGCAGAAGAGGTAGGGCTGGATCACACAGCCAACAAGCTGTGGCCTCTAGCCTCATCTTAAGAGTGACGGGGACCCTGGCTGGTGTGGCTCAGTGGATTGAGCACTGGCCTGTGAACCAAAGGGTTGCTGGTTCAATTCCCAGTCAGGGCACATACCTGGGTTGCAGGCCAGGTCTCCAGTAAGGGGACATGCGAGAGGCAACCACACATTGATGTTTCTCTCCCTCTCTTTCTCCTTCCTTTCCCCTCTGTCTAAAAATAAATAAATAAATAAATAAAAATCTAAGGGAAAAATTTCCATTATAAAAAAAAGAAGTGACGGGAAGCCATTGTGTGGTTTTAAGTAAGAGTGACCTTGACATTCAATTATCCAACCAGTTGGAGAAAGAGGAAATGTGGGCTGTATGTTCTGAAACTGTAGCTAAAATTAAATATCGTTGGCTTGAAGCTTCCAAATTTTGGGAGAGCCCTACTGTACCTTATGAATCCTACACAAACCTTCACATTCATTATGATTTTCTCCCTTGACTGCCTGCCTGCCCAGGTAATACTAGTTACTAAATAAAGGTCCTCTGTGGCTCTAGCTCTTGCCTGCTTTTACCTCCCATTCTCCCTGCCTCCATTTCATCTTCTCCTTCCCTCCTTAACTAACCCCCCTCCCACCATCCTCTCCTCCCTGCAGGGGATCCTGCTAGAGTTGCCAGTGAGGGACTGATTGCTTAGCCCTGGGATGGATGACCCTTTGCCCTGTCATTCTACAGACCTTCCCAGGGCAGCCTCGTCCAAAGTCATAGATTCAACAACCACATGTGTAGGGATGATGCAAAAAACTCTTGCCTCGATCCTGAGGATGAGACTCAAATACCCGTGGTTTATTGGACATCTTTACTTACGGCTACGGATGACGTTTCTCCTTCAGAGTGAACTCAGCTTCTCTAAGTCTTGCTCCTTGTTCTGTGTTTTCTATTTCAGTGAGTGTGACCACCACCCATTTGTTGGAGCCAGAAATCTGAGAATCATTTCATATTCTTTTCCCCCTTCTGTAGTTGGCTGATAGATCTTACTACTGGTATTTCTGAACACTGTCATAATTCTGTCCCTTTTCTGTCCCTACCACCATAGTTCAGACCCTGCCTCTTTTGGGTTTGTGTTCTTGTCAAAGCCATGCCTCCTGATTGGCCACCCTGCCTCTAGTCTTGGCTCCCTTTCCCAGTTTCATCCTCTAGCCAGAGATTCTAATAAAACATAAACCCACCCAAAGCCATCAGTGGCTCCCCATAACTCAGTTCAACTCCACTGCTTAGCCCTCTAGGATCTGTATGAATGAGCCAGTTCCCCTAAAGCCTTTTCATCCCCGTTACATTTTATTCTTTCTTCCTGGGAAGCCTTCTTAGCCCTGTCTGCTTGGTTAGCATCTGCACTTTCATCAAGACTCAGTTCAAGTATTGCCTCCGTCAGGGAGCCTTTCCCAGTGCCCACTCTGCCCTCGACTCCTACCCTCTCTACTGTCCTCAGTGGCCTACTGCTCTACTTCCTCCATCAGACTGTGAGCTCCGTAGAGGAGTGGTTCCCAAAAGGTCCTGCCAGGTGCACAGGACCATGGAAACCCTTTCACAACAGCTGTGATCCATGTGTAAAAGTGTTTTTGTGGTAACTGAGGGCACATACTGTTATAGTCATGTCTACTAGAAAAACTTGCTCAGGAGGAAGAGGAAAGAATATACTATAAAGTCAAGCCAGTACTAAGGGACAATTGAGACACTGCCTCTGGAGCACAGAAGACAGTAGATAGCGCTGTCAGGGCAGAAAGCAGTGCTGCTTCAACTGCTAAAAGTGGGATAATTGTGGAGTCAGTGTAAGTTCTGGGGAAGGAAAGTGTGCAGACAAGCTCTGAAGTTTGAGAGCCATTATCTTAAAGGCTGGGATGAGGTCTTACTTGTCTTAGCGCAAGGCCTTACACATACACAATAAGTAAGGGATAGCTGTGATGTGTATTAAGGAAGGAACAGAATTTCTTTGGATGTCCTGACCATACATGTAAAATCCCATCATGTTATTTCTGATTGTAAAACCTTTCTTGATCATTTTGCCAATGAATGTTTATGGATAGCATAGCACTTATCTAACAGAAATGAAAAACATTAAAAAATCAGGAGCGTTCTCATAAAAATCAGGATTTCCAGGTTCTCTTGAGACAATCAGGAGATTGCCCACACTGGTCCACTTCAATTATGTACTGGCTGTGATGGGTTTACGGTGGTAACAGTCTAACCCCCAAGTCTGTAATGGCTCAAAGCCAGATGAATGTGCCTCTTTGGCAGGGAGCTCTCTGCCAAGAAGTGACTCAGGGACCCAGGATCCTTCATTTGTGGTTTTGCCATCTTCATTCTGTGACTTCCAAGGCTGCTGTGCTTGTCTGCACCCAGCTGATGGAAGGGGAAAGAGAAAGGGGAACAGGTCCAAAAGGACTGTGTATCATTCTGGCCACATTCCATGGATTAATGTGGCTCCGTCACTTGGCCACACCTGCCTGTAGAAAGACTGGGAAACACGGAGTGAGAACAGGTGTGGAGGACAGCCAGCTGCTCTCTGACATGACTCATTTTTACCTGTGGGGCCCCTTCAGGCACTTGAGTTTGCAGTCCTTGATTTAACAGCAATAAGTGGTGGAGATAAGGAAACCTGGGTTCTAATTTCTGTAAAGTCATTCCAGCAGGACAGGGACTTCATCTGTTTTGGTCACTGCTGTATACTCAGTGCCTGGCACACAGTAGGTGTTCTACAAAGCCTTTGTTGATTATATGAATGAATCCCCTTCTGACCCGGGTGATGATAATAGCTACCATTTACTTAGTGCTTCTTATGTTCCTCCCTCCCTCCCTTCCTTCCTTCCTTCCTTCCTTCCTTCCTTCCTTCCTTCCTTCCTTCCTTCCTTCCTTCCTTCCTTCCTTCCTTCCTTCCTTCCTTCCTTCCTATGAAAGGGAAACTTTATTGAGTCCCCAGGGTTATGGGGTTCAGGCAGAAGGCTGGCCTGCGAGCTGGGAAGGTGGTGGAAGGGCCTCATTTAACCTTCTTCTTGGGGCACAGGTTGTTGGTGTGGCCACACTTCTTGAGGCAGTAGACAGCCCAGGGGTGTAGGCAGGCATAGCACTTGGGCAGATCATCTTGTTGAAGTTGTACTGGGCGAGCTGGCAGAGGGAGGGCTCGATGATGCCGCCATGCAGATTAAGCACCAAGCACAGGGTGGACTCTTTCTGCATGTTGTACTATAAGAGACTGTGGCCATCCTCCAGCTGTTGGCCCCCCAAATCAGATGCTGCTGGTCAGGTGGGATGCCCTCCTTGTCTTGGATTTTAGCTTTGCCATTCTCAGTGGTGTCACTGGCCTTGACCTTGAGGGTGATGGTCCTGCCAGTCAGGGTCTTTACATCTGCATCTGCTGGGGAGGCTGCTTTGCTGCCTCATTGAAAAGCTACGTACTTAATTCTTTTAGCACAGCGACTTTAAACCCATGAGCTCCTTCGGCTCCAGTTAGTGTTTTTATAATATCCTAAGACCTGGGGGATGTGGGGGAAACAGGGAAAAGAACACTTCTCTATTCTGAATTTTGTTGGCTTATTATCATGAAGCCAAAGAAGAACTTCTAGAAAATAATTCAAATGTCTTTACCTTT
The DNA here is from genome assembly GCA_028533065.1 of Trachops cirrhosus. NCBI lineage: Eukaryota > Metazoa > Chordata > Mammalia > Chiroptera > Phyllostomidae > Trachops > Trachops cirrhosus. The sequence goes on along the minus strand of CM052543.1, from coordinate 19,191,558 downwards.
TCAGGATTTTATGCTCATTAAACCCAAGGGTCGCAGAACTTGTAGTTTTTATCCTCTGTTACAGGTCGGGTAAAATTCTCAGAAGTCACCAAGCCTACCTGGTGGTTGACACTCCAGGCGGTGAGCTGGCCATCTGGTGAAATGGACATCACCTCCTACAAACAGGCATCTCCCATGGTGGAATGCCACCCCGAGGGGCATCATGCTGAATCCCTCTGGCTCTGCCCACTGCCCACTGGCCATCTGTTCTCCCTGACCCCAGGGTTTATCTTGGCTTTCCATGCTGATGGACGAGATCTCTTCTGAGTCCACTGTACCCACCATGATCTTCTTATTTTTAAAAATCCCTTCTTAAACCTTAGAAATGGTTCCAGATTATACTCACTGGGTTTTGGGACTTCAGAATGACAAAGATGAAGAAGGAAGAAAGATGGAGCCGTTTTGGTCCCAGGCCGTGGCCTTCCTGCTCATCTGTCTACAGGCTCAACTTTTTGGGCCCTGGCATCATAAAGCCTGCCCTTGCTGGGAAGAGCTAACCTCACTCACGCTGATGGGAGACTGACTTTTGATTCCTCACTAGTCAGTTGTTTATCTCAGCCTATCATGAAGAAGGACATTCAATAATCTGCTCTGAACTTAGTATGTATTCTTAGAAAAATAATTTCTATTAGTTTGACATTAGGCCACATATTTCAATGATAATTTTTATAGGCTTGTTAATTTTTGGAATTTCAGGTATAGCCATCTTTAAGAGTCAGGGGTACTTGTGAATATGTAGAAATCAACCAATCAGATATTGACTGAACATGCACGATGAGCTTAGTAAGGTCAATGTTAAGTGAGGTTTCCAAAATGGCACCAATCGTTCTTTTAAGGAAAATACGCGAGGCCACAACTGCATGAAAATAGCTCATCAAATACAGAAGGTAACATATCTATGTACAGAGAATAAATGTTAAAAGAATTTATCTCATTTTTTATTCCTCATGGACTGGGTTGTCAAATTCAGTCTCCACTTTACTCTGGGTTATAAGGGGCCGGGACTGGCGGGTCCCCAATGCTAGGAGCCTCTCTGAAAGGGCAGTGGTTGCCAAGGGTCTGTGGTCGTGGTCTGAGACGGTGCTAGAGGTCCTCAGGGACCTTGTGAGTGGTTGATCTTCACCAGAGCAAGTTGTAGAGAATCACATGCCAGCAACAGAATCTTTAAGTGAAGTTGGTATTTTGTTCCTGAAATATATCCTTAACCACAACACACAGTGAAAATCGTGGAATAAAATAATCTTTAGATTGTTCGTGGCTGAATTGCCTGAACTGCAGACTGTCTGCATCGACAGCTCTGCATCGCTTGAGTCCCAGTGAAAGCAATAGTCTCCACTTGCTCCGTCGTGTTCCTGACCCTGTGCTGGGTGCCTGAAGTGCTCGTTACGGCATTGCATCTTCACAGCCGCTTCATGAGATGTGACTCTAAGTACTCCCATTTTACAGATGGGGAGACTGAAGCTTAGGGAGGCGATGTAACTTGCCCAGGACCACACAGCTTAATGACGTTGGGTCTGTCTCTCTGAACCCAAGGCTAACTGCTCTGCATGATTGTACCTGCTCCTTCTCTATCCAGCGGGCTGCATCTCAGGCCTGAGGATGCGATAACGCAGTTTTAGCCCACAGGCACATATTTATGCCTTCCAGAGGCCTTTCACAACCGTTATTTCCTAGTATGATCTGGCCTCAAAGCGGGTGTGAGCATGGCTGTGGCCGTGAGGATATCCACATTTGGGTCTCCTCGTTTGAGATTTGAGATGCACACCAAATGACAGTCATTTCCAAGTGTTTATTATTGGGGATAATGACAATTGAATAGATTGTGTTTTGATCCCCATAGTATTTGAAATTCAAGGACCCTGGCCAGAACTCTCTAACATTTTATGGAATTCTTCAAAACTCACACCCAGAGATTGAATCAATTTTGCTTTTAGTCTTGTTTCAGCCCTTTGGAAATGTATAGGCCTGAGTCACACTGTGGCTCTTCACCTAAATAAAATTTAGATGCCGTGGGACCCAATTCTGAACTTGCCCTTTGAGCTTGGTAAGTTATGGATTTGTCTGGAGGGCTCGTCATTTTCCCTGCCCTCGGTGACCACCGCATTTCTCATGCCGGCAATATTGAAAATAGCGTTTTGGTTTGCAGCCACCTGTTATGGAACTCACGTAAATTTATACCCGAGGACTGGACCTGAGATGGATGTTGAGAATTTCTTGCATCTGTGTACTGAGTGTCAAATTTCCGATAGATTTCTCATCTCATTCATGCATTCAGCAGGCCGACTGAGTGCCTGCCGTGTGCCCGGTGCAGGGCTCGCCTTCACGGGGAGACTCGCCGTTGCTCTCGTCCAGCCCCTTTCTCAGGGTGGCTGCTAACGACCTCCGAGTGGCTGTCAGCACTCACCTGCTCACCACACATTTATTTGCTGGATGCCAATCATTTGCAGGGACTGGTAGGTGTCCGGGCACAGTCATAAGTACCTATGATATGGCAGGTTGGGATGGGGGGTTCTTGGTCAAAGAGATGCCACCAGGCTTTGGAGCACTGGGGGTGTCCCTCAGAAGCAAGTAAACAAATAGCAACAAAATTAATGCTGGGTGACAGGCAAATAATCACTTAATCCATCTCTCATTTTACGGAGAAGATGTTGAAGCTCAGAGAAGAATTATTTAGTCAAATTAAGTAACCAGTAATACAGGGGTGGGCAAAAGTAGGTGTACAGTTGTGAGTACCCAAAACAGAGTTTATTCTTATATTATTATTTATTAATTATTGTATTATAACTGTAAATCTACTTTTGCCCACCCCTGTATTGAAGCTTTCATTTTAGGATTTGGCAGCTTCTTTGGTTTAAAGCTCAATAGGACTAAGGAATAAAACTGCCCTTTTAAACATCTTCTGGCTTTGATTGTCATATTTTTCTAACAGCCAACCAGAGGTGAGGAGAGTATCATAAACCTCATTTGCTAGATGAGTAACTTCAGTCACACAGATTAAATGACTTGGTTTGTGGTCACTCAGCTGGTTAATGACGGCGTCATACCCAGAGCCCTCGTTAGTGTGCTGCGTCCTTGCCACCATGCCTGGCTGGAGCAGTGCCCCTGTGCACCACTGGGGAGGAAGAGAGGGGGAATAGAGTGGAAGTGGAAGGGGAGGAAGATACAGGGTCAGCGAGCGTGGCGTTTTGGGTTCTGCAGAGGGGTTGCTTATTCTCTGGCACCGCGTGGAATGTGGGTGGGAAGCTGTGTGAATTTTTCTGCGTCTCCCCGCTTACCTTTCTTCCTTCACCCTCACACAAAGCCTCCTTTTCCATCGAAATGTCTGCCTTCCCTCTTCCTGTTGCTCTCTGTTTCTGACCTTACGGATACCTGACTTCATCTATTGAGGATTAGACGCGCTTGAAGTCTTCCTCCGCAGGCCAGGTTCTGCCATCGGGGTAAGCAACATCAGGACCCACGTGGATGACCCCCTCCTCCCGCCACTTGCAAAGCTTCTTGACTTCTTAGTTGGAACCATCTTTATTTTCACTTCAGCTCAGCCACTCTTTCCCAAGGGTCATACCCTGGACCACCCTCAGGGGCTTGCACCCTCCCTGAACTCTGACACTCTAGTATTCCACTACCTGTCCCCAACCTCTTATCATCTGGTGCTCGCTCCCTTATTCCCCCTTTGCCTCCTTTTCGGCCTTTCTCAGGTGTCAACCCCTCCAACTCTGATTGGTAGCGTAGTCCATCTGCCCCATCATGCTGCTGCTTCCCGCTCTCTCCAGCGGAGCCCTGCGCATGTCTCTCCCCCCGAGGCGTTCTGTCTTTCTCAACTTGCACACCCTCCACCTTGGGATTGTTCAGTCGTTCCCTGTCTATGCTTCAACCCACAGGCTGCTGAATATATAACATTGCACCTGGTACTTTGGTGCCTTCGTGATTCTTGTTTCCAGCATCTCTGTAGTCACCTGGTCCGACAGTGCTCATCTCAGCAGGGTCGTCAGTGCCACCGGCCATCCCTTCATAGAGCTCTCATTTCCCCAGATGGCCCTTCCAAATGTCCATGACTCTCCGTGAGCCTTCTGGCCCGCTTCTGGCCAGCCAGTCTACATTCTTAGTCGATGACTTTTGTGGCACCATCTTCATTTAATTTCTATTTATGTATTTATTTATTTAAATGTTTCATTTATTTATTTTTAGAGAGAGGAGAAGGGAGGGAGAAAAAAGGGAGAGAAACATCTATCTGCTGCCTCTTGCATGCCCCCAACTTGGCATCTGGCCTGCAGCCCAGGCGTGTGCCTTGACTGGGAATTGAACTAGCCACCTTTCGGTTCGCAGGCCAGTGCTCAATCCACTGAGCCACACCAGCCAGACCCCATCTTCACTTTAAATGTGGGTGTGCCCCATGGTTCTGTGTTAGCCTTCTTGTCTTCTAACTTCACCAACATCTAGGTCTAGATGACTCACAGTGACACACCTTTAACAGAGTTTCTGCTGCACTCCAGCCTTGTTCTCTCTTATAGAGTCTTCCAGTTGCAACACACGCACCTGTTTCCCAACCTGTTCTCCTCACCTGGTCCTTCTGCTGTAAGCCTGGCCTGGGTGAGTGGAGCCTCTGTCTGCCTGGCCGGCCACACGAGCCAGACACCAGAGTCATCCCAGACTCTTTCCTCAGTCAGCCAGCCCCTCTAATTGGTCCTGTCAGTTCTGTCGTCTTAATACTTCCTGTGTCTGCCTCCTCTTCCTCCATTTACTCATGCCCCTAGGATTTCCCATCTGGATGATTTCTGTAGCCTCCTGTTCAGTGTCCTTTTCCCCACCCACCTCAGTCCATCCTCTACAGATCTTTCTAAGTCATAGAACAAATTGTATCTCCTTCTTCATCCTAAGGCTAAGACCTGTATCAGCCCACTGTTTTAACCTGCACCATCTTTGAAAACTATTTTCTTTGCACTTTACTTGCCTATATTAAAAATCAGGAAATGTTACATAAGATCTCTACACTTCTGGCTTATCACTGGAAACCATAAGCCCTGGCTCCCTGGCTCCTGCATTTGCCCCGGGTACAGCTGGCTGCACAGCGGGACAGTGGTGGCCCTCAGATGGAGTATGCCCTCTCCAGTTAGTCACAGACCTGCCTTCCCAGGTATGCTTCACTCACCTGTGTCACCCACCTGGCTGCTACATCTTTGAGTTGGTGGCCTTTGGTTTGTGGCATGAAGTTGGGCCTCGAGATGCAGGGGCCCCATTGTAGTCCTTGTTCTCTGTGCCCATCAAGCTTACTTTCTGGAGCGCCTTGAACTTGGAATTCTGTTTCACAGCTCTGTCTTGGTGCACATTCCTTTCCTGGTTAAAACTCACACGAGAGGCAATGCTCTTTTCTGAGAACCTTGGCAACCAAGGGGATGACAGTTCCGTCCTTAATCATGTGGAATAGGGGTCCATGAACTCCTCGAGTATTGTTTTCTACATTATTTTGGTGGCAGTGCACAATAAGAACTACAGTTTACATTTTGACCCAACACACACCCAACTAAAGAAGAAAAGTGCCAAGAAATAATACCTTCCATGACCTCTCTTATTTTCTCCTTTTCCTTTTCTTTCCCTTTCGTTTTCCATCTTTTCCTTCCTCCCTTTCTTCTTTTTCCGTCCAAGCTGGTCATAGTGCACTACACAGATTTTGTGATCCGCTAATGATCCATCCTTTGCATGCACTGCCTGGGGATGTGTGTCAGGAAATCCTTAAAATTTTATGTTTAAATTCATGTGTACTTTTCTGGGAGAAAAGATTTCCTTAGTATTTAGAGGCCTGTCCAAAACAGATTGTCTAATACTGACTTAGATATTTTATTTTCATTGAGATTTGACATCACCAGTTCCATGCACCCAAGCACAGAAATTAGTGAAATTATTCTGAATGTGGGCCCTTTGTGTCGGCTCTCTGACATGGCCTGTACTGTTTGTTGTTAAATGAAGTTAATATTTGCAGATGCTCAGGGAGGGTGAAATGATCCTTTAAATCTCTTGCATGCATGCGCAGGTGAAAAGCTGGGTGAGGTGCCATAAAAAGGATTTACTTGGTGAAGGAGGTTTAATAAAGCCTTCATTTAAAGTCAGATAAAATAACAACCCAGGAAACTTTTTTTCTTTTGGTTTATATCACGTCATTTGTTCAACCATTGCCCTTGGTCGTAGGAATGAAGAGAAAGGCGGTGAATAAAGTAATAGTCTTACCCTCGTGAAATCCAGAAGAGAAGAAAAAGAAATGAAAATGGAGTATTGCCCAAGCATTAATATAAATAGAATAAATATTATAAATGCATCAATGCCAAAATGTGTAAAAGAAAACTTAAATTAGATTTGTGGAAGGGATGAGTAATAAGATAACAGAACAGCATGAAAAAATGGCCAAAATGATTTTGAGCTACAAAATTATTAGGCTGTGGTTTTGAGTAACAATTCAAATGAAACTGCCTTAAAAAAAAATTTGCTCCAGCTGGTGTGGCTCAGTGGTTGAGTGCCAGTCTACGAATCAAAGGGTCGCTGGTTTGATTCCCAGTCAGGGCACGTGCCTGGGTTTTGGGCCAGGTCCCCAGCAGGGGGCACGTGAGAGGCAACCACACATTGATGTGTCTCTCCTTCTCTTTCTCCCTCCCTCCCCCTCTGCCTAAAAAATAAATAAATAGATAACATCTTTCAAACAAAACCCAAAACAATTCCAAATTAAATACCTTTTGTAATGTCTTCCGTGTTATCCCCTTACATGTTTGGCTGGCAAAAGAACCAAAAGCTTCATTAGGAAGAGCATCTTCTCCGTGTCCTAGGAGAGGAAGCCTCTGTGTCAGTAGGCTTACCGACCCGGCCTGCTCTCGGGAGAGTTACTAGCTTCTCTGACTAGGAAGATTTGTCATTACCTGTGTGTACCATTCCTTTGAGTGATCTTGGCAGCTGGAGCAAAACTAACTCATCACTACACCAGTCAAAGAATGAAAAACGATTACTATGATGAGTTTTCCTTTTTTCCTTTTGTAACACAGTTACAATTTTATTATAATTTGTGTGTGTGGGGGGATGGAGTATAAGAAAACCTTGTAACTCCTCCAAAACCTGCATGCAGAGAACAGGGACAAACATAATCCCAAATCCCAGGACGTCAGCACACCCGCTGTCCCTGTTCCTGTTAGTGACTGAGTGCTGCTTTCATTGGCTGGGCTTGCTTTCAGGAGACTGGCGGGGAGGGGCTCCTGCGGGCTCCCACTGACGCTTCACACGTGCACAGGCCATATGGCCACACGGATGTGCCTGTGCACAGGAGGGTCGCCTGCCGGACCCCTTGGCACTGTCCATTTGGTCTCTCTGTTTTCAAGGGATCTTAGATCCAAATCCTAGGACCTCGTATGTCTCACGGGCAGATGGACGTACATGGTGACTGGAGCACAAGATCGCTCTTGCTGATGCTGTGTGGTAATCTGGCAGAGAGCGAAGCTCCCCAGAGCCCAGAAATCCCAGGAGGCCTGACATTTGCTCTCCATCCTGCACGTTTCTTAAGGCCCTCACCCCGTGCTGCACCAAAGGGATTACCTCTCACTGAACCTTTCTTCGCAAATCTGACTGAAAAGGGTCAGGGCACCTTACAGGAAGCAGTTACGTGCTGTCCCCCACCCTTTGTTTTTGATTCCCATCCACCTATTCATTCATTCATTTTTGTAACTCTTTGGTTAACCTTTGCTTCATATACCCAGGTGTCAGATGAGGTCTTCTTGCCCCTTAAGCCCTACTTAGTTGGGCTCCAGCCCCCCTGATTGCCCACTGGTGGAAGTAGAATGCACTTTCCTTGGGGGCTTATGTTCTCCCTCTCACTTCTGCCTTTGAGCTTCTGCCTCCACGAATGACCCAGTTTGTTTAGGGGCTCTCCGTCCTATCTCTTCACACGTCTATCCAGATAATGTGTTCAGTCCCTTTTCTTGATTTCTTCAAACGGCCCACCTGAACTCAGCATTCACAAGTACACAGCAGGCTTTATTTTTTTTTTATTTTAATTTTTTTACGTTACATCCCCAGAACTTTAATCCTGTAACTGGAAGTTTGTAACTTTTGACCACCTTCACCTTTTTGCTCACTCCCCACCATCCCCACGTGACTCTGGCAGCCACCAGTCTGTTCTCTGTTTCTACAGGTTTAGTCTTTTAAGAGTCCACACGTAAGTGAGATCATCTGTATTTGTCTTTCTCTGTCTGACTTACTGCACTCAGCATAATGTTCTCAAGGTTCATTCATGTTGTCGAAAATGGCAGGATTTCCTTCCTTTTTTATGGCTGACTAATATTCCATTGCATATATAGGCCATATCTCCATCCATTCATCCACTGACCGACACTTAGGTCATTTTTGTGTCTTGGCTGTTGTGAATAATGCAGCAGTAAACATGGAATGTACAGGTATCTCTTTGAGCGAGTTGTTTTTCTCCCTTTGGATATACATCCAAAGGGATGTTGGCTTTGTTAGGAAGACATTAATGATGGTTGCAGAGTCCAAAGGATTTACACTGCAGCAAGGCAAATGGCTGTAAAATGTTCATGCTGTGTGTCCTTGTTTTGAAAAGTTCTTAGGCTAACTTAAAAAACCCTCATTCTTCTGCCCCTGTCTTTCTATCTCTTCTCTTCTCTTTTATCCTCAATCCCCAAACTCCTCATCAGTTTCAGTCAGAGCTGTTGAGCTTTCTTTGGTCACTTCTAACTCTCAGTGATCCCTGCCTATGGGGGTTTCACCTTCCAACCCCAGGAAGCACATCATTTTTTTCTCCCTTCCTAAACAAGATAGTTCTCTTCTTAACAGCTGTTCATATCATAGAAATTTAACTCAGTTACTTAATTGTGTACTTTCTAGAGAAAAATAAATTCTGTTCTTGTAGGTAAGGAACAGGTATTTGTTGTATCCAAAATAGAAAGATTAGCAATGTCTTTTGCAGCACATTCTTCTCCCAGACACATAATAACTGAGCTACTGTGTTCTGGAGCTGGGAGGGAAGTAATTTTTACCAATAACTGGTCTGGAGGGCACAGGGGAGTGGAGAACTAAATGCGGAACCGGAAGTGAAGTGCAGGGGACTTTGCCCTTATCCGCTGTTGGCCTTGGCTTTGGGCCAATCACTTGTCTCTGTTTCCCTTCTGCAAAGATGGATTCAGTGATTTCTAATGTCTTCGAAAGCTAAATGTAGATATACATTTTAGAGCTTCCTAAATCTTTGGGAAAGCTTTCTACACACAGATACCTTGTGTACGCAAGTTGTTTTTTTGTTTTGTTTTTTCTGCGTCTCTGCATCCCGGCTCTACAAGTCCAAGATGATACAGATTCTCTTCTCTTCAGGAGTTGGTTGCCTCACCTCTGACACTGCCCTTGAGATTAGGTAGGTGTCCTTCCCTTGAACTGAATTCTGAAAAAGGCCAAAAGCTGCTTTTGTGGGAAACATTTTCCTCCTTTAAAACAACACAACAGTCAGAGGTTAAATACAGTGTGGCTGGTGCTGGGGTGGGGGTGGGGTGGGCATGGAGGGCCAGGGATCCTGTCGTCTGTGTTCTTCTGTTTGTTTTCTTTTTGGGGGGAGGAGTTTGTGAAACTTGGAAAGAGTCTCAAAACTCTACCTCCCTCACTGACACCAAACTGTGTGATCGTGGACTCTTGTGAAACCCTAGCCTTTTAGAGGTCCTGGTGTGAGGGCTTTGCAGAATTCTTTGTCAGAGGTCAGAAAGGTGGTGGTTCATAATTTATTGTCCTCTAAGGGCTTTTTGTAGGAAAGTCAAATAGATGACATTTACTGTCCTGAAAGTTTCCCTCGAGTTCTTAGTTTTTCTTGCTGGTTTTCCCGGAGATTAAAAGAGGTAGCATTTCTTCCAAGGTAGTCCCCTCCTCCTTTGTGCTTCAGTGACACTTTTGTTAATCCACTAATTTCATTGAGGGTAGGCTCTAATGTCACACACTTTGGACTGTGCCTTTTCCCAGAATCACGAAGGTGAAAGAAAATCAATAAAGATCAGTTGCTAAATCAAGGTCATTCTGCTCGCTTTTTCTGTTCTCCTCACTCATTTATTCTCCTTTTTTTGGGAAAGCACCCCTTTTGAATGACTTCAGTTGATCATTATCATTATCCTCTTTCTCAATTTTAAATGAAAAGCCCACAGGCTAGCTTTTCCAGTGTGTTCTCACATCTTTTTTTTTCTTTCCTGTACTTTTATTTTCATAGTGGTTTTCTGTAAGTCCTCAGGGCATTTTGGGATGAGATTGGGAAGAAAAACTCAATACAGTGTAAAGTTACCTAACACCCATCTCAGAGTAGGAAAAACGCTTAAAACAGCCAGGGAAAAAACCCCAAGGGAGTCTGGGGTAGTGGGAGCCACAAAGGCCATTTTGTCTTTCCTCAGGTTCCTCTGTCTGTTGTTGCTGCCTTTCTGCCTTGTATTTCTCTTTGTTTGTGGCCCTCTGCTGTGTCTTTCCTTCTACCCCCAATCCTTTTTGCACAGAACTGTGGAAGATTAGATTTGGAGTGTGAACCATGGGAATCACTAAGACCAACCCCCTCGGTTTTTTTGGAAAAGGAAGCTTAGGCTTAGAGAAGTTACCATTAAAGGAGGCAGTGGATCGTAGCGGAGAGATTTCTCCGACGCTTTGGAAGTGCAAAGGAGTGGGCTCAAATCCTGGTTTAGCCATTTACTGGCTGAGCGTTCCTGGGCAAGTCTCTTAAGTGCCTTGCCGAGGCATACTGCGGTTGTAAATGGGGACGGTAATACATTCCTCCTGGAGCTGTTGTGAGAGGTTAACGGAGATCATGAATCTCGTGTTCCCAGGCAGTGCCTAAGAAATACCCACCTCCCCCAAATAGTAACCATTATCACCAGCTGGTTAGAGGCAGCACCTGGATTAGTTTGGTTGCAGGTTTCTTACTGTAATGGACATTGTTTCTGAAACACCTGCGTCAGTGCATCTGGTGCTCTGCTTTCCATGGTGTTCAGTCTTCATGGCTTTTGACGTTGAAGTTGGCTTTTCAGTGTATGACCTCATCTCAGCCCTTAAAATTAATACTGCATTTTAAATTCTACTAGGTTCCTTGTGGGCCCATGCATGGGACATGGATGGGCGTATGAATAGGTAGCATTTGACTTTGTCCTTGACGTGGTTGTAGGCTTGGGTCCATGAAGGAGGCAGAAGGGAGTTCCAAGAAAGCGGAGCAGCAGGAGCAAAACTAGAAGCCAGGACTTGCAAGATGTGTTTGGGGAGTAGTGAATTGTTTGCCAGGCCAGGGCGAAGACGGTTTCAAGAAGGCAGGACTAGCCTACTCTATGAAATGCTGCAAAGACGTGGAGGTAGGCAAAATCAGGGAAAGTGATTGGATTTGGCTACGCAAGATTCCTTCATGAGCTTCAAAAGGGCCACTTCAGTGGAGTGGAGGGGGCACAAGCCAGGTTGTAATGGGCTACAAACAGAACGAGAGATGGGGAAGTGCAGTCTGCTAGTGCAGACCAGATGTCCCCAGATGCTGGTTCCAGGTCGTTAGAGGTGGAACGAGAAATACAACATTGATATAGTATGTTTTTCATAAGCTTGTTTTATTTAGTCTAAATAGCCATCCCATAACCTGAGTTTGTAGCTACATTTTTGGTTTTAAAATGTCTTTTCTCTTATGAAATGATGATGGTTCTCAAAGCTGGTTGCACATGAGAACGCTCGGGGAGCTTGTAGAAGCAGCAGTGTCCTGGCTGCCCCTCAGATCAGAGTCCCGGGTGGGTCTCCTGCTGGGGTGGGGTCCGCGCGCCCCACGTGGACTCTGTCTGCAGCCAGGGTCGTGAGCCTCTCTGCTAAGGGGTGGTAGGATTTTTATGGTAGTAGTTGTTCTTTTAATTTTTAAATGTCTTTACTTGACAAAATTAATAATTATAAACTCTTGGTTTATTGCCCAACCTTGTTTTGTTTTGTCTTCATTTTGACTTATATTTACTTTCTATTCTACTGATTTATGAAATTCCGATGACAGCACTCCAAGTGAAGTGAACTGTTTCAGTGACAAGGGCGAGTTCCTTATAGTTTTCCTTTTAAAGAGTTAGGTCTCCTAGTGCTTTTGAGCAGCATTCAGTGTACTCCCATTTTCCGGAACATTCCGTGTGTGTGAGGTAAGGCACACGTACATTCTCAAGCACAGATTGAGTATCACTGAGGATTGTTGAGAAATCAAGTTGGAGAATTAGGTTTCATGGACGTGAAGCCCGCAGTCCAGTCCTCCATTTGAGTCTTCCCTTGTCACTTGTGGGGGAAGAGGGTTCTTCTCGTGGGTCCACTGTGCCTTCGGTCCTAGCTGCACGCAGGATGTCTTGTCCTGTCTGGTCCTTTCTGACATTGAAGGCAAAACACCTGTTTACTCACAATTGCAGGTCTGAAGTATGGCATCACGTAGGTGAAACATTCTTATTCCTGCCCTCTGATGCTTTTAGTTATTTTAATGTGTAAAGGTCAGAGTAGGAAACATCTTAAATGCAAAACATTTAATTTCCATTAAATTAAAGGTTCCTAAGCCTGCATTAGAGCCAATAAAAACGATGATGTTTAAATCAGCTGATGTCCTATTTCTTCCATGAATATTTTATATGAGCTGCACAGAAAGAAACGTCTGTATGTTCACCCAGTTATGTCCAGCGGCTATTGGCAACTTGTCTTCTTGGGTTAGAATATGAATAACTCCTATTATTTATATCCAGATTGTGCAAAGAATTACATGTATTGTTCTGGGAGCTTGTTTTGCAGACTAAGTATACTGGCTAAATCTTGCTAATATAGGCATTCCCTGAATTACTGACATCCTTGCAGACTTGCTATAAATAAGACTGTGTAGGCTGGGCTATGCCAGGAAAGTAGCTAGGTTCTACCAGGGGGCAGGAAATTGTGTTTCTGGGTGCCTGCTTGCTCTAGGATTAATCCTGAAGTGTATAGTGTTGTACAGCAGGGAGTCTCTTAACAGACCTCCCCTGCAGCAGCTGGCTGCATTCGTCAGTGCTGGTCATTTGCTCTGGGAGGGATGGCTCTGCAAGCAGGTCACCCATGGTCAGCAAGCTGGTACCTTCTCCCATCCCGGGAGGATTATTTGTACTAATTCCCACATTGTTGATAATCTGTTCGACTTGTTACTGTGATTTCCTAATGTATTGAAATATTATTATGTAAATATTAAATATTAGCATGAACATTTGCATATAATAATCTGCTGTGAGATAGGTGTTATTATTGTCCCCTTTTTACAAACAGAAAATGGAGATACAGAGAGGTTAAATGACCCACCTGAACTAGTAAGTGCCAGTGACAGGATTGGAACCCAGGTAGTCTTATTCTAGTTATAGTCTTAACTGATGTACTCCATTCTTAGGGGAATACGTAATCCTGGTGTAACCGAAGGCTTTCCAAGAGGGAGTATGAAGATGTTCCATAGTCGTCTCTGGGGGACGTGAATCTCACGAGATTCCCTGTTTGAAAACATGTCATTTCCGGACGGTTCAGGGAAATGCTGCATTGGACACTGGCTTCCTAAAGATGAACATTCACCTTCACTTTCTAGAGCATGAAGACTTTGGTGGCAAAGAAACCAGTTTTGCTTTCTTTACCCCAGAGTCTCCCAAACTTATTTGAACTTGGAATCCTTTCATCAAGAACTCTTAACATTCTGCAGAGTGAGTGGTCTACAGAACATGACTTTCGTTGGCCCTGGATTTAGATGAATTAATTCTAGGAGAAGATGTGTTCCCTTAACAGTGTGCAGTCAGGATTGTTATGCTGCCATTTAGCATCGTAGGTAAATATTTAAAACTTCTTATGATTTTAGACTTTTCATTTTATATTCTGGTGCAATCTATGTAATTATCTTTGCTTATTTACTGGATACATTATAATAATCTATCCTAATGAACAGGCCAAGAACTTTTTCAGGCACTGGGGAAACAAAAAAAGTGACAGTCATAATGATAAATTTATCAGTTCATCTGTACAAACTGCTGGCATGCACTTGGGCGCCATACCGAGGGCCAGGCGCTGCATCCACCTCTGCAGGGCTGTGTTTGAGGCTGCCTCGTTGTGGAGGGTGGGAATACTTGCGTATGTCTAGTGCATCTAGTGAGGGTGTTTACGTTTATGGAAAGAAAAGCAGAGCAGGGGTCCAACACAGAATTGGTGTGTGAGGACTTGTAATCTCCAGGATCTGTGTGTTTCTGGAAACAGGGACTATTTGAAATTCCCTGAAATTGCTCTGGAAAACTCTTGAGCTCGCCATTGGCAAAGCATCTGGGACATTATATAATTTCTTAGTTCAGCAAATCTACTACCCAGTATTTTTATTAACTGCCACTTTCAATTAGCACACAGGCCAAGAAGTGTATTAAAATTGTAATTGGTTGTTATGAAGATCATCATTATAAATGAGTTCTGCAACATCCTTAAGTGCCTTCAGAATCACACACAAATTAAGCCATGTGCAGTATGGATTTAGCATGAAGTATATTTTATAGTGTGGTAATTTATAAAATGAATAATCCATGGATGATTGGATAATCTTGTAAAAGGGCTTTTAAAAAATGTGGTAAGAGACATGTAACATAAAGTTTATCATCTTAACCATTTTTAAGTGAACAGGTCTGTAGTGTTAAGTGTATTCACGTTGTTGTGAAACAGATCTCCAGAAGTTTTTCATCTTGTGAATTTGAAACTCTGTACCCATTAAACAACCCCCCTTTTCCCTCCCCTGCTAGCCCAGGTAACACCTATTCCATTCTCTGTCTCTATGAATTTAAAGACTTTGGTTTGGATACCTTATATAAGCGGACTCCTATAGTACTTGTCTTTTTGTGCCTGGCTTCTTAACGCTTAGCATAGCATCCTCAACTTTCATCTGTGTTACAACATGTGACAAGATCTCCTTCCTTGTAAAGCCTGAATAATATTCCATTGTATGTATACACCGCTTTAAAAAATCTATTCTTCAGTTCATGAACATTTGGGTTTCTTCTAAGTCTTGGTTATTACAAAAATTGTGCAAAGACTTTAAAAAAAGGGATGGCTAGTTTCTGTCATAAGCTAGTAATATTATTCACTTAGCAACCCTTCTATTAACAGATTTATAGGCGACTTCAGTTTTCTCCGACCATAAACATCTGATAAATGTCTTTCATATAAATCACTGGTGATATCTCTGATTATTTCCTTAGAATAAATTCCTGGAATAGCATTACTGGACCAAAAGGGTGCACATATTTAAGGCTTTTGGCACACGTTATCAAATTATCTTTCATAAATGTATGAATAGTGTGTGAGGGAACCTACCTCTCCACACTCTTGCCCATGTTGGATATTGTCATTAAAATGCAAGACAACAGGAGACCTTTGCCAATTAGATGGTTGAAAATGGTTTCATTTTGTTGTTGTTAATGTGAATTGCCCACAGAGAGGTCGAACTTTGTTTTTCGTGTTTTTATCAGCTTCCGTGTGGGGTGTGTGTGCTCAGGGTCTATTCACATCTGTCGCCCATTTTCTGCCAAGGTACTTAGTGTCTTCTCTTACCGATTTTAAGGCCTCTTTGTAGAGTCATAATGTTCAGTCTTTATCATGTGTTGCAGGCATTTACCCCAGTTTATTATTTGCCTTTTAAATTTTATGGTGTATTTGATATCCGATATTTAATATAGTCAAATCAATGACTCTTTTCCTTTATGGTGTCTTTCCTCTGTGCATTACTAAGACTGGTGAAACATTAGGAGAGGCAAGCCTACTTTTCCCCGCCTTCTGTTCCAGTTCAGAAAGACAGATGAAGGTGTAGCCATTGTTAGGTTAGTGCAGAGCATTAAACATCTCATACTCATTCATTCATTTATTTGTTCACTCAAAGCTGTTTATCCGGTGTCCACCATGATGTCGGCACTGTATTCAGCACTGGATGGCGCAGTCTGCAACTGGCTTGCCTGAGTGTGGTGCCCATGCACGATGGATTTTCACAGACAGCCCCAATTTCAAATATTCCGCCCCATTGTCGGTCTCAGGTGTCAGACTGCCTGTTCTGAACCTGGCTTCCGCATGTGTGGCTGTATTATCTTTGGGTAACATGTCCATTGGGGATCCTTCTTTGCCTGCCTGTATCTGGACCCAGAAGGCAGTGCCTCGTCCAGAATGCAGCCGGAAGGACCAAGGTCCTGCTGCCGTGCAAGGTGACCATTGCTACTGCTGGTTCTGAGAGGGAGCAGCATCTGTTTGGGGCACCCAGTGGAACAGCCAAGTCCCCGCCCTCTTTCCCTGGACCACGCAGCTCATGCTAGCACAGTAGTTTTGCTTTTCTAAGCTGCACAGCAAGTCCGAGCCCAAGATAGGACCCTTTCAGCAACAGACTCCTGTACACGGTTGCCATGGAGAGAGCCAGAACGAGGGAGCCTCAAACACAGATGGTTCTCTGGCATTTGAAAGACCCTTTCAAGCAGCAGCCAGCCTCAGAGGCCACAGCGTGAACCCCAGTCCTGAGGTGGGGTGAGTACCTGGGTTAGGTGTCCTGAACAAGTGATGGGACCTTGCCTCCTTGGCCTGTGGGACCTCTGATTCTAACACTGATTGGTAATCATTAGAGTCCCTTGTGGCAGTATTATGTCTTCACTGGATTTGGTTTCAGCCCTTGCTCAGGGCCAAGAAATGAATTTTTAAAAATCACACTGTGGTACCACAATTGGTCAGCTGCCCATTCCTGAAGTGCTCTCCTTTGGGACTTTATGCATTTCATAGTTTTATCCACTTATTAAGTCCTTATAGTTCAAAACAAAGGGTGGCTACTTATTAGTAGTTGCTTTGTGGAGAAGGCAATGGAGGCAGATTGAGCCTCACCAGCCCGCGCACATGGCTCGTAGGTGTCAGGGTGACTTTCAGCGTATTTGGGTTTTATATCCAGCTGGGTGCCAGCTGGATTATGAGACAATATAAATTCAGAGCCTTCTATTCAGAAAACCCATTCATCTGATCCTCTTGGACACACCTGTAATTCTCTCAGGTGACAGAGGGGTCACAAGCTCAGAGAGAGAATGACCCAGAACTGTGCTCTTCAAGAGAACTTCTGTGTTCTGTTGGAAATGTTTCATACCTGCTCTGTCCAGTGCTCTAGCCACGAGCCACGTGTGGCTACTGAGCACTTGCAATGTGCCTCGTGTGACTGAGGAACTGAGTGTTAATTTTTGTTAATTTAAACTATCTGGCTGCATATGGCTAGTGGATAGCATACTGCACAGTACAGATCAGTTAAGTCTGTTTTTCATGTTTTTCAAGCTTTTTGACAGTAACTCACTGTGAGAAGCACATTTCGTACTGTGCCGCAGCACAGACGCACACGTGTGAGCACACACGCACCCCACCAGAGTTCCCCCACACAACACTGAGCCTCACTACGGGCAGTGCCCGCTTCTGTTTGACTCTGTCCTGTTTCATTTTTACAGGTGCAGGTTGCGACTTGACTAATGAATTTCATGACCCGCACGTGGGTTGTGACCCCCAGTTGGAAGAACATTGCTTTGTACTCCCTGCTCCCCACCTCCAGCCATTCCCTCTACCTCGTCTGCCGTTTCCGCATCTGGCCCCTTTGCGGGGTCTCTGCATTTGCTGTTCCCTCTGCCTGGTATGCTTTTCCCTCTATCCCCTCATGACTGCCTCTCTCGTATTCTCAGGTTTCTGCTCAAGTGCTCACCAGAGATTTCTTCCTGCAACCACCCTCTTCTAGGGAGCTTTGCATCCATCTTATCCTGCTTTGCTTTTCTCCCCAGCAGTGTTCACCACCTGACACATACATTATTTGTTTGTCGTCTGCCTTCCCAGCTGGAATATCAGCCCCTTGAAGGCAGGAACTGTTTTATTTGTTGGTATGTCCCAGCATCCAAGCTAGGAGTTCGGTAAATATTTATGGGGTAAATGAACTGACATGGCCGTGACCCTTCTCAGAATTTTCACCATGGCTTTGTATGCCGAGTGGTTTGGGGAATCTTTCCTTCGTTACCTGGAGGTACTGAGTTCACACCAGTGGTCTGGCCCATGCTCTGGGCACTGGGGATGGATACATTAAAGAAGAAAGTGGACACATCTCTGTCCTCTTGGAAATTTTAATTGGCTTTTGGTCCTCTGCCATGGTTGGGTCCAGGAATGACGTGCTGCAGGGTGTCTGGAGAGCAACTCAGAGATGAAAGGACTCAGAGTTTGTATTTTTCAAACGTATAAGCTGCATTTAGTAGGGCTGTGGAGGGGTGGGGATAGCCCTGCATGGAGGTCCAGAGAAAGAAAGAATGGCAAATGGCATTTTACATGAAGCACTGGGTTACATACAGACATGTGCCCCAACCTAGCTTCTGTTGTATCCTCTCTGAGAGTCGGAGACTGGAATGCAGTTCCCTTTTCTTCCAGGCCAGCGGCTCTCCCTACATCCTTTACGGTTTTCCCTTACATTTGCCTCTCAACATAGAAATAAAAATGGCCAACCTAAAAAAAATATTATTGCTGCTTCAGTGCTGAGCGGCAAGCTTTATGAGAACTGAGTAATGGGTTTGGTGGAAAGCTATCTAATAATAATCGTACCTTGAAATTTTTATTAGCCCATCTTTATACTTGATGGTTTCTGCTTACACTACGGGTGTGTTGGTGGTTCTTGAATCCATTTCGAAGGCACAGAGTGTTTCTATTCTCAGTCTATTTTCCCTTATCTTTTCCTTATAGTCAGATTTATTATTCCTTAGACTTTCCCCCATCCTTCATGAGAGAGCCATTCGGATGGTGCTATTGCTTCTCCTTTGTTAAGCGTACACATTAAATATCATTTGTTGAATGGCTTTTTTTTCCAACAGGAACTCTTCAAAGAGAACGTATTATAATATTAAACCTCCATGTAATAAACAGTGGAGCTGGGCCAGTACGTCCAAGACATCTGAGCAATCTCTTTATATTGTACACTCGAGCTTTAGCTGCATAAATTTTACAGTGCATCATCTGACAGTATTTGTGATAAGTATTCCCTAGTGATTAAATCATCATTTTATGATCTCGTACACAGAACGGGCATCCACGAACTATTCCCCACTCATCCCGCTCCAATGTGAAGACTCCTGATTTATATCTCACAAACCTTTTATTAATTTTAGTTGAGCTGTTATACAGAGGTCATGTGGATTTTCATAGAACAGTTTTATGTAAGAAATGCCTTTTTAGGGAGGGACAGGGGGAGTAGAAATTGAACTGCCTGGCAGGGAAAACCAGAAAATGGACCCTGTAGTGATCGAGAAGCTGTGTCTTGACGGTTGTGGTTAGTAAATATTTACAGCGAAGTCTTGAGCTGCAACTCTGCAGTATTTTTTTTTAGAAGAAACGTTTCATAACCACGAACTGTTATATTTGATGAGCTTGTGGAGCAGGCGACTGGCGCAGTGTGCAGGCTGACACCACGCTCCCACTTGTTAGGGATGTGCTGTCTGCAGGCATCGTGGTTTTCGCTGAGTTAATGCAACAGTCCCAGCTGGGATTTCTACTGTTCTCCACCAATGGAACTCACGGGAGTGTGACAGGGGCCCCTCCAGCCCTGAGGAATGGCTGTTGATTTGCAGCCACAAATGCAGCTCCAGCTGATAGTTTATGTGTTAAATAATGGATAGTTGGCTGTGCAAACAAATGAGCCAGAGCCTGCTGCCTGCCAGAGTCCCTCTGGAGGCACTTGGAGAGTGCTTGGGGAGGTGCATTAACTCTCTTCATGGGCATCATGGGCATCATGGGCATCATGGGCATCATGGGCACAGAGAGCTCCTCTTCTCACTCAGGGGATTGTGCCCATGGAAGTATTCACTTGGAGAAAGGGAAGATACAGGGTGTGTGGGTGGGGAGGGGTGGTGTGGGCAGAGGGGCTGTTGCAGCAGACCACAGGGTAGGGGTCCCAGATCTGAGAGGAAAGCCCAGCTGGTGGGGAGATGGTGTCCTAACACAGCGGCTTTTAAACTGCTTGGTGTTTAGGGGAGGGAGGAGCTGATAACAATAATAATATGAAGCCAGCTGGGAATGGGATCGGTGGGGATTTTAATGCAGTCCCTAGCCCATTGCACACTCTCACCAATGTGAACTCAGAGCAGCGCTTTTCAGACTTGAGCGGGCAGCAGAAATACCAGAGGCCTTTTAAAACACGCACCGCTGGATCCCACACAAGTTTCTAATTTGGTAGATTTGAGGTGGGGTCCAAGAATTTGCATTTCTAAGGAGTTCCCAGGTGCTGCTGTTGAACAAGGGACCACACTTTGAGAATCGCACTCTTCAAGTACAGTTATGATCACAGCAGCCGTATGACACTTGTCTGTGCCATCGCAGCCCCACAAAGGGCGTGTTCTGGAAGCACGCGTGGCCCCCTCTCCTGCCAGGTCTCTCACCACGCCTCTTGTACCACTGATTCTCGGAGTGTCATCTGATCCCCCTGTACCTGTGGATTCCCAGGCTCCACCCTTTCGATTTTCTGAATCAGAATCCCTGAGAGTGGGGCACGGGATGGTCCATAAGCACCCCCAGGTGACCCTTAATCACACATATGATGAACAGCCATTGCCCTGTGTGCTTCTTCCCAAATGCATTGCATCCTTAGTCTCAAGGGTGTGTTTTGCCCTTGTCTTGGCTTCTTGCACTTTGCTTGGATCACTGCTGCCCTAGGAATGCCCTCCACCACCTGCTTACCTGCTAGGATTCTTGAATCCTTCCAGGTCTTCCTCAGAAGCTCCATCCTCCTTGAGATTTCCTTGACCACCACCTGGCCCCCGGGCCCCAAGCTGGATGTGATTCCCTAAAACATGCTTTTCTTTTAAAATAAGCTTAAAAAATGAGATGCCAGTCCTTATATTTTGGTCAATTGTAAGCGCCCTTTTCAACTACCCCATGCCCCATTCTCTCTCTCTGAGTTAAATCTACAGAATATGGCACATGTGGCTCCTTGTGAGGTCGGTGGACATAGCCACTAAAAACAAGGAAAAAAATAAGAAAAGCTGACAGCTTTTTAAAGTTGTTAGGTGTTAAAAATTCAATGGTACATTGCACAAACAACACTGTCCCTCTGGCTGTTATGTGGTTATAGCCCCTGCTCAATGTAGGCTCCTGGGTGGCTGAGACTGTCTTATATTTATAATTTGGTCCCCTGTGTACCTGGCTTATGATAAAAGTGCTCAATAAATATTCATTGAATGACATAAATATGATTCGTTTATCTGTGGGTGAAGTTGACACCATTCTTTTCCGGTTTGATCTTTTATTATGTGTGGAAATACATACCTGCTCTGGATACCGATGAAAAGGGCCAACAGAAGAGATTCAATAGGAGGACAAGGATCTTCATTCAAGCTTTAAATACACAGTACCCCTCAGGACCTCCCAAAGCCAGCCTGCTTTTGCAGAATCCTGGATGTCTGTGGGACTCAGGATGGGGATTGAGTGGGAGAAGGGGTTGGGGAAAGTGCTTTCCTCCCGGTCTCTGTATGCAAGGCATGGGGAATCCTTAAACCCTTCTAGCGCAGAGACCATGGGTCTCCAGTATCTCTCTGTACCCAGCACTTCGAATAGAAAGCAGGCAGGGAGTCAGTGCTTGTTGAATGAATCAATGAATGAATGAATGAATGAAAGAAATCTTGGCTTTGAGTCCTGTCCAGGTAGCACATTTTGACCCCTTTATATGTATCTCATTTGCTTTGTAGATCAGGGATGTTAATATGTGATCTAACTCTATGCAAAAAACCTTTGAGAGCCTAAGATACGTTAATTAATCTGAGGGCACTTTTTCAGGTGTTATGTATGTGTTACTATCCAGAACAGAAGAGGGCCTTCTCTGTGATTCTTACAAATAGCTCTTCTTGGTCCTCAAGTCCTATTTTAAAGATGTGTCATTTAGGGGGGTCTTGGTCCTCTTGGTCCGTTCATTCTCTGCTGATTTTCTCTCTGAATTTGCAGCGAACGAAGGTGTTGAAAGAGTTTCTTTGTCACCATGCTGTGTCAAGGGACCTTCCTGCTAGTACTTGTCTCTCTGACAGCTGTATTTTGTACTTTGTACTGTGGCTTTCACTGAAGAAACTTTGGGCTTAAATGAATGATTTGTTATGGCATTTCCTTTTGGAACATAATATTTGAAATTGGATTAATATATGGGAGAGACATCAGGTGCAGCAGCAAGAGTGGGAGGAAGATGGCTTTTGAACTTGAATCACTTGAGTTTAAGTCCTGACTCTGCCCCTCATTTGTAGTATGTGTGATCTTGGGCACTTTTTGGAATATTTTATTATGGAGAGTGTTGGATATACACAAAATATGCAGAATAGTATAATGAGCTCCCCCCGTTTATTAACTAATAGCCTATTTGTTTTAATTGTAGTGCCCTCTACCTCTCTTCCCCCAGTATCATTTCTAATAAAATTCAAAATGTCATATTATTTCATTCATAAATATTTCAGTATGAATCTATAAAAGATAGGAAGTTTTTAAAAATAAGATATCACTATCACATCTGAATAAATTAATAATTTTTTAATATCAGGTTTCTGGGCACATTTCCAATACAGTCAAAATATTATAAATTTTCTTTTTGCTTTTACAATTTGTTTGAATTAGGATCCAAATAAGGTGCATATCTTGCAATTTGCAAAAAATGTCATTTAAGTTTCCTTTAATCTATTGGTTCTCTTTTATCTCTATTTTTTTCACACAGAAGTGCAAAGAAAAAGAAACGAGGTGGTTTCTCTTATAGAAGTGCTCAGTCCGGATTTTGCTGACAGTATTTTTGTGTTGTGTCTTCTGTACATTAGAGCCATGGCCAGATTCAGATTAGGTTTTCGGTTTTGGTTTTGGATCTCGGACATGTGATTTGCTCTTTCTGACCTCTGTGAAGTGGGGTACGTACTACCTGTCTCATGGCTGTTAAAGGATTTAAAAAGACAAGACCCAGGGAAGGACCACACACCTGCCGTATGAAAGGTAGTTGCCATTATGATAGGGTCACACTGTTTTGTTAGTGCTTGGGGGTCTGGGCCACGTGGGAAGGAAGCTGCTTTCCTCCCACGTCGATTGGACTTCATGTTGCGGTTTGGGGCTGCGTTAGAAGGCAGAGATCAGGTGGCCTTAGGTGTGGGTTTCTGCTCTTCCCCTTACTGTGTTGGACCCTTGGTTTTCAGACTCCTAAAATTCCTTGAGGAAGGCTGTTTGAGAAGCGCTATGTTCCAAAACCGAATCACACAGGTGACTGATCTTACAGGCATCAGCATGAAAGGGTGGTTGGGCTGAGAGCTGAAGTTTTGCTGGACAACCAAGACATTTTTTCATGAACAACTTGGTTGAGAACCAAATTGTTCAAGATGGGAGCCATTTGAGAACCGAAGTTTGACTGTAGTTTTCAGACACGGGGCAAGGTGCTTTAACTCTCCGAGCTTTCCTCATTCTCTCAAACGCAGCTGATATTCTCAGAGCTGTGAGAAACCGAGATGATGGAGGTGAAGAGCCTTGAATGCTGAGCTCCTCAGGGGCTGATGCTCTTTGTTATTGTGATACCTGAGTTCCGATATGGGACTTGGGGACACTTAGAGGGTGAAGGGCTGCTGGTTGCGGCTGAATGACAAAGGGCAGGTGCTGTGGGCTGAGCCTGTAGCTAAATTCTCTTTTAAGCATATTTGGGGATAAAATACTCTCGGACATGATTAAAAGAAGGAACAAAGAGCTTTGGGTGCTGAGCTCGATTACATTTAGTGGTACACAGACGTGGGAAGGCGGACGAAAACCTCTGCTTATTTGCACGTGGTCAGGGGAAAGGCTGGAATCCTTTCACACGGCAGCAGACATGATAGGGATGGGGAAGCCCAGCAAGACAGCACCTCAGCCAAGTGATCAAAGGTGACAGCACCAGTATCAGAGGTGTATTGACATGCACCCCTCTTCCGACGCTCTGAGAAGGGCAAAACATCACATCTGGAGGGTGTTACTAAAAATGCACAGACTAACTCTATCTCGAGAAAATACCAGACAAACCCAAACTGAGGGGCATTCTACAAAACACCTGACCAGTTCTCTTTGCAGATGTCAAGGTTGTGAAAGACAAAGGCTGAGGAACTGTCACAGATTGGTGGAGGCTAAGGAGACTTGAGAACTCAATCAGGACTGGGTCCTGCATGAGAAAAAGAACATTAGAGGCAAAGCTGGCAACATTCAAATAAGGTCTGTGAAGTAGCAGACGGCTTGTCTTATGGTTATGTGAGATGGTACCTCGGGAGAAAGCTGGCCGAAGGGCACTGAACTCTCTGTACTGTTTTTGTAATTTTCTCTAAGTCTCAAATAATTTCAAAAGTTAAAAACATCATCCCGGGGTACATGGCAGCTTTTGTGAAATACACTGTTTTATAGGAAGTGGAGGGGGCTTCATTTGTGTCATAGAAACCTAGGAGCTAGAAACACCAATTTACTCTAGAGCTAATGCAGTCAAATTATATCTTGACAGATGAGTTCCTGTCAATGAGAGCAAGGTGTCTGAGATTCCCAGAGTCCATCCCAGAGCACAGGTGGTTGGGTACCTGAAGCTGACAGTGTTTTGGCTGTATCACCTTTCACTTGGTCGATTTGACAGAGCCGACTGGCTCATAATGTTGCCTCCTTAGTCTGAATGCCTGTTATGTGCTAGAAGCTGAGTGCTAAGTGCTTATCATCATTAATCCTCATAGCATCCTTGAGAGTCTAATGATAGGTCTCCCATTTTTGTGATATATCTCAGACAGATTCATTTGCCTAGGCTCACTCAGCTGGAGTGGAAATCCGACTCCAGAGCTCAGATTCTGATAGCTGTGCTATTTCGTTCTCCTTTCCTCTTTGCGGGTGCTCCCCTGGACCACTGTAATGCTTGCACTCCCCTGCGGGGCCTGCAGACCTGGCTCCTCCATGATCATTTCTGCCTACACTCAATAAAAAAGAAGAAGGGATACCAGTATCTTTTTATCCCCTATTATCTGTTCAAGCATTGGACTGGCAGTTTATGCAGGCTCTTTGGGGCTGTTAATAGGTTTCTATGGTCAAACATGTTTTGGGGAATTCAGGGATAAATAAATTAAATAGCTTTCCACCTTTACCCAGCAACCGAATGTGGCTGGAGAAAACCACACCATCAGCTTATTATCACTAACCTCAAGTGGGCTGTTGGAGCTGCCCAGCAGTAGCCCGAGCCCAGTCACCTGCCACCCTGCAGGTGCTTTAGATGTTTTTCTGCCTCATGAAATGTCCACATCTCCACCCTCCTCCCCCAAAATGTAGCCAGCCCAAAAGAGGGTTTCCACACGCTCCCACCACGGCCGTGACCAAGTTGCCCGTCTTCTGCCTTCTCTTTTGGTGAGGACGAGCCATGTTTGATTCATGTGCAGAGATCGAGGACTTCCTGCTGGCGCCTTCCCCTCTCAGGTCCCCTCTCTCCCGTGTCAGTTGATCTGTGTCCGTTTTAGAAACCCGTCCCTGTCTCCGGACCACGCCCCTTTCGGCCGCTGCCTTGTGCCCCTGTTCGCCTTTTCAACCCATCTTTTCGAAAGTTTTCTTATACTCTCCAATTCCTCTCTTCCCCTTCTTTCTCACTCTTTAAATCGAGGTGAAATTCACTGAACACAAAACTAACCACTTTATATATTAAAATATATAATTCAGTAGTATTTAGTATATTCAAAATGTTGAGTAACTACCACCTCTATCTAGTTTCAAAACCTTTTCATCATCCCCAAAGTAACACATCCCCAAAGCAAAGTCCTATGCTTTTTTAAGTAGTCACCCTGTTTTTTCCCACCCCCTGGCCTCCTGCAACCACAAATCTGTTTTCCGTCTCTCTGGGTTTACCTATTTTGTTTATTTCATCTAAATGGTGTCATACAATATGTTGACCTTACTTCACTTAACATAGTGTTTTCAAGGTTCATCCACATTGTAGCATGCGTCAGAATTTCATTCCTTTTTATTGCTTGGTAATATCCCATTGCATGTCTATAATATGTTTTGTTTATCCATTCATTCAACCATCCGTGGACATTTGGGTTGTCTCCACCTTTTGGCTACTGTGAATAGTGCGGTTATGAACATTCATATTGAAGTATTTGAGTATCTGTTTTCAGTACACTGAGCCATATCCTTGGGAGTGGAATTGCTGGGTCGAACGGTAATTAGTTCTATGTCTCACTTTTTGAGAGACTGCCAAACTGTTTGGAGGCTTGGACAAAGTGGCTGGATTATTTTACATTACCACCAGCAATGTACAAGGGTTCCGGTTCTCTTACACACTTACCAATAGTTGATATTTCCTTCTTCTTTTTCACAGCCATGCTAGTAGGTGTGCAGTGGTATTTCATTATGGTTTTGATTTGCATTTCCCTACTGATTAATGATATTCAACATCTTTTCATATGCTTTTTGGCTATTTCTATAACTTTGGAGAAATGTCTGTTTAAGTCCTTTCCCATTTTTTTCTTGTTTGTTTTTTTATGGGTTTTTTTGTTGCTTATTTTTTTATTGTTGGGTTTCCCATTGTCTCTAGAATCTACTCTTCCTGGGCTTTCCTCCTAATCATTCCACAAAGTCGCTCATATCAAGGTCACAGTGGCTTCCCACTCTGTCAAGTCCAGTGATCCATTTCAATTCTCTATTTTATTGTCCTCACGGCAGCTTTTAGGGAAGGGT
Organism: Trachops cirrhosus; assembly: GCA_028533065.1. NCBI lineage: Eukaryota > Metazoa > Chordata > Mammalia > Chiroptera > Phyllostomidae > Trachops > Trachops cirrhosus. Next base: position 19,164,804 of record CM052543.1, on the reverse strand, counting down.
CACTTCTTCCTTGAGATGCTGTCTTCACTTGGCTTCCCAGACACTATTATTTCTTCACTGTTTTCGGCAACTGTTGGCTGGCTCCTTCTCATCTTCCTGATCTCTAAACACTAAATGTCCTCAGAGTTCAGCCTTCAGACTCTTTTTTTTTTCTATCGTCACTTCCCTGGGTGACTCCATCCTTCCAGTTGCTCAGGCCAGAAATCTTGGCATTGTCGTTGACCTCTTTTTGCCTCATCCACCTGGCTCTACCATATATCTGGACTTACCATCTCTGACAGCCTGCATCGCAGTCACCCTGATCCACAGCACCGTCGTTTGTTAGCTGGAATTTTGAAGCAGCCTACTAATTGGCCTCCCTGCTTCTCCCCTTGCCTCCGCCATTTATTTTGTATGAAACACAACAGCAGGAGAGATCCTGTTAAATTATAAGTCACATTATCTTACAGCTCTGCTCTGAAACCTCCGGTTGCATCTCATTTCACTCCACGTTTGAGCCAAAATCTTTCTATGACTTAGCCCTTGCTTCATCTTCCATCTTGTCTCCTATTAGTCCCCCCTTTCTTCATACCACTCAGCGGACACCAGCCTCTTTGCTGTGCCTCCAACTTGTCAAACACACTCCTGCCTCAGGGCCTTTGTACACACTGCTTCCTCTGCCTGGAGTGTGCTTCCCCTTGAAAGCCACATGGCTTTCTCCCTTCATGTCTCTGCCCAAATGTCAGTGACGTCTCTGCGGACACACACACTGTGTGTGTGTGTGTGTGTGTGTGTGTGTAAACAATGCTTTCCCTCTTCTGATCCCTCCTTAGCACTTATTTATTGCCTGGAACCCCCTATTAGAATGTCAACTCCATGCAAGCAAGGACTTTGTTTTTTGTTTACTGCTGTAGTCCCAGTGTTTATAACTATGCCCAATATAGTAACATAGATACTTGGGGCTTCTCCTAGTTTGTAATATGCTAATGTTCATTATAAATCTCTAAGAGAATATTTTTGCCATATTCCTTTCACTTCCTTTCTCTGTCTCTGTCTTCCTTTTTTCACCCATAGCGCCTATTTTCCACAAAATATTTTGTGGAAATACTGGAACAGACTCTTATTTGTAATAAGTCATGTTTGGGATGCTGTAGGTGGGATGAAAGTTACGTGACTGAGTCTTTCCCCCTTGATTAATGAAACATTTCAGCACGTAGGAAAGTTGTGCATCCACAAGGCCTGGACTTCTCTGGAGGCGTGCTTCGATAACTCAGTAGGTAAGATCTGGCCAATTATTTCTTCTTTAATTTTGAGAAGTGGTTTTACATTTACACTTATTTTTGCATAGTTTCATGTTTATAAGCAAAGTGTGCGGTAATTTGGAAGCATTTTTTTTCTAGTGCTATTGAAACAGTTCAAACCTGCCCTTTCTCTGCTTCTGTCTCAATTTCCCCAGATGATCTTTGCTGTGCCCCCCGGGATGTCAGCGTCCTGCAGGGCGCCCTCGGCAGCTTCTGTCATGTTAGAGCATCAGACTGACCCGGACGCTGTCTGTGGCAGCTCTGAGGGAGCAGGGGGTGTTTCTGTTTTGTTTACCACTGTGGACCCAAACACCTAGCACCATGCTGCTCACATACTAGGTGGCCAATTAGTATTTGTTGAATGAACCTTTGAAGTAGCACCAGGGAACTCTCATTCCACCTGACCTTGCCTCATGATGACTCATAGGGTTCACCTTCAATGACTTTTCTTTGGAAATATGTTTGAGAATACAGTCCCAATGGTTTCATAACTGGCAGGTTTTTCTGTAGTCCTTTGTGGGCACAGTGATAGTTTTATTCTCTCTAAAGCTGCTGAGATTCTCAGTGGAAATCAAAGTACCTTCCCTTCTCTATGATCACAGCTTATGGACAATAATATGGACATTCTTGACAAGGTTCTTTAAGTAGTTAGAAGAGTTTGTGGTAAATAGATTTAAAAATTTCATTTGGGTACCTAATTTGAGAGCCACTCACGTGTATAAAAGCAGTTTGTGTGGTTGGTACCCAGAAGAAAGACCCTCTGATGAACTGCCCGGGTCATCTTTTGATTTTGAAGAGAAGCAAGGAATGACATCAGCCTGCAATGTAAATGATGGTTTGGTGTTTTATTTCCTAGAAATGGTCAGTAGAAAAGCTGTGCTATTTCTGGAAACTGCAAAAATAAAAGGTTACTTGAAAAAGCCCGAGACCGTTGTCTCTCAGCCTCTCCCTTAACCACAGAAAGATATGCCCTTTCCTTTAGCTTTTTCAGGGTGCCTGCTTCTCTGAGTTGCTCAGTAAGAAGAATTACATTAAGTCTGGCTAATTAACTCTGAGTGGTAATGTCTGAGTGTCTTGACTTATTTTAAGTTCAGCAAATCCAAAGGCCACCTGAGTAGGGATGGGACGGACATTTGCTTTTAGAAAGAGGCAGGGAGACCAAAGGTGAGGAAGCAAATGGGTCTGTAATTTAGACCCTGGCATCAGCTCTGTTTCTGTAGGTTTTCATAGATTCACCATAGTCACAACGTCGCTATGTATCACACAACTGTCCTAGCGAGGAAAATGAAGAAACCTGCGGTTGCACAGGAAGTAACTTATTTTTTTACAATTCTGTAGCTTAAAAAAAACCCTCTTGCTTTTACACACTTTATGGTTCTAGTTAAAAGGCTCATAGGACTAGGATGCTAAATGTCTAGTGGCTAACTATAATATTTATTGAGGTCTTATGATGTGCCAGAGTATCATCTAATTTAATTCCAAAGTAACCCTGAGGTAGTTTATTAGTCTGGTTCTCCAGAGAAACAGAACCGATAGGAGCTATCTACATATCTCTCTGTACCTATACCTATACTTACACCTAAACCTATACCTACAGCTATATCTGGACATATTTATTGTAAGGAATGGGTGCACACAGTTATGGAGCCTGAGAAATCCCAAGGTCTGCTGTCAGCAGGCAGGATAGAGGCCCAGGAGAGCAGCTGGTTTAGTTCCAGTCTGAGTCTGAGTTCAAAGGCAGGAGAAGAGGGTGTCCCAGCTTGAAGACAATGAGGCAGAGAGGGCATATTCTTTCTTACTCAGCCTTTGATTCTCTTCAGGCCTTCACAGGATAGGGTGAGGTCCACCCACAATGGGGAGCATCTTCTTTGCTATGTCCACTGACTCACATGTTAATGTCATCCAGAGACACCTCACAGAGACACCCAGGAGAATGTTTAACCAAATATCTGGGTACCCCATGACCCAGTCAAGTTGACACATAAAATTAACCGTCACAGTAGGTACTGTTGTTATCCTTTGTAGAGATGATGGAAAGGAGGTAACAGAATGGGTAGGTAACTTGTCCAAGGTCACACAGTGGGAATGGTGGGGGCAGACACAAACCCCAGTCCTCACTCTTCACAGGTAGAGCAAACCACCTTTCAGAGGAGGAAACCGAGATGGAGGAAGAAGGATGGGCAGGAGGGAAGGGAAGGGGGCCGGTATCACGCCTGTGCACAGCCAGCTAGTTAGGGGCAGGGCTGGATATGAGCCCAGATCTCTCGATACCTGGCCTGCCTCCCGGGTATCCTTCGACTCCAGAGTGGTGTATCCTCTGGAAAATGGACATTTCACTTGTGAAAGGAAAAACATTGTAGTTATCTACCACAATCGTTGACTTAAGCACTCTATGAAGTAGTTCTAGCTGTCTCACCTTGTCAGCATTAAAATTTGTGTCTCTAATATTCACTCCTAAAATATTCTCAGATGGGTTGGCCTCTATGGACACATGTGGTAATTATTTTAATAACACTACCTTCCATTTCTAAAGCACTTCAAACTTTTCAGAGTACTCTCGTATATACACATTATTGTAAAAATGGATTAGCTTGACAGAGTGGATTTACTCTAGGGTGGTGGCCTTTTGTGGATGTGAATGGAAAAGGCTTTTACCTCCTCTTAGCCAAGATTAAAAAAGAAAAAAAATGACTTATGAGAAGATGCCAGAAGAGAAAAGGGTGTTTATTCAAGCAGCATGATCGCTGGCAGGCAGCTCTGATGGAGGCTGAAGAGCCATGGACCGGGGAGGCGTAGAGTCGCAGACACTGTGGGTCTTGAATTCAGACAGTTCTGTTTCCCTCTCAGCTCTGCCACTTACCAAAGAGACACACTGCATCCCTCTCTGGACCTTCCCTCATTTGTGAGATGGGAATTACACTTGGTACCTTACAGGATGGTTGCAAGGGTGAGAGTGTTTGTCCAGTGCATGGTGCATAGGAAACCCTCGATATAAAAGAAGTATTACAACTTCTCCACCTCCCGCTGGTAAGGCTTGCCTTTGCCAGCCCCAAGAAGACCTTCACTCTGCTTGCTCTTTCCCACCCAGTTCCTGCACTTGAAGTGATCAGATCTGACTATTTATTACCACTCTTGTCCCTGTCAGTGGCTCAGCTGGGAGGTCATCCTGCTGCTCTAGGCCAGGGTTGGATGCAGAGAACCTGACCCTCACCCTCTGCGTGTGTGCCCAGACTGGACAAGGGGACTCTCCCCTGCCTCCTGAGTTGCATTCTGGACTCCTTCCCTGAACCTGGCCTGCCTGGCGGGCCTACTAGCACCTGCCGGCCTCTCTCTCGCCCCATCCAGGTCGCTCTCTTCTTCACTGTCCCTGCCCCAGTTTTCCCACTGCTGGCTAACTGTTAGTATCAAACTGGGAAGATCTTTTTTCCTTTCTTAATTTTTTTTTTTAGACAAAGATTTGGTTCATATGGATCCTTTTAGAAGGAGCTATACTATTTTAAGGGAGATAGTAGATTGGCTAATTAAGTCAAGTCACTGGTCATTTCTGGGGAAATATTACTTAAGCTGATGGTTTACTGACTATTGGTTGGTGACTTCACTAAACTAACCGGCCGGTTTGAACAAAGCAGGCAACAGGCAACCAGTTAAGACACAGACTTAATGTTCCATTCCTGGTTTTTACCCCAGTTTCTCCTTATCCAGTGCCTGGCACATTACAGCAGAACTCCTCTGAACGCAGATCTTTGCTTTGGCCGGAACTGCCTTAGGGCCTGGGAGCTTAAGCCTCCCCTGCTGAAGAGAGAGGGTTGTTCATTAGAGCGGAACTCGTGATACCAATTATTTTATTCCATGTGACTTTAGAATTGCCATCATTTGAACTTTTTGACTGGATTCAGGACCAGAAACATCACTCAGAAACGTAGGTATGAGTCTCCGTTGTCAGTCAGAAGACACTCATTGCTTTGCTGTAGCTCCAGAAAGCACCGTATTTTGCATCAGAAGGGGTCTTCCTCTGTTGACTTTCCCATTTGGAGTCTCTGTGGTCAAAGTGTGGGGATCTGAAGGTCCTTTAAGATGTAATCTTGAGGCTCTCAGACGCTGTGGTTCTCGTTTTGCGTAGGACCATCAGGTGCACCATATGCCGGTGACCTTGGTCATTTATGAACATGTGCTGGTCCATTAGTGATTTAGAGCTAGAAAAATCTCCGTGCCATCCTTCTCTGAACTGGGTTTGTATCTGACTTTCCCAGTCTCTCTCCCTACTCTCTGAAATTGCCATCTAATCCTGAGAAGGAAAGTCTTCCTGGTTTAGCCTGTGGGCCTGGGAAATTCGAATCCCAAATGCCATTCATTTGTGAGAGAGCAAGTCTCAGATAGCCTTAGGCAGAAGGTGGAATTATTGAATCAGATGTTTGCAAAAAGTGGCCTAATAATAATGTCAGAAAGGATTTGGGGACATTACTGTTCCCTTGAAAATTTTAAGTTTTGGAGTTTACCCTGAAGAGTTTGCTTTCATTTGCAAATAGAATTCTCTTGTGCTGTGGAGTTGCGTTATAGTTTTCTTATTTGAACAGTTTGTGGTTAGCCATGTCAAGTTTATCTTTTTTGTGAGCTCTCCTCCCCTTTCTAATTAGCATAGTTTGGACAAGTCTTAAAACCAGGGTGGACTCAAAGAGAGACTTGTTCAATTGTAAGCATTCACACTTAACTTCTTAAATATTTCTTCCGACATCTCAGATCTTCCTTCTGAATCACTTTGCTTCTTTCTGAGTACATTGTTTTAAAATTCCTTTAGTGAGAATCTGTTAGTTATGGCTTCTGTCCATTTTTGTTTGCCTCTAAATGTCTCTCTCACCCTTGTCTTGAGAGATAGTTTAGATTATTCTAGATTGACAGTTATTTTCTGTTAACTTTTTGAAGATATAACTTTACTTTCATTTTTGATGCTGAGAAGTCAGTGATCTGCCTTTTCTCTCCGACTGCTATTATTCTCTTGATTTTGGTTTTTCAATTTCACTAAATATTGAAACTTCTAATGCCTAGATATTGATTTCTTTTTATTTATTCTG
>CM052543.1:19138330-19157955 GCA_028533065.1 Trachops cirrhosus | reverse complement strand
GAGTGAGGAAACCACTAGTACCTAAGATGATTTTAGACAGTGTTGAGCACTATCATCTTTTAAAATATTCACAGTGATTCATGCAAGGGATTTGGTCCTGAATCTCTTTATATATTTGTGTGTTTTAATCACTCCATCACCATGTTGTAAGATGAACCTACCCATCGTTCAGTGGGAGCTGAATAAAAAACATGTCATTATTAAGTGAGTGGTTAATTCACTGACAAGGCCAGCAGGGTAGAGAAGCCCTTGAATTTGGGCTCAGAGTTAAATGCCATCTACATCTAACTAAAGTAGTTGTCTTTGTGTGATTTGTTAAAATATGTGCGATATTGAAAATGGCTTTCTAATGACAAGCTGAAAACACTCTTATAAGGCATAAGTACAACAACTGTTCTTTGTAATTGACCACATTTTAAAGCCATTTCTCATGAACAAAATATTTTGCCTCATTTTTATCCGTGATATACACAGGTCGAGGAGTAATGAATGATTAGTACCTTCAAGCATCCAAACAAATACAAACCTTTTGAAATTGGAAGCATGGAGAGAAAAGAAAAAGCTGAAAATGTTTTTTCATAAAAAATGAGATAGGCAACACATCTGATAAAGTTGCTGCAAGAGATTTTTTTGATCATCCAGTGATCTACTTTGGAGTCAAATGGTGTTTGAGAGAAAGCTATTTTTATAAGAAATGTCTCAAAATATCAAAACAAAGAACCCAATAAATGGCTTGGTTTCCTGAGCCTCTGACACCTGATTTGGAACAGTCCTGCCAGTGAGATATGCCAGGACATTTTCAAAGGTGTGATTGATGAATGGGTAAGGTGCTGCATGTTTCAAAGTTGTTGATTTTGCTTGGCACCCCCAGATTGGTACTAATTCATTAGTAGTCAGAAAGTCTTACCCCTTTTGAGCCCCTTTGGCAGTCTGGTGAAGTTTATAGATTTTTTTCAGAATGATGGTTTTAGTACTTAAAACACAATTCATAGAATTGGAAAGAAAGCCAAATCTATTGAAATACATATGTTTTCACAGACCCTGAAGAGGTATCTAGATTATTAACCTCTGTGACATATTTAAATTATATCTCTATTCTTGATGGACAAAGTCATTGGTAATATGACTAATTTCCTCAGTTTCTTAAAACAGGAAGTAGAGCTGGTACCAGCTATATAGAGGCACTGTAAGTTAGCGGTGTTATCATATACACACACATACAAATAAAGCGTTGCTATGGTAACAGCAAGGTATTTCATAAAGGAACCTTCTAAGTCCTTAATTCTATACTTACTGGGTTTCCAGTAAAATATGAAATTAGACAGGATCAGTGCTACCTAGGGTTATTGACTTTATAGGTTAAAGATGATCTCAGAAAACAAATAAAAAGAAGGAAACATGAACAAAATCAATTTATCTTGGAAAGCTGTGATTTATTCATTAACTGCCACAATAGAAGGAAATACTGTTTATTCCCCGCTCTTTTCAGTATGAGAGGAATCATTGAACTGCTTCAGATCATTGGACACAATCTGATAGAACGGTCTTAGAGGAGTGGTTCATTATGTTATGTCCATACAACGCAGTGCTGTGCAGCCAATAAAAAGAAAAGAGATACATTCGTGTTTGTGGAATGAACTCTAAGATATGTCATTAAGTGGAAAAGGAAAGATGCAGACGAGTGCATTGCGTGTTCTCACTTGTAAAACGTGTCCATTCATAAAGCAGGGTATTTCTGGAAAGAGGCAGCAGTCACTGGTGACAATGAGTATTTCTGGGAGGGGAACTTGAGGCCTGGAGGGTGACGGGGAGGCTTACTTTTCCTTGTCTATTTGTATTGTGTGACTGATTTGCCATGTGCATGGATTAGAGGTTCTAATTATTTCATTTAAAAGAACTGTCCTTGCTTTCTGGCAGCTATTAATATTGAAATTAAATTAAAGCATATAAAGAATGTGTATTAATTAAGCCTGTCAAATAACATATTTCGCTAGCTAATATACTACTCTCTGCACCCAGAAGAAACAATTAGGCCTGCTCCAAAAAAGACCAGCTGAAACTTGAGTTCTGGGTGCGGATGGTGAGCCCCAGGGTTCATGGTGTTCCCTGTGCCCCGAGGGTCCCCCTGGGGCCTGGTGTCTCCCCGCTGCACACACGGCCTTGTAGCTGTCTGTGCTCTCATCTGCTCTTCTCCTGGTCTGTCAAGTCCTGGAAGCATGTGTCTCACACAGAGCCTGGTGCGGAGCCAGCCCACAGTAGATAGTGAAAGAATGAGTCACTCTTGGTCCTGCCAGCAGTGAAGTCTAGGGATGTAGAAACAGGGAGTGGGCCCTGAATCTTCCTAGAGCGGGACAGGCGGCACACAGCCAGATGCCATGTCCTGGCGGTTCCCAGCTGGATGGGGTGGGGGGGGCGGCAGACAACAGGGAGGGTGGAGGTGGTGAGGGCACCACTCCTTGGCAGCCCTGATTTTATCCCCACACCTCTGGTCTGGGGGTGGTGGCTGGTGTAGGAGACAAAAGCAGCAGAACACTGGGAGCCGTAGGCGGGAGCAAATCAGAGAGAAACTGGGTAACAGCAGTTGTTCGGTGAAATTTCACAGTGCCTTTCAAGAATGAAATTCAATTTATATTTAGAATTTGATTTTAATCCAGAAGGAACACACAAGCTGGTTAATATCAAGACTGTGAGAAATAATTTGTGTCAGTTATTGAAAGGATTTGTAACCAAGTGTGAGGGGGATGTCTGGTCATGCTCATTCATTCATTCATTCATTCACTCCATATTTATCATTGAGGCATTGTGTCCCATGGGGGATACAGAGATGAATAGGATGGGTCTTTTCCCCTAAGTAGCTGATCATCAAAAAACGATTTTGCATGATGGCTAAGAATGGCTTCTGATTCCTGGGTTCAGATCCTGGCTTCATTACTTGCCACCTGTGTGACCTTGAGCAAGTTGTTTAAGCTCTTTGTGCCTCAGTTTTCTCATTGTTAATTGGGGTAGGGGGTAGTAGTTCCTATTTCATAGGGCGAAATGAGATAGCAGATATAAAGTTCTTAGGACAGTGCCTGGCCCAATCAGGATTCAGTAAGTGTCAGTTTAAAAAAACCCATTCGTTGCTTCACTGACCGTGTTTGGAGCTCCTGCTCTGTGCTAGCCATGGCTGTAGGTTCGGGGTGGAGAGGTGGGTACACAGTTCCTGTTTTCAAAGAACTTAGCTGTTAGTTGGTGTATTAGTTATTTCTTTTGTTGCAGCAAATTACCCAACACTTAACGGCTTAAAGCCATGGTAGACATTGCTTCTCTCACAGTTTCTGTGGGTCAGAAATTTAGGATCCGATGCCTGGCTGGTGGTTCTGCTCCAGTTTTGCATGAGTTCATAGCCACCATATTGGCCAAAACTGCTGTCACCTGAAGCTTTGCCGGGGTTGGAAGGAGCATTTCTAAGGTGTGTCACCCAGATGACTGGCAGATGGGTCCTTCTCCACATGGGCACCTCCATGCCACTGCTTGAGCGTCTTCACCATACGGTGGCTGGCTTTCCCCGGAGCAGTGATCCAACAGGCCAAACCAGAAACTTCAGTGCTTTTTATGACACTCTCAGAAGCCAAACACCATGCTGTAGCCTATCAGTCTCACAGCCCAGCCCTGTTTCACTGTGGGAGGGGACTATTCACAGGCTTGGGTACCAGGAGGTGGGGATCCTTGTGGGCCGTCTTGGCGGCTGGCTATCACAATTGGGAGGAAGATGTAATCCTTGGTAAGATGCTGGGATGGACTTATACCATAGGGAGCTTCTTGTGGCGATACTGCTCTGCAGGAAAGGAGGAGGAGAAGCTTGAGCTCAGTATTGAAGGAAAAGAACTTCGGCTTGGAGTGTGAGGAAAGGAGTGTCCAGGGCAAAGGCACAGAGGCACTTGTGAGCATAGTCTACCCTGGAAGCCTGACGTTCATCTGTTGGCCTGGAGCAAAGGCTCTAGTAGGGCAAAGACAAGACATATGTGGTGATGATGTTGGCGCTGACCTGACTATATGAGAGTGGCGTGGTGATGCGTGAGACACGTTGTGACAGCTGCACTGGCACTTACAGATGAGAGGGAGCTGTCTCACATTCTTTAAGGATTTACCCCTTAAAATACCTTGTTGGTATTTAGGATATCCATGTATCTCTCTGTCAGCTCATCCGTCCATCCATCCATCCATCCATCCATCCATGCAGCTTATCAGTATTTATTTATTTCATTTGGCCTATATGACAAGCAGCCTCTTGAGAAGATGATGAGCATAGTTTCTGTACAAACACACACACAGGGTTTTGGTGTATTTTACTTACTTTTTTCATAACACTGATCACAACTTGCCATTATATTGTATTTCATGTTTATTGCCTGTGTTCATCTCTAAAATATAAAATCCAAGAATATAAACTAAACTCCAGGGACTTTGTCTGTGTTTACACAATTGCACCACCAGTGCCTAGAATACTGCTTGGCACACGGGGCTCAACGCAGTTGTGGCTGAATGAACGCAGGGGTGAAGTGAGGTGACAGAAGGATGCAGGAGATGCTGTGGGGACCTGACAGGAGGAGATGTTCCGGTCTTCCCGAGTTGGAGAAGATGGTAGCGAGAAGGCTTTGCAGAGTACTCGCTGTATGAGTCGAGCTCGTTGGCTGGATGAGCTGAGGGTGAGCTAAGAATGAACATGCAAGACAGAGGAGATCTCGTGAGCAACCGAATGGAGACATACAAGGGCAAGGTCACAGTTCTAGGCGACGTTTGTCTCTATGTATTTTGTGAAACGAAAAGTATACTTCCAAAGTAAGAAAAGCATTTTCCTGAAATTGCTTCTATGTAATAATTTATTTTAAAAAACACATCAGAGAAAGCATCTTTTACAGATACTCAACTTAAACCTCCCCTAGTTGATAGATACTGCTTGTGCTGTGGCTGTAAGTGTAGACTGAGAAACGTGGATACCAGAGTTGCGTATCCTTCCCATTTTTTAACCTTATCCTCAGTACTGTATGCATTCGTCTTTTAAAATATATTCCCTGCTGCAGTGGCAATACATTTAGTTTTCCCAATAGACTTGACATGAGATGTGGTGTTTGGCATCCCTCTTGGATTGAAGATATTTTTAATGTCACATTGGTAGTGGATAGAGACACAGTTCAGAATATTTTACAGTGAAGGAGGTTGCAGGTCTGTGATAAGGACAGGCTCAGATATTATTTATATTACTGTACTCTAGAACCAGCTTGACAGTTATTTTTTAGGTTATTATTTTCCCAGTCTTCAGTGCCTGGAAAAAATGTTGGCATGCTTGAAAGTGCTTTCTTGTGGCCTCCCTGCCTGTCCCTTGTACATGAAATTCAGAAACAGCTGCTCAGAGACAAGAGAAAACCTTCCTAGATTTCCAGGTGCCGTCTTTGTGACATTCCTCCTCAGTGTCAGCCATGTTCAGGTAACCTCAATGTAGTAATGCCCTGGAAAACTATTTCAAAGGAAGCAACTTGGTCACAATAATTTTTGTGTTTTCCATTTTTTCTTAGTAACTGACCAGTTTTTTTCTTGTTACCCACCTCTACCCACACTTTACAGTGTAAATGTTCATTCTCAAAGAATAGACTTTCAGATGTCATAGAGGAAATTAATTTTTGGTTCTACTGAAAAAAGTAGAACTCACATTTGATCTTTAATTGGAATAAAAAGTTGACAGTAATTGTCTCTAGGTGGTGGGACTATGGGCATTTTTTTCTTCCTTCTACTTTTCATCCTCCCCCTTAAATGCCAATAATGAACATGCATTACTATTTTGTAGTAGGTTTAAAACCAAGACACTTTTAGGAACACTTGCTTTTCCGCATCTCTACTGCTATCCCTAGGTATTCTTTTTGTCAGCTGGATCCTGGTTCCTCACTCCTTTTATTCCTTGGAGCTCACTTTCAGTGTCAGTAATGGTGGGTTGAGTGATGGCTTCAAAGGGCAGAGGAGGATCCCTTTTATTAACTCCGAGTTGACTGAAGAGGGTTAGCGGGGCAAAGCAGAGGAGACCACTGGGGCTGAGGAGGAGACATTTACTCCCACCCCGTAACTCTTAGTTTTTATCAAGAAAGTCCAGAAATGACCATTTTTCTGTGACACTCTGTGATCGGCAATTGGGCATGTAAAGCTACCAAGCCCAGTTTTGCCCTGGCACGTGTCTGCCAATGTGCCTTTCTCCTGCTGCTTTTGGAATACCATCTCCTGACCATTCCGTCTGATCTCATGGTTGCACAGAAATCACAAACGTTGGGTGGTTTGTGGGCACACTGTCTCTGCCTGGGCCAGCTTACCAGGTGACTCTGTGATGTATCAGGTGACGTCCTAGCCTGGGAGGAAAAGAAAGTGGTGGGTTGGAACAAAAGGAGACAGCCTTGAATATAAGGTCTAAATATTTGACCAGCTCACCAATTTTCAACTCCCTGGCTCGGATTCTTGCAGATAGCACACATCGGTGATGAAATATAGATGAAGTCAGCCTTTTAGCCAACCCAGTAGCCATGCATCACTGTTTGTCTTGAGCAAATAGCTATTTGCCCAGCTGCTTCAGTGGCTTGATGGTATGCTTGTAGCTCTTCCTTAGGTGAGGATTTCAGAGGTTACTCAGTGAGCCTGATAACCGAAGTCCTCATCAAGTTATAACCTCAAAAACTCCTTTATCTTGAAGATGAAGAAAGAAAAATATAAGAAAATCACCTGATACACAATCACATGGGGTGAAGATGGGCACAGATGGGATTTTAATCTGGGTTCAAGCAGAGAAAACCCTCAGGAGAGCTCTCTGCACGAAGAGCCTGGGTTCTTGGCTCAACTCCAATGCCATGAAAATCTTCAGCCCTACAGAGGCTGAGTGGTATATTGAGTCCTGGATTGCTGTTTTCCAAAGATATGCTGGAGATGGTCATAAAAAGTGCAAACTTTCCACAGGAAGTTCCCAAACTTCATTAAGACAGAACTGGCTGCCTTCACAAAGAACTGGAAGGACCCTGGTGTCCTTGTCCACATGATGAAGAAACTGGAACTCAACTTTGACAGGCATTTCTTAATCTTATTGGTGTCACAGGCGCGGCTTGCTCTGACTCCTTCGTCATAGCTGGCATTCCCACAGGCACATCTGAGGAGCCTGGGTCTAAGCCTCCATTTATTGTTTCAGCCTCCCAGTCTTCACTCAGTCTTCATGATCCACACCTACCGTGAGCCTGGCGCACCCACCATGCCATAAAGGCTACTTGTACTGGTGTTAATGAAACAATGTGGTTTTAAAAATTAGCCCTGACCAATGTGGCTCAGTTGGCTAGGCATTGTCCTGCAAAGCAGAAGGTCACGGTTCAGTTTCCGGTCAGGGCACATGCCTGGGTTGCAGGTTTGGTCCCCAGTCAGGGTGCATTCAAGAGGCAACCAATTGATGTTTCTCTCCCTCTCCTCCCTCCCCTCCCCTCTTTCTAAAGTAAATAAATAAATAAAATATTTAAAAAATTAGACACACAAACACACCCTCAGGTTTGTAGGTATAAGTCATTAAATTTCTTTCCAACAGTTGTCTATATGGGCCCACTGTGTACAATTCACCAAGGATTCAAAAAGGAAGAAGACATAAATTTTCCCTCCAGGAATTCATAGCTTTAGATGGGGAGATGGAACCTATAAGCAAATAGATTTTTCCGAGTTGAAAGTAGAAATTGCCCCAGGGAAGGCATTAAGTGTTATGTGCTCAACTCTTAACTTTTTACTCGAGGGCAACATAAAAAACCAACCTGGATGGATTTATAAGCATCCACAGACACATAAAGAACCATGTTTATTTTCCTGAAGTTTCTCTAACGTACGGCCATCTCCACCTACATTATTTCTATGTATTGCACACACAGACTGTGCACATTTATCATTATGCATTCTGCTCAGTCTGTACTTTGAGTTGATTCATTTGCTTTGTAGCTAAAGGGTTCTTTGAGGAACTGTTGTTCTGCTCTTGTCTGGAAGAGAACAGAAGTGTCTCCTTTTTCCACCTGTCAGCCATGTTTCCGTGGAAGTAGACGAAGCTTCTCTCCAGAACTTATCCCAGCTTAGGGAACTGAACTAGACCGTCTGAAAAAACCCTCAGAATCAGACCTTCCTCTGCCTTGGACGAGTCTCCAAATAGCCAGCCTCTGCTTCCTTTCTGCTCTTCTTCTTCTTTTTTTTTTTTTTTTTACTTTTCTGGGGCTCTTGCAGAGTACAAGAACAATTAATTATCGTTTATTGAGTACCTACCACTAGTCCTAGGCATTTGACATATATTTACCTCGAATTCTCTCACAATATCCCATGAAGAAACTGAGGTCAGGAAGTCAGGTGATTTGGCCAAGACCAGGTAGCTAGTCTCCAGTCTGTCTGCCTCCAAAATCCAATGTTTTTCCCATCGTGCTAATTGTAAATCAAAGACCCCAGTGAGAGAGATCTCCTTCAGTTAAAAAAAAAATCCAAACTCAGAGACTTTAAAAATAGTCTTTGTTTACCCAGCTCATTCACATTGATAATCCCTTCAATGTCCCGCCCTTCTCCTTATATCCAGGGAGAGGGTGCTGTTAGGGAAGAAACAGCAGGAAAAAGGAGGTGTCCATCAGAGCTGCCCCACCATGGATGGGAAGTTCATTCCATTTTTTTCCTACAGTAGAAACCTTGTGGTGATTGGCTATTGATGAACTGGTTTTATCTCTCTTGCCCTGTAGTTCAGCTCGTTGGGCATTTCTCTGACGGCCCCTCACCCTCTCTGAGTATCTTTTCCCTCAGGGATCTTTCTGCTTTGCAAGGATCTGGAGGCTGGGGTGAGTGAGGTAGGTGGTGGGGTCAAAACCTGTGAGCAACCTCTTTTACAATGTGGGAGTTTTTCCTGCGCGCTTCCTATTGTCCATTCTGGTAACTCAAACCTGGCCAGCATAGACTCATGTTTGTGCTTAAAGAGACATCTTTCCAGCTGGACGTGCACTTTTAAATTTCTTTTGATGAGTCGGATTACATATATCCAGGGAAGCCACAGGCATTCTCAGAGTGGCTCACACAGGATAGCACTGTTCTTTCAGGCCGAAGCTGGATCCTTGAAAATGTCACAGGATAGATGAAGAAAACAAGATAGTGAGAGTGTCAGTGAATTGCAGAGCTGTGAAAATTTGAGATTTTGTAGAGGAGTCATATTATTTCTGGGAAGAACATCTGCAAGGATGGGAAGGTCTCTAAATTTTTCTGGAAAGCATTTTGGTTTCAGTTTCCTCCAACTCTGGATGACTGGCCAGGGTGGGGAATGCAAGGTAACAGTTATCAAAGTAAGACTGTCACGGGGGGGAGCTTCTAGTTGACTTTAAGTTCAGATATGAGTCAGCAGTGTGATATGGCTGGCTAAAATTGCCGACTCACTCCCAGGGCTCATTAATGCAAACACACGCTTTAGAATTAGAGATGTGATTGTTCCCCCATACACGGGCATGCTGGGAAGATGCTCCAGGAGTATTAGGGTCATTTCTGGAATTTCACTAGTTCAGTTCTGTTTTGCTTAGGAACTTTGGGAATCTTTCTGGGTCATTTTTTAAAAATTGTTGACACTATTACAGATGTCCCCCATTTTCCTCAACTTTGCCCCTCTCCACACAGCCCTCCTTCCCCAGTTTCACCACGTTGTTATCTGTGTCCCTGGGCTAAATATATATATGCATGTATGTTCTGTGCTAATTTCCTTGGAGCTCAAAAAAGCAGGGGTTGTCAAAGGTGACAGGCATATGATCCTATCATGAGTATAATTGAATATGGCTAAGGAGATTAGGTTTCAATTTAAATTCCTAACAAATCAGATAAAAACCGCTAAGAAATAGTAATATTTAATCATCGTTGAGCACCTGCAGCTTCTGCTTTAAATAATGTTTAACTTTGAAACCATTTTTATTATGCTTAAGCTATATGAAAATGAACTCAAAAGGAAAACATGGTATCAGTTCATTCAGCATGCACTTGATCTTTCCTGGGTGAATAGTGCCAGGAAAATATTATAGGGAATATAAGTAAGATAAGCACATTTTTCCCTCCCTCTATTCCCTGAGGTTTTTACTCCTCCGTTACCAAAATGTTACATTCTATGTGAGGAGACAAGTGATACTGAAGTCAAATAACAATTTGGGCAAGAATAGGATCCCTTTGAGCAGAAAACTAAGACCTGACCTGTCTGCAAGCTGCTATTCTGCAAGCCCTCTCCGCCTGGAACCAAGCAGTAAGCAGAAGAGGCCCTGAGCTGATGAATTAGACATACAGGAGCCCTGGCATTAACACAAGTTTACTGAGAATTCCTCATACCCTTATTTATATCCTACCTGTTCTTTTCTTTTTTTTTTTTTTTACAAACATTTCTAACTACAGTTAGCAAATCAGAGGCAAAGAATGAGATGGGAAAAGGGGTTACAGTTGGCACAAGCCTTTTGGAAACAAGCAAGGCAATACATAAATATAGGTAGACACACTGACATTAATAGCTAGGCAACAGATGTGACAGAAAGCTGTAAAAATCTGTGCCTGGGAGTAGGCTTAAATAGTCCCACAGAGCCCAGTGACCCTAAGGGCTTCATTGCATTAAGATACATTATAGTAATTGATGTGTTTCTTCTGAATCTGATAGCCTGTGTTCTTAACCATGACCCTGAGACCTGCAGGAAAGATTAAATTATGTTCAGTGGATGCTGTTAAAGAAGCTTATATGGGTATACATTCTATTTTTTCCCTTAAATCATTTCAGAAAGGCATCCTTCCTAATGCTATAGCATTGGCATTGTCACAAAAGAAACATCTTTTGAAAAGAAAGGAGAGATAAGATGAAAAGAAATTGCTACTTTAAAAAGCTTAAGACCATTTGGCAAACCAAAGGTTTAGTGATTGTTGCTTAATTTTCCGGAAAGCTTGGTTAGCCACAAGGACCCATTCTCCATGGGAATTCTCTGGATTGCCAACAAAATAAATGTTATGGAACTGTGCTGTCCAAAACAGTAGCCACAGTAACATATGACTGTTTAAACTTACATAGAATTAACAATTCAGTGCCTTGGTTGCATTAGCCACATTTCAATTGCCCACAACCTACCTATGGCTAATGGCTACAAATATTGGACAGCGCAGATATAAAATATTTTCATCATTACAGGAAATTCTCTTGGACATCGCTGGCATAGGAAGTCAGGAGGAAGCAAGGCTTCGTGCAGAGACCGAAGCGATCATATAGACACGTTTCAGTATTAGTTTCTTGTTTGGCTCATGGTGTTTGAGTATTTGAATTAACTTCGTACTGGAATTCAAGTTGGGTTTGGTTCTCTAAAAATCCTAGGCAGGAAAATGCCATGTCTGAAATCATTTCCTTAGATGTTCTCTGGATAATTTAGGGGCAGCCAGAAAAGTTATTTATAAATGTGATACTTCTGAGAAGCTTATTTAAAAATGGACAGAAGCTTCTGGAAAAAAAAATCACAGAAGTCATAGGCTCTTGGTTAATTCTGTGCTAAGTAATTGGTATACTTATCTTCATTTTTTTTCAGTTCATTTTGTAAGCTGTATGTTGGAATCAGTAGTGGAAAAAATCTCTGTCAGGCCTTCCAAACAGATTTTAGGGAGCAAAAATATTTCTTTTTTACAAACATTTTTAGTTGAAACACCACCGTGCACCTGAGGAAGAAATGTTCACCAGCTCACCAGGCTGATCTGTGAGTGATGATCGTGATAAAGAAGACGTCCCTTAGGACAAAGGAAAGACCAGTGAATTATGGGGAAGATCAAGGTACTCAATTACTAACCAGGGGAACTCCTCTTTAGCTGACTGATAGTCTTTATGATACATGTAGAATTAAAATGAAAAGAAGAAAAATTAAAATCAGGTTAATAGGTAACTTATAATTTGAGCAGGGAACAAAATGACTTTCTCAATCTTAAAAACCTCAAATCAATGATTTAATTTATTTCTCTCCCAAGGGCAGCAGACACTGTGTTGGAGGTGGGGGTCATGGTCATGTCATAATGCTCTGTGCGTGCCTTTCGCAGCCTAGGTATGTTATACACATGAGTTAATGAAGATGTGTTGGGTTATCGAACATGCTGAACTTGGTAGGGTGCATGTAGGAGAACACTTTGCTCTTTCTTCTATCTTTTCCTTTTCATCCCTTAGCTTTTCTAACCATCCTCAGATAATAAACAAATAGTCTCTTTTCTCATGTATTAAAAATGTGGGTGCAATGTAATATCAAGATCCAATTAAAATTTTTTAAAAATCCATTTTGAAACACTCAATTACTCCCCCACTCCAGCTCAGGTCTCCCTTAGACAGGAAACAGGCACAGGGGAAGAGAGATGTTTAATGGGTTTTATCTCCACTTCTTGCTCCCCCTCATTCTTCCCTTACCTGCTGAAGTGAGGGGAATTGGGGGTGGGAAAGAGGAAGGTCAAGGGTCAAGGATGAGCAGTGGTCTTACCTGATGTTGTAGTTTGATATCAGGACCTTCTGGGTTGGCAGAGGCACAGTTGCTGGCTCATCATGAGGCACGTGGAGGGTCCTCTGAGGCTCTCATTGCTCGGCTTCTCACGTTCATCAGCCCCCTCTCTCCAGGGGAGGGGGTGGGGTGTGTCAAATTATGCAGCACGCTAATAACTCCTCTCCATTGAAAATATCTTCACCTTGCCCTGGCTGGTGTAGCTCAGTGGATTGAGCGTGGGCCTGCAAACCAAAGGATGGAGGTTCGATTCCCAGTCAGGGCACATGCCTGGGTTGCAGGCCAGTTCCCAGCAGGGGACGCATGAGAAGCAACCACACATTGATATTTCTCTCCCTCTCCCCTTCCCTTCACCTCTAAAGATAAAGAAATAAAATTAAAAAAAAAATAGAAAATATCTTCACCCTCCCAATGAGTTCTCCCCCCTCTCTTACAGGACCTTGGAGGTGGGTGGTGGGCTCAGGTTGGTGGAACTGGCAACTCAGTGTCTTGGTAGGTCCTGCCAAGGTGGTACAAGGTCTTTTGGCCTCTGTTGAATGGTTTTGCCCTGTGGAGGCTCAGCAACTCTGAGACCACAGAAGAAGTGGCCTTTAATATCCTATTACAAAAGCATCTGGACCTCTTAGCGAGGAGGAGGCCTAGTTTAACAGACTGGTCAGTTGGGAACCGATTCCTATCCACTTTGTAATGAGCTCAGCAGTTCATGGCATTTCAGTTTAACTCGGCTCACAAGGATTTGGGAGAAAAGACTGATAAACACAAGCTCAGTCTGTCTTACGGGCGATCTGTGCTCATCTTGGTGTTTCCACAGCATTTGTTTGGTAAGCATTTGAGTCTACTGGATTGGGGGATGGGTGCTCAGGGGAGACTTCCTGGAGGTGGTGAGCTCTTCTGAGCTAGGTTTTGAAAGAGAAATAGGATATGCCTACAGAGATGCCTGGGCAATAGAGAGCCCCCTCTCGCCCTCCTCAGCCTGCACATCTCCATGAGGACAGGATGTGTAGAATCTTGTGCCGTTCCTTCTAGCAGCTAGAATGTGTGTCGTGCTCTGGGTACCCAGGCCTCATTCCCTCCTCCCAAGGGCAGACTGTGACACCAGTGTGTGCACCCGTAGGCCCGAGAGATGATAAAGAAGTGACTGTTCGAGGTGGCTGAGCTAGAAGAATTTCAGCATTTCCATGAGCACGAGGCTGCTTCTGGTGTAGGATGCAACTGGGGGTGGGAAAATAAGATGGGGCTAGCTGAGGGCCAGAGGCCAAGGTCCAGAGTGAGAATTTTGTATTTGAAGCTGGCCTTTTAGGCCATTATGAAGGCATCAATATTAAGATAGGGTAGAACATACTTTATGTAATAATTTTTCAGCTTGATTTATAACTTCTGAATACTTACATTTATTGCGCAGGGGCCTCCGTTTGTGCTCCTGCCCCAGGGTCTGCAAATGTTAGGAGCGGGACTGAAGGTAAGCACGTGAATGCTGCTCAGGGCAATTGGGTGGCTTCAGGTCATAGGGGATTGATGACAACTCTGGATTAATTAAAAAAGAATCCTAATTAGGAAGAGATCCAAGAATCAGATGAACTGTAGGCAAAACCTTCCATTATTGGATGGCGCAGTTTGGTAAGGTCGGACGCGCTGCAGGTAGGGTATCTGAGGGGCCTGTGTTAGGGTGGGCCTCGCCAGGGTGCTCGCAGGTGGCGCCTGGCACAGGGCTTGATAGTAATCACTAGTTGGTTCTCTTGGCAGGACTGGTGGTATTTGGAGTACAGACACCTGGAAAAGAAGGTGATCCAAAAAGAAAAGGGGCAGGTGGCCCCTGCCCAGGTGTGTTTTTCACTCACGACTGCGCTAAGTGACAGGTGTCACTGTCCTGCTGTAGTAGGGATGAAGGCTTGAGGTGCCCGTGGGCAGGTGCTTTTGTCCCCCATGGGAAATTCTGTATAGATTTAGAGAAAGCGTATAATTAAATGTTAAACTTGAGAGCACAGGACAGAATTTGGGAAACGGTGGCATCTGAAAGTGACAGTTGGGATGGTAGGAGCGTCAAGATGAGGCGTTTCAAGCTTTTAAACAACATGTTTATTACATTACTTACATTGCTTTTTATACTCCTCAGTGCTCCCGTTTTGACTGTAATTACCAGCTGCTGTGAGCTGGGCTTTTAAAATGGACTGCATCTATAAATTTGGGCATTTGCGTGCTAGTGGCGAGTTTATTTGAACTTTACAGCAGCCTGCGTTGATGATACTGTTAAAGGATGCTGGGCTTCACACAAGCAGCTCAGATGCAGCTGTTTCTGACCTCGTTGGGGTGGAGGTGGGATTCACATCTGTCTTCATTAGGAACTTACACTCCGACTCCACCCCTTCAGAGGGCTGCTTCCTCCAACCCCTGCGTGTGTTTGGGGAGAGGAAGTGGACACAGCAGGCCTTTCTGAAGGGTGCTTTGTGTCAGCGCCTTTGAAAATGATCATACACATTTGGAGCCATTTCCTGACAGGTCTGCTGTTTAATGTCACATTGCCTTTGGCCACTTGGTTGTGCTCTGTCTCACATAAGTCCTGTCTCATGATGCTCAGCCCAGAGGCTGTGCTTGATGCAACAATGCCTTATTAGCAACATAACATATTACTTTTGATTTGTCACTACGAAAGGGGTGGGGAGTTGAAAACCCAGTTTCCTAGAGGACACGGAAAACGATGCTGATTCATGGCCTCTGTCGGAACCATCCATCAGTCTTTTCCTTGTTCAGCTTGTAGCAATAGTCTTTGTCCCACACATTCCTTTTATCCTTTTTCTTTTCTCCCTCAGCAACCCACAGTATATCTTTTATGTTCCTTGCCATACCCGCAATGCTTCACAGGGAGCGCTTCCTTTTCAAAGACAGTGATTAAAATGTATGAGTACCTAGGATCATGGCTGCCTAGGATGGGGCTACCTGTATCTCTCAAACATGGCAAGTGATCCCAAGGGCCCGCAGGCCTCGGGGAGGGCCCTCGGCTCCACTGGAGGAGAATTAGAGAGCTGGCTTTTCAGGAGCACCTCTTGATGGCAGGGGTGGGAGCACAGAGATTGAGATGAGGTGTGTGTGGAAGAGGGGGCCGAGCACGCACATGTCTGATTTTGAGGTGCTCCGGAACCAGCCAGTACACACAGCCCAACCAAAGCTGGCTGCCTGGCATTGTGAGGATGGGGCTATGGGACAGAAAAGAAATTCTGTTCATTGGACTGACATGTCTGTGTATGTGTATACAAGGGATGGGTTAATGGGTTCCTGGTGTATAGGAGCCAATTACTGGTGTAAAAACATGACGTGGTATGTGAGTGCTGATACATCCAGTCGTGTCTTCGGCTTGCTTGAGTACATGAATATTGAGTATACTTGACTTTGGTATTTATTGTATGTCTGTGTGCATTTGTCTGCCTGGTACCCGGTTATATACTGTTGGTCATGGGGAGATTTATGCATATTGAGTAGGCTGTAGGCCTTAGCAAAACATGTTTAATTAAATAATTACCTATGCGCTCCTGCTAAATAAATGCACAACTTTAAAAAACCCTCTTAAGCATTTACATTTTGTTCCTTGCAAAGATTGGCACAGGCAGAGATGATCCTGAGAGAAATGGGATTTCTGGTCTTTGCTGTATGGGATTATTAAAAACGGATTTGCATGTATATGTTTACATGCAGAGTAAAACATTCTGTAAAGGTAGAGACCAAAATGCCATTTATAGTTATCTGCACAGTGGGATTATGGGAAACTAATTTTCTTCCTTTTATTTAATCTCAATTTTCTAATTTTTTTTACAGTGAAATTGCATTTGCTGGAGTATTTAAAAACAGGTTGAAAAAAAGAAGAGCATTAAAATTGAGTTGGAGTGTTGATTTTTTCCATGTATAATTTCATATCTCTAAAGAGAAATCAGTTGTACTTTATGTTTTCATAAGAAATTGGGAGGGGTTTTTTTTTGCTTAGTAAAAAAAGAAAACAAAATATTCTTATAGATCACTCTTTTAATGAAAAGGAAGATCGATCATTGAAGACAACTGGACAGGCTGCTGTGATAATGTTGTCTGTTACGTACTGAGCATCTGTGTGTGTCAGGAATTTCACACGTATTATTTCCATTT
This sequence comes from Trachops cirrhosus, assembly GCA_028533065.1. Classification (NCBI taxonomy): domain Eukaryota; kingdom Metazoa; phylum Chordata; class Mammalia; order Chiroptera; family Phyllostomidae; genus Trachops; species Trachops cirrhosus. The sequence continues at coordinate 19,141,294 of CM052543.1, read as the reverse complement.
GCTGCAACAACACTGCAGGTGATATCATTTGCATTTTATAAATGGGAGACAAAGAGGTTAACCAGCCTGCCCGAAGCCGCATAGCAGGTCAGTGCGGAGCTGGGATTTGAGCAAATGCCTGATTCTAACCTTCGGTCCTTTCCACATGCCAAGCTGCCTCCCTCCACACAGGGCATCCAGGACCACTGAAATGGCATCTTGTAGGTGTTTGCTGCATCTCGTGATTGCTGTTCTTCCCCAGGCATTTCACTGTACTGCATGCCTGAATAACAGAACGATTCACACCTGTGCCACCTCTTCTCCCAAAGGACCCAAGTGTTACTATTCCTAAATAAATGGTCTGGTTAAAAAAAAAATCTACCCCCAAAATAAAATCAGCCAACATTTATTGACTGCTCACTGTGTGCCAGACATACTAGCTCTTGAATGTGAATTATCTCATTATGTTTTTACGGCAGCTCTGGGAGGTGGATAGCATTATGATCCACATTTTGCAGATGCAGAAATTGAGGAATCAAGACATCTCAGCTTGTGCAGGATCACTGAGCTAATGAGTATGGGCCCTGGTTTCAAGATCCAGGCAGTTTACTCCAGAGCCACATCAGGACACGGTGCTAAGGTGCAGGACAAGGTGTCAGCTTCCTTCTTGCTGGCTCACGATTGCTCAGCCTCTGCCAGGCCGAAGCCGAGGCTGTGGAGACTCCTGGAGCAGACGACGGTGCATGCTGAATCTCAAAGAGCGTCTGAGTTATTTAGTGGCTAGCTGATTCCTAATTCATACGTGAATCACTGTATGGATGGAATTCATCAGTCTGCGGAGATCTTCCCTTAGGCTTTTGCTGGAGAATATCTCAAACTGCCTAATAAACTAATTGTCTGTAAAAAGTGGGTGGAGAACAATGGGGATTAGGGAAGATAATTTAGGGAGCGTATTTCTACTTCTCTGGATGTGTTGAGCTGCATCTGTGGATTGTAGTGGACTATGAGGAGGTGATATCCTTCGACCACATGACCTTGGTGTTGGAAAATTGTTTTCATTAAGCTCTGTTTTTATATTAGCCTTCTAATTATTTTTGAAGGTTTCAAGAAAATCATCAGCAATTTACCACTTGTATAATATCTTTAAGAGATTGTTATTTGAGTTTTGTGTTTGTCTTCCCTGAGAAGCTAGTGTGTTTCTTCCCCAGTAACAATTATGTAATTCAACCGAAGTTCATTTTTACTATGGCTGCCAGGAAGCTCAACACTAGGAGACAGTTTATTTGGCCTGAGCCCTGTGGTTTGAGTTCCAAACCTGATTCTTCAGCTTACTGGCCAGTGACCTGCAGCAATTTTCTTAACTTCTCTGTTTTTCAGTTTCTTTACATAGCAAATGGAGGCAGTAATACCATATATCCTTGAACCTCAGCCATACGTTTTCTTTTTTGGTATTTTAACATCACCAAAATTAAAGTGTTTTGTCATAGTTTAAATGGCAGCTTCTTTCCTAATGATGTCTTTATTCATTGAAATAGGGTATCTCCCTCATCGGGTTATTATAAGAACTACATGAGGTACCACGTACACATCACCTAGCACGTGAATATCGTCACTTTTTCACACTCAGTCCCAGGTGCCATAGTCCTTATTATCACTGACTCATCCTTTTAATTTCAGTTTTATTTGTATTCTTTCATTAGTTCCTTTGGAAAGTCAGTATAAATGAATTGGGGAAAAAACTAGATAGTGTTGTAAGATGCCTTAATTATAACTGCCACCTACTGAAACCACCCAGAATAAATGCCAACCTTTCCAGTAACAGAACAGTCAAGCCCATACCCACATGTCCTTGCACCAGAGGAAAAGAAGTGACAACTGTCTGTTGTCAGGCTAATCCCAGGGACAGCACTGAGAAAGTGGCTCAGTTGAAATCAGTGGTTATTTTCCTGGTGGATAACTTTTGGTCACAGACAGTCTGAACCTCTTTCTGCTTGGCTGAGCATGATTAGGAGAGACTGTTTTATGTCATTTTGTGTTACTGTCTATGACACCTTCCCCAAATGCTTTAACTTCTTTGCTTTCTAAATAATTATTTTAAATTCTTGAAATTTAGTGGCTTGGTGGTTGCTGGAATGACAATTGGCTAATTCTGCCTATTATTAACAAGGAATTTTTGTCTTCCACTTTGTCTCAGGTGCAGGGCTGGAACCTCCACTTTGTGGTTTTCTCCTTGTGCTGTATTTCTGGAACACTGTGCTGGTGCCCAGAGGGAGGGGGTAAACAAAACTGAAGGAGGCGGAGCCATGTTTGCGCAGCGCCAGAACCTCGCGCTGCAGTTCATACACACCACCTCATTAGGTCCTTATGACAATATTGTCAGCAGATATTATTATACATTTTACAGTGAGGAAACAGTGCCAAAGTGGTAAAGTAACTTGCTCAAGCTTCCACAGCCAGTAAATGCTAGATCTGTCATTTAAGTGAAGTCCTGCCCGAGGTCCTTGTTCCCTGTCGTTTGTTGGTTCATTCACACTGTCATCCTCTCATTCAAGCACTCAGTCATTCATGCAGCCTGCCAACACTTTTTAATTGCTTGCTCTGTGCCAGGCACTGTGTTGGGCCCTGAAGATACGAAGATGAGTGGAGGACACAGCCAAGTCTACAGTGCACACTGTAGACACTAATACTGTAGGGCTGTGTGTGTGTGTATGTGTACAAGCTAGTTGGGGACCCCTGCACGTCCCCCCCAATAACATTAACAATTAGCTGCTCAAAGAAGTTAGCATTCCATCTCCCTACCCTTGCTGTGGCTCTTTAAATTTCTTCTCTAGGCTGCAGCCACAGTGATTTTTCCAGATGCACATCTGCTTATATCACTTTTGTGCATAAAACTGTTTGATGGCATTGGGTGACCCCAGGATAAAGTCCAGACTTCTTAGCAAGATGTACTAGCCCTTTCTTGTTCGGCCCTGCATGTCCCTCCAC
>CM052543.1:19123589-19138230 GCA_028533065.1 Trachops cirrhosus | reverse complement strand
GAAGTGCTGGTGTCTTTTATTCTGTAATAGAGCGTGTTGTGATTAACGAGTAGGAAATAGAACACAAGTACACTCATGCTAATGAAACAAATGAGACATTTCTAATAAGAAAGCATGTCCTGCAGAGAGAGAGAGTGAATATGGAGCAAATGGAAGGTTCATGTTAGCGTTTGAAGGAGGAACGTAGGGCTAGAACGTGCTACATTCAATCGGTGGTAGGGACGAAGCGGGGTGGGCTCCGGGGGACATGGCACAGCCACCAGGAGGTCAGTAGGTTTGCTTGGCTGGAGTTGCAGTTCAGTGTGGGAGAGGGAGAGGTTGTTAAAGACCGAGAGGAAGGGTCTTGGCTGCCGGTTGAGTAGTTTCCCAAGAATGCTCTAGTCATCCGGACACATAGCAGAATCCCAAACATCAGATCCTGAGAACAGTATTGCCGTTGTGTATTTTCTTCATTGCTTTCACTGTCTAGATTCAGGGTTTTGTTTCTGCAGTAGATCAGCTTTAATGAAAATCTACTGTGGGGTGAGAGGTGCTGCCTTTATTTGGAGAGCATAGAGGGAAAATAGTGGTGACACTCTGCAGTGAGCAAGGTGGAACCCCTGGATTCTGGGTGGCTTGTCTCGGACTATTCCAGAGTTCGTGTGAATAAGAAGGTGAAAAATCCTGCAATTAAAAAGAAAAAAAAGAAGAAAAATCTAAAACACAAAAAACTTGTCTTTCGAGCTCCCTTGCAGTAGGGCATCCAGTGTTGCCATCAATTCCACACGTGGGTCCCCAGCCTTTTCCAGACAGCCACATTTTTCCACTGACAAAACATTTAATTCTCGGTGACATTTCTCCATCATTATAAATAGCAGGAAGTTTAATCATTTTTTAAGTGCCAAAGCTTTTTTTGCCCAGTGGGACGATAGCAGTTTGAGCAAAGCCATTTGGATCCTAGAACAGATCGATTGGCAAGTATTACTCTGCTCTTTAAAGGGAACTGCTGATTTTAGCACATTAGGAAGTTTCACAAGGGTGTACATTTTCATATTTTTCTCCTGTCAGTAGTTTCCATGGCACCAGAGTTTTTGTGTAGCATTCGACCCTGCAGGGTAGCTCTGAGTATCTCTTTAAAGGTATCACAAATTTTTAAAAAATTATCACAAGTTAGTGCCAATTCAGTGGCATTATAGGAATATCACAAGCCTTGTGATTTTACATGTAGCACCTGGTGTGGCTCCCGTGTCACCGCAGACCTGGACGCACCTGTGGCCTCAGGCCCATCACTGTCACATTGTCTGGGATGGTGCGTGTTGACAGAGCAGGTGCCTCCCCTGCTCTCCTGCCCCTGTGTCCTTTCCTCTTTCGCGAGCTGGTGAGTGATACGCATTATTAATAAACTTGGGAGAAAACATCATGTGTGCAGTGAGAAGATTACATTTTGTGAGTGTTGATTAGCATTCTCAGCACCACTTTAAAAATATACATTGTAATGAACTCTTCTTGGCTAAAATACGGCGTTTACATGATCGTAATTCTGGCTTCTGTGCTGTTGTAATTTCTGTGAGTATATTTTACTGCTCCCTAGTCCTGGGTGGAGTGAATGTACTGAACTTATTTGCTTTTGAAAATATTATAGGAACATCAACATATAGTTTTTAAAATGGCCCCAGGAAGGCAGAAGTAAGTATTGAGAGAGGGAGCTGTTACGTGCTCTGGCTGTGTTGGGTTTGAGCAGAATTGGTTTTGCTTGAGTGGGGTTTTGTTTGTTTTTGTTTCTTAAATAACAGCTTTATTGGGATTCAATTTGCATATAGCAAAATTCACCCATTTAAAGTGTGTAATTCAGTGGTATTTTTTATATATTCTCAGAGTTGTCCCACTATCAACACAATCTCATTTAAAAAAATTCTCATCACCCCCAAAATAAACCCCTTATCTGTCAGTCACCGCCTAGACCCCTGCCTTGCAGTCCTAGGCAACCACTGATCTGCTTTCTGTTTCCGTGAACGTGCCTATTCTGGACATTTCATGTGAATGAAATCATACAATATGTGGCCTTATGTGCAGCTTTTCTTACTTAGCATGGCATTTTAAAGGTTTACCCATGTCTTTGCAAATATCAGTACTTCGTTCCTTTTTTTATTGCTGGATAATCAGTGATAAATGTGTGTACGTAACACCTTTTGTTTAATCGCTTGTCAGTGGATGGACATTTGGGTTGCTTCCACTTTTGTGGCTGTTGTGCGTAATGCTGCTGTGAACGTTCACGTACAAGTTCTTGCGTGGCTCTAAGTTTTCGATTGTCTCTAGGAGTGTAATTGCGGGGCCATATGGGAACTCTGTTCACTCATTTGGACAACCACCAAATTGTTTTCTCAAAGTTTCCAAAAGCACCATTTTATATTTCTACCAGCAGAGTGTGAAGGTTCCAATTTCTCCACATTTTCATCAGCACCTGCTAGTGTCTGTCTTTTTGATTTTAGCCATCCTGGTGGGTGTGACAGGGTTGTCTCATTGTGAGTTTGATTGGCATTTCCCTAGTGCCTGGTGATGGAGAGCATTTTTCATGTGCCGATGGACCGTTTGTATGTCATCTGTGGAGAGATGTCGATTCAAATCCCTTGCCCAGTAAAATTTTTTACTAGATTTTTTTAGAGTAGTTTTAAGTTCACAGCAAAATTGAGTGGAAAGTAGGAGAGTTTCCATGTATGCCATGTTCCCATATACACGTAGCCTCCCCAGCTATCCGTGCGGCTGGCTCCAAAGTGGCGCATTTGTTACAGCTGATGAATCTACACTGACATCACCACCACCAAAAATACAGATGTGGCACTAGGTCCGCTCTTGGTGTTGTACATTCTGTGGGTTTGGTAAATGACATGTACCTAGCATTACAGTATCTATCATACAGAATCGTTTCACTGCCTTAAAAGCCCTCCATGCCCTACCCATTCACCCCTCTTTCTCCTCTGACTCTTTGCAGCCACTGATCTTTTTACTGTCACCACAGTTTGCCTTTTCCAGAACGTCATATGGTTGGAATTATATAGTTTTTTGCCTTTTCATATTGGCTCCTTTCACTTAGTACTATGCATTTGTTTCCTCCATATTTTAGTGCTGAATAATATTCCATCGGATGTAGCGCAGTTTATCCATTTACATACTGAGGACAGCTTGGTTGCTTCCAAGTTTTGGTGATCATGAATATAGCTTCCATAAACATCTGCATGCAGGTTTTGTGTAAACATAACTTTTCAACTCATTTGAGTAAATACAACAGAGCATGATTGATGGGTTATCTGGTGAATATGTTCGGTTTTGTGAGGAACTCCCAAACTGTCTGCCAGAGTGGCTGTCCCGTTTTGCATCCTCACCAGTGCTGAATGACAGTTCCTGTTGCTCTGCATCCCTGCCAGCTTTTGGTGTTGTCAATGCTGTGGCTTTTTGCCACTCTCATAAGTACATAGTGCTATCTTGTCATTCCCTTTGCTGATTTTAAAGCCAATTTATTTACCTTTTTATTGTTGAGGTGTAAGTGTTCTTTGTATAACCGAGATACAAGTCCCTTATTCAGGTATATAGCTTGCAAATACTTTTTTCCTATTCTTTGGGCTGTTTTTTCATTTTCTTGATGGTATCCTTTGAAGCACAACAAAGTTCCTTTTGTCTTTTTTCTTCTTTTGTCACTTGTGCTTTTGGTGTGATATGTAAGAAATCATTGCTTAATCGAAGGTCACAAAAATTTGGTCCTATGTTTTCCTTTAAAAGTTTTATAGTTGATGCTCTGACATTTTAGATGGAGCCCAAGGAGCTCAGCAAAGCCTTCACCCAACAGCAGAAGGTCTCTCCTGAAGAGGGGTTCTCCTTACCTACCGCCTGCTAAGAGGTGAAAGCATTTTCCATCTGCTTTGACGTGGTAGCTCGCTGCAAAGTCTCTTGGCCCCAACAGGGAACGGTTAGGCGGGTGCAGACCTGGCATGGGTTTTGGTAGGCAGGAAGAGGGAGCCAGGTTTCCAAGGTCCCTTCCGGATCTGGCATTCTGTGAGTCTGTGAACCCTTGGATTCCTTATCAGAGCCTCTTGAACATTTTCACGAAAGCCAACAGACAGTGGCTTCAAGATACAAGGTTCTGTTCTCTTGTGTGAAAAGTCTGCAGCTGGGCAGCACAGAGCGGGTATGCAGGCTCCTGCCGCCCTGTGGCTCTGCCGTCCTTAGAATACCACCTCCGGGCCCAGGGTGCCTGCTTGAGCCCTCTGTGCCACGCCTCCATTCCTTTCAGTAGGAAGAAGAAAAAGAAAGGGTGCCTCTTCCCTTTATGGACACTTCTCATAGGAGTGACAGACAACACTTCCACCTACATTAAATTGACCGAATCTTAGCCATCTGGCCACACAAAGGAGACTGGGAACTGTAGTTCCAAGAATCATGTGCCTAACTAGAATTGGAGTGCCCTAATACTAGGGGAGACAAGGAAATGGGCATGAAGGAAGATGGCCACAGTGCCTGCCATACACCCCAAGAACAGGTGAGGGATCTCAGACCCCGGAGGTGTAAGTAGGGACAGACTGGAAGAGTTGCTGCTTGCATGTCAAAGATGTCTTGCAGGTTTCTTACTTTTAATCTTAAAATTCTGTGCATATATTGTACCATAGTTCATAGAATATTCAAATTTCCCTGCTATAAAATCTAATCGGTAAAATCAGTGCCTTGGAAAGGTTTGCCATGGCTAGTTGCTGAGGCTTCACCTATTTCCCATCATGCCTCTGCCTACCCCAAGGGCTGCATTTCAGACTGAGAAGCAGAGCTTTCTCTGGACTTGATGATAGCACTTCAGTCCCAGGAAGGCTGGTTTTAGGACCATGAAGCTCTGTGAGAGCTGGCATTTAAAGCTTTCAGATTCCCATATGTGACCATGAGCAAGAGTAGGGACTGCCTTTGGAAGCACACACCCCATAATTATCAAGCCCAAAGCACAGTGTAGGGTATAAAATAGGGCCACAAGAAGTGGTTGTTGAAAGAACAAAAGAACAAATGAATTAATTGTGCTTACAGTTCACAGACTTGCATGACTGTGCTTGTAGTGTCTTTTGGGGACTTTGCTGATGTTTATTCACTTTCATCCATCAAGCACTTATTGAGCATCTATTATATGCCAAGAAATGGAGGATTTGGGGAAATCAAAGATGAATAACCATGGTGCCTACCTTCAAGGAGTTTCCATCTAGCTGGAAAGGCAGGAAGCAGACACATTTCAACATAGGGTATAAAGTGCTGAGGATGCACATGGGAGGGACACCTGACCCGAGCTGGGAAACGCCACACTTCCTGGAGGGGATGGTGCCCAAGGCAAGTCTTACAGTCCTCATAGGAACCATCCCAGCATTGAAGGGAGGAGGAGAGAAAAGCAGGTGTGAAGGTTCCTGGGGAGAGGAACTCTCAGTGATTTAAAGTGGCCCCTGTTTGATCACCTCTCTCCTTCAGTCAGCAGCTTTCTGTAGTCTCCTTTGCCTAAGGAAAGTGGTCCCTACTTCCGATCGTGGCATTCAGGGCTCTCCACCCATTTCGTCTCCTGCTATCCTACTCATACTGCATTGTCCCCGTTCCCGGGACGTGTTTCTCACTCCCTCACCTTGGTTATCTATTCTCTGCCTAGGACAACCTTTTCTATCTTACCCACTGGTCACAGCTTACCCCTTTGGGGAAGTCCTGACTACGGTGTCATGTTGTTTGTGATGACATATGTTGTCCTGATTGGATTTGCTTTGCCTGCCTCTTCGATTCCGGAACCCGTATCTTTCACCATGTGGCACTGATCACATTGAATCCTACATGGCAGTCATAGACATGCTTACCTTGCCCACTGGTCCTCTGTGAGCAACTGGAGGGCAGGGATGTGAGGCTGATTCATCTTTATGTCCCACTTAGTGGCTGCCACATACAAGAGTCTTACAAAAAGAGTAACATGATAGAGGACCCAGTTTAGACTGAAGTCTGGCTTCAGGGCTCCCCTCTGGCATGACCACTGTGCCTTGGGGAAGACCTTTAACCTCCCTGGCCTCCCAGCCTGTTCATTTGTCAAAGAGAGATAATGATAAGCACTTTGAGGAGTGGGTTGGACAGTTAAATGAAATAATGTAAGTGAAGTGTATGGCACAGCAGCTGGCATAGAGTAGGTGCTCAGTAAACACCTGCCCCATGAAACGGTGTTGCTGCTTAGTTTGTTCAGGTTCTGCTTTTTTCAGGCCAGGGATGTTAGGGCCTGTCGTCGTCATCAACACTGCTGTGTGAGAAATGGTGCGGGAATTCTAATTATTCAGTGCAAATATTTTTAAATTTCAGGGGACTAGCCAAGGGAATTGAAAGTCTGGCAGAACATGTATCAGGGCATGCAGGGTTGAAGACCCAGAGTGTGCGGGTTTGTTGGTTGCTCCTGTGGGGCTGTGAACGTGGAAAACAATGCAGGCAAAGAAGCAGGCGTGTTTCATTCCCCTGCAGCGAGTTTCTGAGCAGAGAGGGTCAGGGCTTTGTGTACCCGCTAACCCATAATCCCTCACCCCTCTTGTCCTTGATGTCGCCTTGACCCATGTAAGGAAGATAGTCTTGCTTCTTCTGGTTTTGTGGCTTTTAGTGTATGGAGGCATTTTTTTTTTTTTACTTAGCTTTGTTCAAAGGAAGAATTTGCAGTGGCGAGGTGGCAAATACAGCCTATCTACCTCCAGTTTATTGGATCTTAAGCAGAGGTGCAGGTACATATCAGAACCGCTGGGGGAGCTTTGAAAAGGTACAGATTCCCCTGTACTGTTGTGATTCATTAAATCTGGAGTGGACCTGGGCACATCGGGAACCTTCAGAAACTCCCCAGGTGTGTGCATCCCTGCTTGAGAAACTTTGCTTTAGATTTCCCAAGTGGTCTTTTAAAACCTGGAAACCCCACACAACTGGTTCGAGTGGCAGCCTGAGTGAGAGATGGCAAGTTTGAATAGATGGTCCTCAGGCCATCTGTTACTGTGCCGAAATTGGCAAGCTGGTGGCTTTAAAGGGAACGAGAAGCTGCAGTTCTGTTGAAAGAGAAGTTTACTCTGCAGTGAGGGGACCCAGCTAATGAGCACACAGACCATGCCAGTTAGGAAATAAGGCATTTAGGTAAATGAATGGGGAGGTGCTCATTGAGAAGGCTCGTCTTCCTCTCTAACTGTGGACAGCATTGAGGCTGAGGCCAGATGTTGGACTAGAGCAGGGGTGTCAAACGCATTTTCACCGGGGGCCACATCACCCTCACGGTTGTCTTCAAAGGGCCGAATGTAATTTTAGGACTGTGTCAATGTAACTACTCCTTAACAGTTAAGCGAGAGCTTGGCGCTGCTGCCGGGTAGAAACAAGGTGCCAGGCTGGATAAAATAAGGTGGCGGTGCCAGGTTTGGCCTGCAGACCTTGTGTTTGCCACCTGTGGACTAGAGAGAGCCTCAAGTTTAATAAACCAAAAGTCAAGTTCAGTAGGTTTATCCAAGAAAAGGAGGAATAGGTAGATGCTACAGGGCCAGAATCCAGAGCACTTTTGATGGAGTGATCTTTTAAAAATATAAGATCATGTCACCCTTCTCCTTAAAACTCTCCAGTGGATTCCCATTGTACTTAGAATGAAATCCAGACTCTTCCATACCATGGCCTGTTGGCGCCTGCCTGTCCTCCTCCCCCCTACGCCTCACCCCAATGTCCGCTGTCTGGATCCTTCTCATGGTTCAGGTCTCAGCTCAGATGGCACCTTGGCCAGGCCTTTCTTGTACGCCCTCTTAAAAAATAACCTCTCCCAATGTCACTCTGGAACACATTACCCTGTCTTATTTTTGCTTTCTCATAGAACTGGTCACTACATAAAATGTCTAACTTCTTTATGTCCTTGTTTACTTTCTGGTTTGCTTATCTATTCTATTATTTGTCTCTTCTGCTAGCATGCAGGCTCCATGAGAGCAGACCTGTGTGTCTGGTTCACTTCTGTACTGCCGGCACCCGGAACTGTGCTAGGCACAGAGTGGGAGCTCAGTAAGTAAGTGGGTGAGTGAATGAAGGAATGAGTGCAGATCCCACATCTCAAGCCAGTAAACTGGAGCCAAGGGGACTGGGGCCGTAGCGGCTCGTGGTGAGTAAGCAGGCCCAGTATAGTAACATATCAGCCACATTAGCTAAGAAGAGAGCAAAATCAGCTTCTTCTCCAGAGGAGTTGCCCTGTGGCCTCTTTGGTGGGACCTTAACCCAAGGGGACAAAGGTGTGGACTGGGTGGAATGGCCCCCTCACTTTTGAAGCACTGGGCAGGGGAGTCAGGCAGCCTGGCTCTGACATCTCGGACAGAGTGAACGTGTGTTTAACAAGATGTAGAAACTCAGTGAGGTATGACTCACAGAAATGTTCTCTCTGACCTTCTGCCCAATGGGATGGAACACAACACATTTCAAGATGTAAGATGTGCAGTGTGGGGTTTTTAGAAAGGCGCTGTGATGAATAATTAGAGGAGGAGTGTGCCTATGTGGGGTGCACCCCCCACTGCCATTTGCATACAATTCACTTTGGCTAAGTCCTCCTCATGACCTAGCTGCATTAAGGTGCTGTTTGCTTTGGGAACTATTGGGGCCCAGATGAGGTGCTCTCACCCCTCTGGGATTGTCAGTCACCTGCTTCCTTCTCTACCGCTCAGAACTCTGGGCCCCTCAAAGGCCCATGTTGTCTTTCTATCCCATTTGCCCAGCACAGTGCTTGACCCACGGCAGGCTCATGTGTTTGCTGAATGCACAAAGGTACGCACACACAGGCCACTGTAGGAACATATTCCAGCCATGTCTGACTTCCTGGAGCCAGGAAACAGCCCCGGGGGCACAGGGCACCTGCCCTACTAAAACAGTAGGAGGTGTAGAAACCTGTGAAGGACAGGTAGGACGAGCAAGCCGCATTTGGACAGCAGGCCAAGGTCCAGCCAGAGGCGGTGTTGGCTTGTCACATAGAAGGGCAAGGCTTGAGTTTTTCTCTGGGATTTATTACCCACAATAAAAGGGCACAGAGGGGAAATGAACTCCAGCAACATTAAAGTCATTGTCTTCAGCAGCATGCAGATTCCTCTGACCTTGAACTCACCGATGACATGGTATCATTGCGCTTTCACCTGCAGTGCTGCGGCAGCAGCTGCAACGGAAGCCACGCTAACGGGGCGCTGAGAGAGGTGAGTTTTGCTTCATCCTGACAGGCATGGCTGCTTTGTGGCCCCCACCGTGGGCAAAGGTTTCCGCAAGGCTGTGTCTATAGAGGCTGCAGTTTTGTCTTGGGGAAAAAAAACCCCCGCAGATTGGCCTGAACTGGCTAAGGAGAAGAACAGAGAAAGAGGTTTTTCAGGCTTTGCAGAGCTGTTATAACCACATGGAGCAGATATTCTGAGCTAACGGGCTCTGCCTGCAGAAGGCTGCCTAGCAACAGGGGAGGGTGGATGGGGAGTCCTCCATGTCTGTCCTTGTAAAGAGCTGGTCACATACAGTGATGGCATTTTCCCACATGTTTTTTTGTATTGTCCTTCATGTGAAGAACACGCTGTGATTTTGCTTCATATGGACTGATAGAATGACCACAGTCCCAAGCCCTTTACTTGAATTATTTCATTTAATCCTCACAATATTATTATCCCCATTTTCACAAATGATGAAACTGAGACTTGAAGAGGCTAAACAGGTTGCTCCTTCAAGTCACCCAGTTAGTAAATTACAGAGCCATTATTTGAACCCAAAGCAGACAAAGAGGTATATTTTATATATATATAAATATATATATAAATGTGCAAAATTTCAGCTTTTTTCCAGCTTTTGAGTGGAGAACAAACATAGCCAAGGGCATGGAAGTGGCAGCTTTCTGTGGCTTTGCCAGCTGGGGTCTGCAGGGGCGGGGGAGCCTTGGGGTAGGAGCCATCAGCTGCTCTTGCGGAGGCTGGGGAGACTCTGAGGCAAGGCCAGAGAGCATTCAGGCCACGCACAGACCACCCAGGAGCTACCACCTGGCCTCTCCTTGAGGATCTGTGATTGGCCAGCATTAGGAAGAAAAGCCAGAACATGGAATTTACAAATGGCTTGCTGAGGAATGAGATTGAGGAACATCCAGATTGAGAGAGGGTGAGCAAAGAGTGAAAATAAATCTTTGACCCAAAAGTAAGGCAGCAGGGGGCAGGAGGCCTGGGCTGCGCAGACGGCAAGCTGGCCCTTGAAGTGGCCGAATGAAAGGCAAAGGGTAGGAAGTGCTAGGAATACAATGGAGAATCAGTGGGAAATTTAAAAGTTGAATTAGAAAATCTGAAATGAAAGAAGCATTGGGAGATAAGAGAAAGCTCTCTGTTGAATTGTCATAAAAAAGAGATCTTGCGATTATCTAACCGTTAGTTGTTAAGAGCATAACCCTAGGTGTGGAGACTGAATCGAGGTGTGTAATTTTAGCAGAACTGTTGGGAGGGAAAAAGAGGAGCCTATGCTGGTCCTGTCCTAATAGAGAATTAAAGTGATTTTAAGAGAAAATAAAGAACAAGAAAAGGTAGGAGTGTCAGGACCAAGCATGGGTGGGAGAGGCTGAGAACTCTACTGGAGTCTCCACTTAAAACCTATAATATGATCAGTGGGAAGGGACTTACTCCAAAAGGCCGAACTATAAGAAACATTATATTAGCTTATTTTTCTAAATCACATTAAATTTGACTGCAATCAGGGTTGGAGGTTTACATTAATGGGGTGTGTGTGCATGTGTGTGCGTTTGAATAGCTTATTGACATGTACTTCATGTACCATACAATTCACCCTGGAAAGTGTATAATTCAGTGACTTTCAGTAGATTCACAGAGTTATGCAGTCATCACAACTTCAGAATATTTTCATTACTCTGAAAAGTGACCTGTGCTCATTAGCAGTCCCCCAACCCTGCTAGCCCCAGGCGACCATCAACCTACTTTCTGCCTCTGTGGATTTGCTTATTCTGCACATTTAATAAATAGAATCATATAATATATATTCCTTTGTGATTGGCATCTTAGCAGAATGTTTGCAAGGTTCATCCATGTTGTAGCGTTAGCACGTGCCCCTTCGTTCCATTTGTGGCTGAGTAATACTCCGTGGCGTGGATATGCCTCACTTTATTTACCCATTCACCAGTTGACGGGCATTTGGGTTGCCTCCACCTTTTTGGCTGTTATGAATAATACTGCTAAGAACATTTGTGCACAAGTGTTTGCTTGTATCTATTTGCATTTCTCTTTGGCATATACCTGTAAGTGTAATTCCTGGGTTATATGGGAACCCTAAGTTTTGGGTGTTGTGTTTTATCTTTAAGGCTGTAACAGAGTTACAAGGGGTTACCCATAATTTGTGGGGAGGTCTCTGGTCTTCAGCCCACAGGAACAACATAAAGTGCTTGTTGCCCAGGTCCATGTGGCCCATTGAAGAGTTACTAGTTCTACCATTTCCAGTCCCCCTGTGCCAAACTTTGGAATGGGCTGGTCACTGTTTGGCAAAGTTGGAGTGCTTATGGCTCTGCTTCCTGGCAGCCACGTGTCACCCCCATCAAAAGCCCAGCTAACTTCCTAGGATGTCACAGGGAAGCAGGAATCCATATTAGCCACCACTTCAAGAACATGGTAGCATCACCATCCTGCACTAAATGTATCATCAGCAACTTACTTTTGTTCCTGTATTGTAACTGTACTAGCATTAAGTTTTCCCATTTGTATTTATTTTCATTTAATGTGTTAGCAATATCTTAAAGTTGTCTTAGTTTGTTTTGCCTTAATAGCTAGAGAGGGTACATTTCTCTTTATCTTTTTCCCCTTTTAGATTTCTTTTCAATTAAGTGGGCCAACCACCTTCTCTGGCCCACTCAGAACCTGGGCTTTTTGCATATATTCACATAAGTTCTTTATGTGTGCTTTTTGAACAGTGAAAGTTTTATCAGTTATGCTCGTCGTATTTCCACATTACTTTTTATTTATTTATTTTTCAAACCCATTGACTTTTCTCTTTTATTTCCTTAACAGTAAGCCATTCTTCATCTTCACTTTTTATTTCTAATATAGACAGTCTTAACATATAATTCATTTTCTGTTTGAAATTTGTTATTGTATAAGAACAGAATCTAAGGTACAATAAATCATTTTTATTTAAGTTGGCATTTAACAGTACTTATTTTTCATTTTTGTGTTGCTTCTATTACGTTATTTACTGCATTCCTTTTATGGTTTGGATTCTGTTTCTGAAGTACGTATCAGCCCATGATACTTGTTTTTAATGCAGCTCCATATAATGTCATGAACTACAGTTTTGTAGTTTCCAATCCAGTAGAATGGATCTGCCTTCATTTCTTTCTTTAAAAAATTCTGTGATTCCTTATTTCTGCAGATGAGTTTTACTATGTACTTGTCTGGTTCTAGAATGTGCTCCAATAGGTCTTAGGAGATACTGGATTAAATTGTAAGTCAACACAGGACATACATTTTTCTTTAGCACCTGAACCAGCTGTTATGGCTTTTTAAAAACATATACATATTTTATTTTATTTTTTTAGGGAGAGGGGGAAGGAGAGAGAAAGAGAGGGAGAGAGACATCGATTGGTTGCATCTTGCTCACCCCAGCTGGGGACCCAGCACATAACCCAGGAATGTGCCTTGACTGGGAATCAAACCTGTGACCTTTCAGTTTACAAGCATGTGCTCAATCCACTGAGCCACACCATCCAGGGCTGGTCCTAGTCTTTTGGGTATGAAAAATGCAAGAGTAGGCAACAGTAGGTTTATAGTTTTGAGTATGTGATACACAGTTTGTTCTTGTATTATTTATTAATTCTTATATTATTTATTTGTATTACATTGTGAACCTACTTTTGCTCAACCCTATATTCTGTTTGGTCAAGTACTGTCCATGCTGTGAGGGCTGCATTTCTTCATTTTGGGTACATCCTTCCTAGATCTTTCTCTTTCCCTAAGTGTGAATGGTGGAATCCCAATGTCATTCTTTTCATTTCAACCTTAACTCTACATTTTGGGGCAACTTGTGGAGTCTGTTAAATGGGAGTCTCCTGATGTCTCTTTGACATCAATCTTGAGCCTAACTCTGCAGTCCAGTCGATTGATGTCTACACGGAGACTGTCTTACAGAAGGGGACCAAGGACCTTTGCCATTAATCACTGCCCTCTTGTGTCTCATCATCACTGCATTTGTTTTACTTTTTCTCCTGGTGTCTGCGTCACGTGGTGTGGATCTTCATTCTGTTTCCAGTTATGGCTGTTTCATCTGAGCTAGAGGCAGTGTGGGGTGTTGTTAGGGAAAAGGCTCTGCAGCCGGACTGCCTGGGTTCCAACATCAGCCCTGCCACTCAAAGCCAGAATGACCTTGGCCAGTTCTTCCGTGTGATCTGGCTTCTCCAGCTATATGACGGGAATCATGACCAGTCTCTCCAGGGAGTGAACGATATCCATCTATAAGGCTTGTGCAGTGCCTGATAGAAGTTGAATGTTCATAAATACTAGCTGTAGCTATATGGGTACAGTCTATGGGTGTATTAAAACTGAATTAAATTTTCTGTGGTACTGTGCATTCTCTGCTTAAAAATTTTGGCTCCAGTTACAATGTGTGTGTTTTTCTCCACACCACCAAGCAATTCTCAGACACCAGCTCAGGGTGTCCTGTAATTCAACTCGATTCTGACAGTATTGACCCAGACATAGCATCAGGGTCGGCAGGTCAAGGGCTGGGCACCACAAGACTGCCCCCACTTCAGGCACCAGTCCCAAGTCCAGGTAGTTGCCTGTACCTCTGACCAACTGGCTGTAAATCAGAGGTTCCCACAGCTGCCTCCTCGGATTCGATTAATTTGCTGGAGAGGCTCACAGAACTCAGGAAAACCACTTACTCACTAGATTACAATTTATTACAAAGGATATTAAAGGACACAAGTCAACAGCCAGATGAAGAGACCCATAGGATGAGGTTCCAAACAAAGGAGCTTCTGTCCTGAGGGGCTTGGGGCCCAGCGTGATGGCATGTGGAAGCATTCTTGTTCACCAACCTGGAAGCCCTCCAAACCCCATCCTTTGGGTTTTTATGGAGGCCTCTTTACTTAGACAGGATCAGTTAAATCACTGGCCGTTGATGATTAATTCAAGGGACAGCCCCTGTCTCCTCCCCAAGGTGCTGCAGGGGTGGAGACGAAAGTTTAACCCTTTAATCACATGATGGCTAATTCTCCTGGCAATCAGCCTCTATCCTTAGGTGACTTTCAAAAGTGACCTCATCAATATAACAAGAGACATCTCTCTCCCTCTCATCACTTAGGAAATTACAAGGGTTTTAAGAGGTCTGTGCCAGGACCAGTGACTACATGGGTTTGAACTTCATGGGTCCACTTATACATGCCTTTTTCATCTTGTAAACAGTATTAGTAAATACAGTACGGTACTGTAAATGTACTTTTTCTTCCTTATGCTTTTTAAACATTTTCTTTTCTCTAGCTCAGTGATTTTCAACCAGTGTGCTGCAAGAATTTTTAAAACATGCAATACCTGACTATTTAGTCAGGGCCACTGACCCCTTTTCCTTTAGATTGCCAAATTAAAACAATGACAACAGGGAACACAACAATAGCTATCCCACA